>OX451740.1:81488296-81963296 GCA_948472305.1 Vicia faba | reverse complement strand
TTATTATAATGTTTCTATTCTGTTTGTTAATCATAAATGAATAATAACAAAATAAATAATAATAATAATAATAATAATAATAATAATAATAATAATAATAATAATAATAATAATAATAATAATAATAATAATAATAATATTATTATTATTATTATTATTATTATCATTATTATTATTATTATTATTATTATTATTATTATTTGAAATTAAGCATATGAAAGAGGTTGCCTATTCTAATTTCTATCAAAATTATTAGGATATTATTAGTAATAATGTCACCAAAACTTTAAGATATCTAAAATGTTATTATTAAATCTATTCATATCTATTAAGATAGACTTGCGAACTATATTTTGACACATTATCATTTTGATGCTAAATATTTTAAAAATTATCATGTCAAATATATTTTTAAGTGGCACCCTTCAAAACACTTCAATTTGTATTTCTCATGGCCATGCATCAAACTTCTTTCATCATAATTTTTTTCTAATCTCATATCCTCTTCTACATTAAAAATATATAATCTATCTTTCTTCAAGAATTTTTTACTCTAATCTACATGGTCATTCCATCAAAAGATCTTGGTGGAGAGAACAATTTGATGAGTTAAAGGTTTCAAATTTATTTCATACCAATGTTCTACAATATGAATTCCAATTATACCTAACTCATAGAGAATAGAGAATGAATGATACGAATCTTCGCAAGAGTTTTTTTTTACTCTAATCTACAGTAACACGCCATAAAAAAAACAATTGGAGAAGAGAACAATATGATGACTTAAATGTTTCATCATTTTCTTATACCTATTTAAATTTATTTCATAATCATATTCTACAATATGAATTCTAATTATCATTTTGATTTTGACATATAGTATTTTAAATGTGACTGCACCTTTTTTATTTTACACCTTAAAACTCTCTTTTTCCATGATTCAAATGTTAGTTTGGTAATATTTGTTCAACTTTTAATGTTATTTGAGATATTCTAAATTTAATCTCTCATAACACTCTACTCTACAAAAATAAGGAGTAATGAATAATTATATTGACCTACTATTAGACTATTTATACAAAAAATTAGGGTATAATAAAATACTAAAATACCCTCTAATAAACTTAGTCAATAAGACATTCCTAAAATATAAATTATTTTCAACACCATCCCTTAATTTATATTTACACAAAACTGACAACACCAATTTCATCCCTCAAACGAAGAAATTGATCAGTCTTGATAGCCTTTGTTAGAACGTCCGCCAACTGCTTCTGGGTGTTACAGTGCCCAACTTTTAATATTCCAGTCTGAACCCAATTTCTTATAAAGTGATATTTGGTCTCAATATGCTTGTTTCTCCCATGCAACACTGAGTTCTTGGCAAGATTGATTGCATACTTGTTATCAATCATCAGCTTCAGAGGTTTGTTTACCTCAATCTTCAGATCTTGCAGCAAGTTCAGAATCCACACAACTTGGTATGCAGTCAGAGCGCCTGCAATATATTCAGCTTCACAGGTTGACAGTGCAACAACAGGTTCCTTCTTTGAACACCAAGAAATAGGACATCCAAGGAATTTGAATAAGTATCCAGAAGTACTTCTGTCAACTTTGTCTCCACATCAATCAGAGTCTGAATAACTCAGAAGTTCTTATTCGGTCTTTCTTCCAGAAGGAAATAACGCTCCATACTTCATATTTTCTTTCACATACCTCAGAATCCTGACAGCAGCTTGGTAATGGAATCACTTTGGTTTACTAATAAATCTTATAACCATTCCAACTGTATAAAAAAATATCAGGTCTAGTATTACATAAATACTTCAGAGAACCAACCAACTGTTTGAAGGTTGTAGCATCCACATCCTCTCCATCAAAATCAGAGTCCAACTTCTAATTCGTATCAGTAGGTGTGATAGCAATTTTGCAATTCTCCAGCTTAAATCTCTTCAGAAGCTCAAGTTTATACTTCATCTGATGCAAAATGATTCCTTTCTCAGAGTACATAAACTCCATCCCTAGAAAGTAACTCATTTTCCTAAGATCTGTCATCTCAAACTCATTCATCAGAACCTTCTTGAACTTAGCTATCTCTTGTTCAGAACTTCTTCTTAACAATATGTCATCAACATAAAAACATACTAAAATCATATTACCTTCTGAAGTATGCTGAACATAAATACCATACTCCATCTCACACTTCTGAAACCCTTGTTCCTTGAAAAATGAATCAATCTTCAGATTCCAGGCTCTGGGCGCTTGCTTCAATCCATACAAGGCTTTGTGTAATTTGAACACCATCCCTTCCTGATTATTTTTCTCAAATCCAGGAGGTTGTGACACGTATACCTCTTCTTGTAATGAACCATTCAAAAATTCATATTTTACATCTAAATGCATCATAGGCCAATTCATGTTAGCAGCTATTGCAATCATTAGTCTGATTATTTCATGTCTCGCTACAGGTACAAACACTTCAGAGTAATCCATCCAAGGCTTCTGTAAAAAACCTCTTGCTACTAATCTTTCTTTGTGTTTGCTAATTGATCCATCTGGTGTTAGCTTCTACTTAAAAACCCATCTGACGATGATGACTTTCTTTCCTTTTGGAAGTTCTGTCAGCTTCCAAGTCTTGTTTCTCTCTATAACATCAAGTTCTTATTTCATGGCCTGCAACCATACTTTCTGCTTAAGAGCATCTTCCGTACTCACGGGTTCAGATTCTACTAACATTGCACATTGAATAACTTCTCCTTTGGAGTCTACTTCTGTGTCTTGCAACATGTCAAACTATGCAAATCTGCTTGGGATGCTTCTGACTCTTTGTTTCCTCTGAACTTGAACTTCAGAACCTCGGACAACAGAACTTTTCCCTTCAGAAGCTCTTGCTTCAGAATATGGACTTTCTCAAAAACCTTGATTGTCTTCAGAGTTTAGAAAACTCCAGAGTATGAATCACCATCAGAGTCTGAGTTAGAATCATTTTCACCTTCTGAATCTTATTCAAAGTCAAAAGTTTTACCAGCTTTAGAAACATGTGTTTCTGACTTTTCTTCAAGAGTTCTCTCTTCAGATTCAGGATGAGACTTTTCCAATCTAGACTTATGATTCTTTTGCAATGACGTCTCTTTTGAACTCAATTTTGTTAGTTTCTAGACAATAAAGTTTGTACGAACATGTACTGTGGTACCCCACCAGTAACATTACTTTACTTTTATCATCCAACTTTTGTCTTTTGGATTCTTGGACATGTTTGTAACATACATAACCAAATACCTTCAGATAACTAACACTTTGCTTATCTCCAGTCCACTTCTGAATAGGAACTATTTCCTTCATCTTCTTAGTTGGACATCTATTAAGCACATAACATGCAGTGGCAATAGCTTCTCCCTGCAAAGTATGAGGAAGCTTCTTCTCTTTTAGTATGCTTCTCACCATATCAAGCAAAGTACAGTTTCTTCTTTCAGCAAGACCATTGTGTTTAGGAGTATATGGAGTATTAACCTCATGCTCAATTCCATTCTCCTCACTAAACCTTTTGAATTTTGTGGAGTTATACTCTCCACAAGCTTTCATCTCATTAGTGATCAGAATCATTCTAGAGATGTACTCGGAAACCTTCCCGTTGTCCTTCATGTTGATATTCTTATATTACTTTCTGAGAGACTGAAGATTCACCTTCTTCACTGGTGCGTCACCACCGTAACATCTGACCAGTGTGTCCCTCATAGCCTTTTTTATTTTAGAGTCAACAATATTCTTAAACACATTCGCATCCACACACTGATGGATGTAGGACAAGGCCTTCTGATCTTTCTTCCTTATCACCTTCTGTGTTATCTTCCGTGCTACTGTCGCGTCTCCTGCTAACAGAGCATAGCAATCAGTGACAAGATCTAACACATCTTGAGAACCAAACAACACACGCATCTGGATCTTCCAACAATTCCAGTTTTTGCCATCAAACACTAGAAGCTTGGAATTGATATCGTTGTTTTCGTTCATCTTTAACCTTGTGCAATTCACTCAAAAACTCACAAAAACAGAGTGTTTCCCAAATCCACAGAATCAGAAAAATGTGATTCTCAATCACACGAACACCTCATTGTTCACTAGTGTTTCCCATGTTTCCCCTTGGATTTCAAACTGGAGCTCTGATACCAATTGTTGGTGCACAAAGGAGAGATGAAAGACAAAATAAATATATTGAATGGCGGCTACAAAAATAAGGAGTAATGAATAATTACATTGATCTACTACTAGGCTATTTATACACAAAATTAGGGTATAATAAAATACTAAAATACCCTCTAACAAACTTAGTCAATAAGACATTCCTAAAATATAAATTATTTCCAAAACAATTCCCATGGGCTAATTTAAAGGTTGGTCAAAAGAGGAATATTTTATCATTTATCAAAGTCAATGTTATCTCATTCAAAATTATCATACAAACCATCACATCTTTGCCATCATACCAAAAGTTACAAGAGGAATTACAAAGAAAGTACATGAAAATTCAAGTCCTAATTCTAAATCTTCAAAATTTCCTCATGCTACAATTTTCTTACAACTTCATGCTAAACTTCAAAATCCAAACAAGATTTGAATCAAGACTTGTAGCAATTTGCTCATACATAACACTCTAAAATAACATGTTGCTACCCTGCACTAAAACCAGTCCATAAGTCATCCAAAATTGCACCAAAATAGGTAAAAACAAACCTGCAAAATAATCCAAAACAACTTGCAAACAAACAAAATTCTAAACAACTCCAAAAGCCCAATATTGTCCAAACCTTGCTGCAAAAAAACAGCCCCGTTGTTGTCCCTAAACCTGCTGCACATGCTGCCCAAAACCTGCATAGTAATGCCAAGAAAATTAGTCCAAAACCCTGCACCTTGCTGTCCAAATTTGTCCAATAAATTGCACTAAATTAACAAAAACAGAAACTGTATCAAAAAGGAATTAAGACAGCATACCAAAGTGTTCAAATTTGTAATTTGTTTCCCCCATTTCTTACTACCTCACCATATATAGACATAAATATCCGACATTTCAAAAGGGGACTAGTTTTGTTAAAAAACACTAAAAATTCCACAGAAACAACACAAGTTCTTACTTATCTTTCATTGTAACTCTACAAAAAAAATTACTTATGTAAAACAAAAACTGTTGTGATACAAACTTCACCCAACCTACTGCTCACACGCTAGAGGTTCGATTCAAAGAAGAAGCGGAAAGAATAACAATGAGTAAAGTAAGGAAGAAAATCAAAGCATATACCTCAACGAATTCTGGAAAGACCCTCTTCTTCGCAGGTAACTTTTCCTATAAATCTCTAAACTCATGTGTTGTGTTTTTTCTATAAAATCCGCTACAACCATTTCCATTCGCACTTTCCTGATGCTTTTCATTCTGAAACTTCAAAATTATTGGTTTGTTTGCCTAAACATTGCCTCTGCATTTCTGTTAACGTAAGAAAATCAAAGAAAGTTAATCTTTATATCTGTTAATCGAAATACTGAAATGAAATAATGAATTTTCATCATGATTTGATTGAGAGATGAACGGATGCTTACTAGGAAAACAAGGAAATCAAGAAAAAAAAAACCAAAATTTGGGCCACTTCAGTTGTTGTTGTTATTGTTAAACCTCATAACCACCGTCTGAATCTCTGATTCACCACCCCCAACCTCTTTTCTTCCGCTACTCTTTAAACCCCAACTTTCACTATCCTTCGATCACCCTTATCCACCTACCAAACTCATGTTCCATCCATCAACCGATTCCACTCTCCAAAAACCTCCTCCGACCTCCTCGCCACCACCGGCGACTGTCTCCGTCTCTGGGAAGTCTGCGAAAATTCCATCGAGGCTCTTTCCCTTTTCAACAACAGCAAAACCAGTGAGTTTTATTCCCCGATAACCTCCTTCGACTGGAAAGAACTCGAGCTGAAACGCATCAGGACTTCGAGTATTGGCACCACTTGTACTATCTGGGACATTGAGAGAGGAAGATGGAATAGAGTTATAGTAGAGGAAGTTTGAGTTTTTGGAAGAGAGAGTGAATCGAGAGAGGGTGAATCGAAAGAGAGTGAGATAATAGAGGAAGTTTGAGTTTTCCGAAGAGAGAGTGAATCGAGAGAGAGTGAATCAAAAGAGAGTGAGATAACAGAGGAAGTTTGAGTTTTAGGAAAAGAGAGTGAATCGAGAGAGAGTGAATCGAGAGAGTGAATCGAAAGAGAGTGAGATAACAGAGGAAGTTTGAGTTTTCGGAAGAGAGAGTGAATTGAGAGAGAGTGAATCAAAAGAGAGTAAGATAACAGAGGAAGTTTGAGTTTTAGAAAGAGAGAGTGAATCGAGAGAGAGTGAAGAGAGATAGAGTGAAGAGAGAGAGAGAGAGAGAGAGAGAGGAGAGAGAGAGAGAGAGAGAGAGAGAGAGAGAGAGAGAGAGAGAGGAGAGAGAGAGAGAGAGAGAGAGAGAGAGAGAGAGAGGAGAGGAGAGAGAGAGAGAGAGAGAGAGAGAGAGAGAGGAGAGAGAGAGAGGAGAGGAGAGAGAGAGAGAGAGAGAGAGAGAGAGAGAGAGAGAGAGAGAGAGAGAGAGAGAGAGTGAATCAAGAAAGAGTGAATCGAGAGAGAGTGAAGAGTTTCTCCTAAGCATTTTTGTTTTTTTGGGTAAAACTTTATTTATTTTTAGTTAAGTAAAATTTTTACTTTAGACTTAATACCTCATTCTTTTTAGTTAACAATTTTCCAACATTTTGTTTAGCTTATAATTGATTTGTTTGGTTTTATTTTTTCATAATGTTATCCAAATGCTAATTTCCTACGTGTCGTTATTCTGCCAAGAACACACCGAAAAACGATTTTATTTCCCTTTTCTTTCGTGTAGTCTACTATTTTTGCATTCTTTCGATTATTGTAATTGTTTACGGTTTGTAATAGTTTAATTAGGCTTAGAATTCATCCCTATTTGTAAATTTGTATTCCCCATCCCCGAAAGCTCTGTAATAGCGTAGAATTTTAATTTCCGCAATTTACTATTTTCCTTTATATTGTATAGTAATTAGGCATGTATGGCAAGACATAAAATTAACCGCTAGATAACCTAATCAAAGACAAATTAACTTGAATCAAACACACTTTTCACACGCGCACCTCTAGGGTAACCTCGCTCGTTGCTTTCGAAAAAATACAGTCATGTCCCTCGAATATGGGACGCTTTAGCAAAGACCCTTCGATAAAAAAAGATCTTAGTCCCTCGATGTTGCCTTCGGTAAAATGATCTAGTCCCTTACGAAAATTGCTAAAGCGTCTCACAAGTTGCCTTCGATGACTGTACGATTGACCCGCGCCTGTCCCTTCACATCCAATGATGGGGCTTCTTGCCAAATCAATGGTAAGATAGCAACATCTAAAGGAGGAGGAAAAGAACAAAGACCTTTTGAGTAGGTAGGAAACTCGTAGTTGTTTGCTCGCAAACTAAAACCATTTCCACACTTACACTTTCAAAAACAAACATCTCTTTGAACTATTTTCAAAACAAACACTAAGAATACATTCTTATAGAGACGAGAATTATTACAAAGTTTTCCGAAACAAAGGCGTTTTCAAAATACTTTCAAACTTACACCCATCACAAACATATTTTCAAACAAAGCAACTTTAAAATGATCTAGCAAGCAACTAAGAGCCCGTAGATAACTATGGATGAAAAGGGTTCTAACACCTTCCCTTTTCATAACCTACCCCCCGAACCAAGAAAATATCTCAAAGGTCTTTCCTATTCTTTTCACCCTTTCCTTTATTGGATAAAAGAAAAGTCGATGGCGACTCTTGATATCTGTAACACTTGCGATAAAATGCAAAAACACCCAAGTCAGTTCTCCCACCGTATTACAGATCGCATATACCTTTTACTGCAAGGTTGGCATTTGATTTCACCAATAACATGGCAGAGTATGAAGCTTTTATCATGGGTCTCGAGGAAGCTATTGATCTCAGAATCAAAATTGTAGATGTGTATGACGATTCAGCTTTGATAATAAATCATATTAAAGGAGAATGGGATACTCGTCACCCTGGCTTGATTCCCTACAAAGATTATGCTAGAAGATTATTACCCTTCTTTAATAAAGTTAAATTCCATCATATTCCCATAGATGAAATTCAGATGGCAGATGCTTTGGCAACTTTGGCTTCTATGTATCAAGTGAATACTTGGAATAATGTACCTCAAATTACAGTGTGACGTTTGGATATGCCGACTCATGTGTTTACAACAGAGGAAGTAGCAGATGAAAAACCTTGGTATTATGATATCAAGCATTTTCTCCAGACTTAGGAATACCCAATTGGTGCATCAAACAAGGATAAAAAGACATTGAGAAGGTTGATAGGCAATTTTTTCCTCAGTGAAGATGTGCTATATAAAAGAAATTATGACATGGTCTTGCTCAGATGCGTGGATAGACACGAAGCATACATGTTGATGCATGAGATCCATGAAGGCTCCTTTGGTACTCATGCCAATGGACATTCGATGGCAAAGAAGATGCTTAGAGAAGGTTACTATTGGCTGGAAATGGAATCTGACTGTTACAAATTTACAAAGAAGTGCCATAAGTGCCAGATTTATGCTGACAAAATTCATGTGCCTCCGACACTTCTCAATGTTATTTCTTTTCTGTGGCCTTTCTCTATGTGGGGTATTGACATGATTGGAATGATTGAACCCAAGGCGTCAAATGAACACCGTTTCATTTTGGTAGCAATCAATTACTTCACCAAATGGGCGGAAGCAGCTTCATATGCTAATGTTAATAAGCAAGTGGTAGTGTGCTTCATCAAGAACAATCGTATATGCCGGTATGGTGTGCCAAGCAGAATTATCACTGACAACGGCTCGAATCTGAATAACAATATGATGATAGAACTTTGTGAAGAATTCAAGATTATCCATCACAATTCATCTCCTTATAGGACAAAGATGAATGGGTCTGTTGAAGCTGCTAATAAGAATATTAAGAAGATCATCCAGAAGATGGTTTTTACTTATAAAGATTGGCATGAGATGCTCCCTTTTGCTTTTCACGGGTATCATACATCCGTCCGCACTTCAACAGGGGCAACCCCATTCTTCCTTGTGTATGGTACGAAAGTAGTTCTCCCGGTCGAGGTTGAGATTCCCTCTTTACGCGTGATAATGGAAACCAAGTTGCCAGAGGCTGAATGGGTCCAAAACAGGTTTGACCAATTGAATTTGATTGAAGAAAAGAGAATGATGGCCTTGTGCCATGGCCAGTTATACCAGAAGAGAATGAAGAAAGCTTTTGATAAAAATGTCAAGCCTCGTGAATTCAGAGAAGGCGACCTCGTGCTCAGAAGATCATGTCTTTTAACATTGATTCTAGGGGCAAGTGGACTCCCAATTTTGAAGGCCCATATGCTGTCAAGAAATCCTTCTCTGGCGGTGCACTAATTCTTGAAACTATGGATTGTGAGGAGTTCCCACGTCCTTTGATTGCTGATGCAGTCAAGAAACACTTCACCTAAAGAAATAAAAGAATAGCTCGATAAGTCGAAAATCCGAAAGGGAGGCTTAGGCAAAAAAAAAAGCGTCACAATAGGATGAAAACCCGAAAGGGCGGTCTAGGCAAAAAATTGAGACATAAACAGAATAAATCTTCCCACTAGGTTGAAAACCTGCAAGGGAAACTTAGGCAAAAGTTAGGGATTTCTTGGCAAGTAACTGCATCAAACAATACTTGATCTGTGATACAGTGGGAAGAACTGACTGTTTTTGGAATGCTGGTTCGTGTTTTGCGTTTGTTTTCGCAAAATGTCGCGGTAAGCAAGAGTCGCCACCAACTTTTATTTTATCCAACAAGGAAAGGAAAAAAGCACAGAAAAATTCCTTTTTTCGAGATTTTCTAGGTACGGAGGGTAGATTATAGAAAGGGAAGGTATTAGCCCCCTTTCTATCCGTAGTTATCTACGGGCTCTTAGGTACTCACTCATCATTTTAAAAATGTTTTATTTGTGTTTGTGGGTTTTGAAAAGTTTTGTTTTAACTTCGATTTAACTCTCGCTTAAGAGTGTAATGAAGTGTTTTTGAAAACTTGTTTGTAAAAGTGTAAATGTGAAAAAAAAAGTTTGTTTTGGATGAGCAAGTATCTAAGAACTATCTACCTACTCAAAAAAAAGGAATCGTTCTAAGATAATTTCCTTTAGACAATGCTATCCCACTATTAGTGAGTAGGTAGCACCGTCGTTGGAGTTTGAGGGTCAATTTGAATGAGGGACATACGGTCACTAAAGCAATGTTAGGACGCTTTAGCGGTAACCCTAATGTCTTAGATCATTTGTTTGAGGAAACAATATCCGAGGCAACCATTTCGAGGCAACTATGATCTTTTAGACAAGAGGACGACCTCTAAAACGACCTATACTTAATGACCGTGTACGAAGGTAACCAAGCGGGGTGTACCCTAGGAGTGTGCATGAGCGAGTGTATCGTTTTCATTTATTTTTATCTTTGCACATGTTAAGGGTGATCTAATTTGATTTTATGATTAAGCATTCATTCTTGTCATGCAAACCCTATTATCAAACATCTAACAGTTATATAATTTGCGGAATTAAAATGCGGAAATTAAATTACAAGGCGTCGGGTATTTACATCGCAAAAAGCAACCCTTTGAAAATAAAATAAAGCGGTAAAATAATTAAATGTCCTAATTATCTATTACACACCGTAAGCAGATACATTAATTGGATAATGAAAATAAAGTGCAACGTGAAATTAAATCGGATGCGAGATTTAGGGTTTTGACCCTTTTAAAAGAAAATGCCTTTTTTTTGTTTTTATTTTAGGAAAAGAAATTAAACCCTAAATTAAAATGCTAAATTAGAAATTAAATAAATTAATTAATGAAAAAATAATTAATGACATATTTTTGGAGTTTTTGATCTTTTAAGAAAGAAATTAAAATAATTAAATTATGTTAAAACCTTAATTAATTCTAATTGATTTTATTTATTTACAAAAATAAATTAAAGTTTCCTAGAATTAAAAACCTAAATTAATTAGTTAGTATTTATTAATAAAAAAGGAATTCTAAAATTTTATTCGATAAATTTTTTTTTTTGATAAAAAAGGAAATTTGTTTATTGGTTAATAAATTAATTAAATAAAAATAAAATTATTAAATTAAAATAAATAAATATAAGAGAAAGAAGGAGTGGGCCTGATTTTTGGGAGGTACTGAAAGCAATTGGCTGGCCCATTAGCTGATCCATGTGACTTTTTTCTGATCCAGTACTCATGCGTTGACCTGCATATAGTGTACCTTTGATGCTGACCACCAGATCTGGCCATCTGGCCATCTGGCACGCTTGATGAGGAAGGCGCATGGTGGATTGCAGACTTGCATGCACACTAGATTTCCTGTAAATAAATAAGAAAATGCAACTTGCTGGAGGCAGGGATCGAACCCCTGTCCTCTAGCCTTGAGAGTCTTAAGCGCTGAGGTGTCTACCACTGGGCTGCCTTGTTATTTTGTTAATAATAATACAAACATAACGTAATATATACAAACAAAATAAATTTCCAGAAAATAAAAAAAAAGCGCGCAATTATTTGAACCGACCAATGGATGGATGACACGAGTTCGTCCCTGTCCTCTAAATCCTGTAACTTTTACCTGCAGATTTTTATTCGTAGCTAAAAGCGTAGCTTCATTCCAAAATCCTCCTCAAGCTATGAAAATGATTTCTAAGGCCATGGTTGAACTCGTCATCCTCTTTTGATCATAACCATGGCCATCATATGGGCTAATTGTACCTGAAGCGAAAAACCCCCAAAACAAGAACAAAACCCTAATAATGGTGGATCTTGTTACAGGTCAGATAAACAAAATCAAATGATGCCAAAAGCTTGTAAATGATGTGGTGATCACAAATGTGCAATTAGTTTTTGTTATAGATGCAAGAATAATACAAATCGAAATCAAGAATGGGGCGGATCCGTGAGGTACTTACAGCGCTCTAGGAAGCTTGAAAACGCGTTATTTGGATTGGTTTAGCTTCTGGAGATGGCCAGCAAACGATTGAGACACTTCCCAAGCCCTGAAACGATCTCTAACCTTGATTTCGATCCCACACTTTTTCTTTGTTTTTGCAAGATTGGTTCTTCCTCTCCAATTGATCTCCAAACCTTATTTGTGTATGCATCGCTTCCTTGTGTATTGTACAATACATTAGGTCTGAATTCCTTGTCCAAATCTTCCTCTATCAATGCTCTTGATGTGGATTTGATTTGCTTTGAACCACCTTCCAAAATTGGCTTGATTTGAATCTTTTTGTGTACAATTGCTTTGATACGAGTTTGATATGGTGCAAGCTGTCCATTGAAACCTATAATCATCAAAAGATCTTTGGTTATCAATATTTTTGATTTTATGTGATTTTATTTGATTTAAAATGAATTAATTCAAATAAAATAAAATTAAATAATAAAAATATAATATGAACACATGGACAAGGCTAGAGCACGTGGGTAATAATGAAAACTCAAAACAAGTGAAAGAGAATGGGCCCATTTGGCAAAATTTGAAGTTTTGGGGATAGTTGACTTTTGGCAATTTTGTAAAAAAGTCCAACTTCAACAATGCATAACTTCTTCAATTTTGAACTTTTGGAGGTGTTCTTGGACTTTTTATAAAGCTTAAGATGTCCTATAATCAACCCTTTTAGTCTCATCTCATTTTGATATTCCATGCTCAAGTTAGAAGCTTTGACAAAAAAGGTGTTTTTGTTGACATTCAAAAATGACCTATAATGTCAAAATTCATAACTTCTTGTGAGTGAATATTTTGATCTTGGGGTATGAATATGGATTGTATAGAATTTCATCCTCTTAAAAATGAGCTTTGGATGGGTCATTTATGATAAAGTATGATAAAGTTATGCTTGGTCAAAGTTGAGTTGACTTTTCCTACAAAACCCTAATTTAGCAATTTTTAAATCTTGATGAATCTTGAGCAATCCTTGATGAATCATGATCAACCCTTGATCAAATGATGAAATATCCTTCAAAATGAGAATGTTGACAAAAAATCTTGAAGTTTGACTGTATTTGGGTCACAATTGACTTTTGCCCTAACACAGTCGATTTTTGAGCCTTTTGAGCAATTGACTGAGCAAACTTTCTCTGCAAGGCTTGAAACTTGACATGGATGATATTGAGAAAATATTAGGACATTGGTGAGAACTTGGGGTCACTTGGACTCAAGGATCTTGATGCAACACAAAACCCTAATTTGAGTAAACTGCCTTAGGAGAGAGCTTGTCTGGCCAATCCTTGGACTACCTTGAGCAACTTGGAGATCTTTCTTGAAATATTTTGAGGAATATGAGAGGGAAAATTTTTGGGTACAACATGATAATTGAAGCAACAACTTCTTGGATCCTTACCGTACTTCTATAGAAGTTGCTGCTCAGGGATTCAAAGTTGTTAGGGATAATAGTGGTCATTGTATTTCAATGTATCCTTTCCAATATATATTACCACTTTCCAAACTTTGTATTCATCTATGGAGTCTCGCCATTCGTAGACTACCATTATATTAATAAAGTGTGAGCATTTATCCAATTCTTTGCAATTTTTATTTTATTCTGCTTACAAAGACTCCATTTATTATTGATAGTAATTTTCAAAATAAAAAGATTAAATAAAAAAAATTGAAAAGAATTAACAAATTACTTTTTACTTTAGATTTTGTGACACAAGAAAAACAAAAATGGTGGTTCCAAGGATTGACGAACTCAGAAATTTTGGAAGTTTGTTTTCTCAAGAAGGTTCTCTCAGACAGTTGGAGGTGATACCAATTGGCGTAAGGTGCGGTTTTGGGCTTGTGATTCCATTTTCCCTAGTCAAGTCTTGGTTCATTTTTGTTTCGGGTTTGCATGGTTTGAAACCTCTATTCCAAATTCCCCAGCAACTAGACAAGGGAAATATCTTTTCTAAGTGTTGAAACAGTTGTCAACTTTGTGGGTTTTCTCCCGCCAAGTACTGGGTTTGATTTAAAATCCCCATAATTTTGATTTCTTGTTGTCTTGTTTGAATTCTTAAAATCCCCAAGTGAAGCTGAGATATTGTTTCTGGCTGGAAGTTGTTATCCCCATGTGGTTTCATAATTTATCCCCAGGGAAGTTTGTGTAATCATCACTCTTGATATTGAAGAATATATTTTGGACTCCTCTAGATCATGTGGTGTTGTACTCCCCAATGAAGTCAGCTCGAGATCCCCAGTTGATATCTCGATGATATGGTTTTCATCTTCCCTAGAGAAGTCAGTATTATAATCTCCAGTGAAAATCTAGACGCTGAAACTTGTTTTTCCCATTGAAGTTTATGTGATGTTCCCCGGTGAAGCCTGGAGGAGGATGTTATATCCCTGTATTTGCACTAATTTTATTATTTTGATTTGATTACCTTCAGATTGTGTTTCTTCCCAGTGAAGTTAAGCTGTGGAATAGGAATTTGTTTCCTCAGATGGTGCTTACTTTCTCATAAATCTTAATTATGGATGTGATTTAGCCGAGTGTTGACTTTACCCAAGTTTGGTTTTGTCTGTTTATCCCCAGTATGGTGTGATAGTTTCGTCAACATATACATAATAACATTCATACATACATCATGCATAGCTGAATTAAAATTCATAGCTCATTTGCATTTATTATTTTTTATTGGAATATTATCCTATTTGCAGAGTTGTGTCACCCTCTCTCCAATAGTTTGTCAACTTTAAGCATAAAGTGTTTATTCTTTCCATTTCCTCACTGAGTTATCCCTCGTGGAAGATTTTTGCTTTAGCCTTCCTATTCAGTTCTTTATTTGAGTGGAATGTGATCCCCTTTTAAGTTTATTTCTCATCAGGTGCTATCCTGGTTGACTGTTTCACTCCGGTTTATTTCTGGTTTGAATCTGTGGTCCCCAACAGCATTATTATTTTGATTTCTGCAAACTTTGAGCCCTAGTTGGAGAATGTGCATTTATGTTGGCACGAGAAGACTTTAGCAGGAATATATTGGCATTTCCCCAGGAAGCCATATTTCTTTCCCCAAGAAGTCATTATTACAACTCATAACAACAAGTGGTAGTCTCTTTATTTGAGCAACTTGTACCTCCCCAGTAAGTCTATTAGTTCCTGGAGAAGATTCGAGATTTTGTTACTCCAATAAATGGTAGTTTCATCATTATGAGAGATAGTGCATTGCTGAGATTTTACTCCAATGAATGGTAGTCTCGTTATTATGGGAGATAGTTTATTGTTGAGATTTTACTCCAATGAATGGTAGTCTCGTCATTATGGGAGATAGTTTGTTGTTGAGATTTTACTCCAATGAATGGTAGTCTTATCATTATGGGAGATAGTTCATTGTTGAGATTTGTTACTCCAATGAATGGTAGTCTCGTCATTATGGGAGATAGTTCATTGTTGATATTTTTTACTCCAACGAATGATAGTCTCGTCATTATAGGAGATAGTTCATTGTTAAGTTTTTTTACTCCAATGAATGGTAGTCTCGTCATTATGGGAGATAGTTTGTTGTTGAGATTTGTTACTCCAATGAATGGTAGTCTCGTCATTATGGGAGATAGGTCATTGTTGAGATTTATTACTCCAATGAATGGTAGTCTCGTGATTATGGGATATAGTTCATTGTTGAGATTTATTACTCCAATGAGTGGTAGTCTCGTCATTATGGGAGATAGTTCACTATTGAGATTTTTTACTCCAATGAATGGTAGTCTCATCATTATGGGAGATAGTTTGTTGTTGAGATCTTTTTCCGATGGATGGTAGTCTCTTTATTGTGGGAGATAGTTATTTGTTGAGATTCACATTGCTCTGAAGAAGTTTGTTTGTTTCCAGTCATAAGTATTGATGCCAAACAGTTGTTACCACCCCTAATATTAATGTTTGTTGGTATTATCTTACCACCTCTTTTTCCCCCCAGTGGGTCGACATTACTGTTTTTTTATCTTCTCTAAGAGTGGATAGTTTGCGGTAATTTGTTAATCATTGTTATCCTTTATTTTTCTCTCCTCAATGTCTTAGTTGATGTTACTTTGTCTCCTCCTTGGGCTTTACCCCAATAGAGTTGAGTCTTCTGTTTACCAGTGATTTATTTTCCTGGTCTAATCTTCTTTTGATCTTTTGTTTTCTGTGTCCCCAGTGGTGTCTTGTATCACCTTTGGATCTGTTTATTTGCATGCATAATCATAAACATTGCATGGAATCTTAGGGCCAAAAATAGGGTTTGTTTTATATTTAAGTATCTTCAATCGCATCGACACGAAGATTTTAACCTTTGTATCTCTGGATAGAAGACACTTAAATAAGGGCAACTGTTGTACCCCAATTTTTCCCCCTAAGATCCCTCTATCATCTCATGTCAACTCAATCACAACAAGATCACACTAGGGTTTGATTCTTCTCCCTATCTTTAGGTTTGCTCATGGGGAATCACCAAGCACCTTGATTTATATATTATGATCATATTTTTTGTATTAATTAACTTTTAACTAATAAATACAATGAATATTTTCCCTAATTGGTGATATTATAGGTGAGAGCACAACACATTCCAGCAAGTTGATCCATAGGTTCATGAGTTTATTTCCATGCCTTCTTCAACAAAGCTTCATTAATATTCAAGCTTCATCATTGAATATACTTTGAAGTAATATCATGACAAGGTCTACTTTGACTCATCATGCCTCAATTTGTCAAAGAAAGTCAAAGGATACAAGAGTTGATTGAAGAGGTTTGACCTAATTGGACACATTCTTGATTTCTTGATCACAGGTGCATAATTCCCTCAATTATTAATATTTTGGAGTGGTTATGGTTTCTATGGCTTCTCATTATCATCCTTAACAACTTTTATTCACAAGACAAAAGTATTTATGCAAGAAAGTTTGTCAAAATTGAAAAGGATTTCCAAGGCATTTTGGTGCTCTAGGAGGTAGGGTTTGGAACTTCTAAGGGATATATCTTGCTCATATTTTGGTATTTGTGAGTGAATCCAAATACATGCTTATCTTTAAAGGTTTATCAACAAAGCACTTCAAAAGTTTCAAGAAGATTTGATGTGGAAGATGCATAATGATGAAGAAATATTACAAGTCCTCTAGATAGGCCATCAAATTCCCTTATGTGACTTCAAAAGATCATAACCTTATCAATTTGTATCTCCTTGAACCTATTATTTTTCCATAATGATCTTAAGGATGTGAACTTCAACTCTTCTTTTATGTGCAAAGCTTGAAAATGGATGGAAGATGCCCTAAGGATGCAAAATATTATAGGTCATCTCATGAATTTTCACCAATTTTACAAGACTATAACTTTTTTAATACTTGGTATTTTTGAGTGATTCAAGTTTCACAATGCTCTTTGGGAATTCCACTTTAATCTAGCATCATTGACCAAAGCAATATTTTGGAGGGAGGCCTTGTTTGGAATCAAAACATTATAGGTCATTTTTGAAGAGAAAACTTGAAATTTTTCTAAGTATAAAAGTCAACACCTTTTTCTCAACTTTGACTCATCACAACTTTTGGATCAAGCATCCATTTGATTCCATTCTTTGCACATTGTAAAGTTGGTGATCTCATCTTTCTAAAGCTTCAAGAGCCATGCCCTAAGACCCCTTGAGTTGTGAATACCATTGTTTCAAAGTGGGTACCTTGGAACTGAAGTTTCACTTCAAGTCAGCTCACAATTTTCATAATGTGGCTTCTAATAATCAAATTACCATGCGTTTTTCACTTAAGTATGATCAGTAAAGATAATTGGATTATTTAGAGTGACAAAATGCATCAATTAGATGAGTTTTGATGCACATGAGAGCATACTTTGCTCGTGTACACAGGTGTGCACGAATTCATTTGAATTTGCATTATCCATCCCTCCTTTTGATCCCATTCGCTTCTCCTATAAATACAGGCTCTATCCCACTCATTTTTGCAAGCTTGAAGAGCCAAAATCACTCTGTCAAACTCCCTCCATAACACCCTTTTCTGAGATTTCGAATTCCTATTTTCTCCACTTTTCAATTCAATTTCTTCATTGATCTTTCATCCTTGAACTTACCTGAAGCTAACAGAAGAAGAATCAAGCCTTGAGGTATCCAAAATCGTGCTAGCCAAGTCCATTTACAAAGCAACTTCATCTGACTTCGTTCATGTAGTTTAAGGCACCAAATCTTCTAACTCAAATTACTAGAATGGTCTATGATATTCACTAATGCTTGCCATCAACTCAATTTTGGTGAAACAATGCATTTGATGCTTCTAATTTTCGATTTTAACAGTTTTAAACATCTCTTTTTTTTCCAAATAGACTACCTATGCTTTATATAAATTTTCCGTGAGCATATGGTTATGATCGTCTCAAGTAGACGCATCTAATGGTACCATTATGAATGCGTAAATTTATAGATTCAAGGATTTGAGATTTTCCCTATTTGTAGGAGGCTGGAGGTTGAAGATGACCTACATGTCGTTCTTCAACCAATGACAATAGACCAATTGTTTTATTTTCATTGGTTGGATTTTATTGTGTTACATGTGCGCGCTCTGCCTTTGGTCCATGATGCTCCCTCACCTCACATCTGTTGGATTTGCCAGTGTGTATTAGTGAGAAAGATCCAACGCATTTGGTTTTTTCTGATTTGTTTTATTTTACAAAATTATTTTTTAAATTCCTTTTATCTTTAAAAATTCATAGCTCTTTTATTTTTATCCAAAAATTATGAAAAAAGTATACAAAAATACTTTGAATTATTTCTGACTTTGTGAATATTTTTTTATATTTTTATTTTAACGTTTAATATTTTTCATAATTTTTGTTATGTTTGTTTTATTTTAATTGTTTTAAAAATACTTTTTGACATTTTTAAATTCTGATTTTTTATATATAAATTATTTTCCTTATTTCTGACCTTCTAAAATTTTTCTAGAATTTTATTTTAACTTCTACTATTTTTGATCTTTTTTCACTTATTTGAGTAATTTTAATTAGTTTAAAAATACTTTTCTGATTTGAAAAATTACCAAAAATTTTGTAAAAATATTTGAAGTGATTTCTGATTTTTCTATGATCTCTTTTAATTTTTCTTTGATCTTTTGAATATAGTTTGCTATTTTCCCTTTTATTTTTATTTTAAAAACATTTTAAAAATCATTTTCTATTTTTATTTTATTCATTAAATGCAATTTTATTTTTGTACATATTCTGACTATTTGACTTTTGATCATGGACTTCATTAACGTTATTGGATCTTGGGTGTTGAGTTTAACTCCACCAAAATGGATGAATGATTTTAATGATAGTTTGATTAATTTTTTATTTCAAATATATCCCTTCCTTCTTCATCTCATCCTTTTCTTATTGTGCTACATGTTGTTAGAGGGTGGTCTACATATCATCTCTCCAAATATATGACACATAGATTTCTATTGACCGACCTCAAAATAGGTGCGACTTCTATATAAGTCCACTTACAATTGCTTAACATATCGCTAAATTTTGTCCCAATTCGAGAAATTATCATTTGTGGCCCAAACCCTAGTTTTTAAGCCAAATGATGTTTAATTTGAAACATTTGATCTAATAACCATGATATTCATTGTTAGGAGGCTTTGGTCTTATCAATCCTCTAATGAATCTTTATAAACTTTGGCATAAGTGGATCATTTAAACATTATTGATCATATGTTGTTACATTGAGAACTTGAAATGAATGATATACTTGACAAAAAGCAAATGAAACTTGTTATTGAGAGGCTTTGATTTTATCAATCTTCTAATAAGTTTTCAAATACAAGTTTCAAGATGGTCATTCAACTAACCTCTAATTACTAATTCATTAACATTTGACTTTTACTTTATGCCCCTTTATTTTGTGCCTTTACTTTATACACTATTTTATTTTAGCATTTACATTTCATGCTATTTTCATCTTTTCTCACTTGAGCATTTACTTTTATGTCATTTTTATTTTGCTCACTTGAGCTTCTCATTTCTTTTTTAAGATACCTAATAATCAACTTGAACCATAAAAAACTTTAATGTTACTTGGACTATTTGGTTACTATCCTTGGCATTATGGAGTGATGGACTTCTTGAACTTAGGATTAGAGACCTTGACCTACCTTGAGACCTTGTCACTTTCATTTCTATTTTGTCTGGAGTTCTTGGGGTTTACCTCAAGACATTGGGTTATTTATTTTCTTTGTGTGCAGGTTATTCTGATTACATGCTTTGCCTATGATTGGGAATTCATCTGTATACAGCCGTTACTCTGTCCAATTTTTGTGAAGACTTAATGTATTTGGAGTTTGATTCTCAAGAGGTTATATTGTCCTTGCTTGTTTAGTTTCAATCCAAAGAATGGGAATTCTACATTGACTCATTATGTCAAGTGTTGGCTTCATGTTTGTTAGAGGGTTTTCCTCCCTAGCTTTTACCTTTATTCTTTAGGATAGCCCATTCATCTCCTCCTATCTTCTTTAATTTCAAAAATCTTCTCCCTCCTTTTGAAAATGTTTCTTGTTTTAAACTTGACCGCTTTCATAATAAACTTGGACTTAGGTCCATGCATTTTCCAAAATATTTTCTTAATCAAACTTTAATCAACCTAATAATACTTTGACATTTTTGTGAGAAGACTAAAAGTCGATCAATTTCATTCAAATCATTTTGCCTCTTTGGCTTTTTACTTTAAAAATTTTCTCAAAGGATTAGACTCTTGTCAATCTTTGTAGTGATGCGATCTACTATACATCTACGATATGTAGTGAAGTGAGATATTTTCCACTTGGGTGTTGAGTGAGGCTTTGTTTATTTTAAAAATCCAAGCTATATCCTCCACTTTGAGATGAATCAAATTCTCCTTTCTTATAATCGTGGGTAGTAAGTATGTTCTTCCACTCGGATAAGACAATGATGTCTCGTCTCTTAAAATTAACCCAACACATTTGTGCTTTAAAATTTTTAAAGGTGAACTACGAGTACCCTGATCCCCTATTTCATAGAAGGTGGTACGTAGGCACTAAAGCTTCACAATCGCGGCAGATGCAAAAATTGTAAAAAATACTTCTTTTCCCATCTCCACCATCTATTTTGTATAGAACATTTATAGCCAAAATACACAGATTTTCAAAGAGGTTTCTGCAGAGTACCGTAGATGTTTAGGGTACTAATACCTTCCCTTTACATAACCAACCCCCTTACCTAGATTCCCTCCCTTTCTTTTTTTGGGTTATTCGCTCTTTTCTCATTCCTCTGGAAACAATAAAGCGCGGTGGCGATTTTTATTTTAATCTGTGCGATTCAAGTCAATCCAATGGCTTAGTCTCAACATTTCTACCGATACACTCATTCAGATAAAATTAAGCATATATTCACTTTGATATTCTATTGGACAAGGTCGGGTGTAGACTCATTCCAAATACATCTTCTAAGACAAAGTCAGGCGTAGACTTATTCTGATATTCCTATCAACAGTTACTCTAGAGGGCATCTATAAGCCCATCTCTGACGACATCCCATCACTCTCCAATAGGCATCTTTAAGCCCATTCCCTATATAATCAACCAACAGTGTTACTCCATGCACATGCGAGTGCAAATTTCTGGGCACTTAAGTGTTCAATCATCTTCTACTTTCAAGTAACGAATGGCCGACGTGCCAATCTAACTCTTTAGGTTTAAGAAGATTGAATAAGGGCAGCTGTTGTACCCCAAAATTTTCCCCCTATTTTTCATTCAAGATATTCTCCTAGGGTCCCCAAATGCTCAAGGTTGCTCAAGAATTGATCAGGAAAATTCCCCTCCTAAGCAATGAGTCCATAATTAGGGTTTTGTATTTCTCAAGGAAGATTGAGTTTACCAAGTCTCAAGTAGTTTTCATGGTCCCTCATATGTATTTAATAATTCTCATGTCAAGTTTCAAGCCTTGCATCATAAGTTTGCTCACTCAATGGCTCAGATGACTGAAAATCAATTGTATTGGATAAAAAGTCAATTATGGTCAACATACAGTCAAACTTCAAGATTTATGGTCAACATCAATATTTTGAAGTTATATTAATTATTTGATCAAGGGTTGATCATGATTCCTCAAGAAAAGCCTTCAAATCATCAAAAGTCAAAAGTTTTCAAATTAGGGTTTCCTTAGGAGAAGTCAACTGAACTTTGACCAAGCATAACTTTCACATGCTTTATCATATTTCTCAATCCAAAACTCATTTTAAAGGGAATTAATTTCTCTACAACTTTGTCTCTCTAAGCTCAGGTCTAAAAATGCATCATTTGAGGGATATAAGCCAATACATTACAGGTCATTCTAAAAGTCAACAAAAAGATACTTTTTGTCGAGGAAACTTAAATCAAGGTAAAGTCTTCAAAAACAAAACAAAAATCAACATAGAGGTGTTAGAGGACATCTTTATCTTTCCAAAAAGTCCAAGATCTCCTACAAAAGATAAAAATTGAGAGAGTTATGACCATTGCAAGTTGGGAAATTTTGAGCAAATGTATGAAGTTCAAATTGAGCAAGCTTGATATTTTAGGCTATTAGGCCATGGTTTAAGAGTCCAAACGTGTGTTATACTCTTCATACACCTCAAACCTTGTTCTTACACCCCTTGAACTATTTTTATTTTAATTATTTTAATTATTTTTTATTTATTCATTAATAATATAAAATAAATAAGATAAAATCATATCTTTTTACACAAGGTCCAAGCCCACTTATCCTTGACCTAATATTTCACTATATCATCCCATTCATTCTCATACAACAACACACGAATCCTTGCCTCACAATTTTTCCAAAAATATCAAACTTTTATCGAGAACCCTAAAGTTTTCAAACCCTATTTTCAAACCCTTTCACCACAAAGCCTTCATTCCATTCTTTTCCAGCAAGCATATAGAGTAAGTTTGGATCAAATTTGATGGTCCAAAATGCATGAAATCACATTGCAAGCATCAGGATTTCATCCATGCTTGAAATTTTGTATTTCTTGTTTTACTGCATTCTAACGCTTACTAATGTTTGCTATGTGTTCATGAGATTCAATAATGTAGGATAGAACAATCGTAGAGGTCCCCTGCATGCTAAATTGCAAATTGCCATGTTTGCTATGATTTGCTTTACTTGCTTCGTAACTCAAACTACAATGACTTATAGCTAAAACTAAGCCCATATTTGGATTCATAAGGGTCGAATTAGGGGGGGTAGGATGTTTTGGATCACTAACGCTTTGAATTTGCAGGTTTTGAACATTACAGGTTGCCGGAGAAGACGACCGGAGCTAGGGCTCCGACGGCTCTTCGGTCAATATATTTGTTTGTATAGTATATATTTATTGTTTTAATTATGTTAACAGATGTATAGTCACCACAGTGGTAGAAGCGAGCATGACTAAAGTGTTAGTATACCAGGGCACATGTTCGATCCTTGCCCCTGGTATTTTTATTTTCACATATTTTCTTGTTTGAAGATTCTACGCGAGCCAGTGCAATGCGCTTACCATACGCCTCACCTCATCACCATCAGATCTCCACGGGATCAAATCTGACGCCCCAGATCTGCTAGCCCACGTTAAACCCTCAATGGAGAGCCACATTGAATCTGTTACAGGCGCATGGGCTTGTTGTTTGGGCCTAGTGAACTTATCTCCTTACACCCCCCCGGTTTGTGATATAACAAGCCCAATTCCATTTTATTTTATTTATTTATTTTAATTAATCTTTTTTAACATAATTTTAATTAACCTTTTTTTAAAATTAACATTAATTAAGACTTAGGTTTTTATTTAATTTCTTTTTTAATTAATTAAATTAAATTAACATAGATTTTTTAGGGTTTAATTAATTAAAATCGACATAGATTTTTTTAGGGTTTTGTTTAATTTAGTTAACTAATTAACTTCTTTTTTTAATTAAAACTAATTACTTTTTAGTTTAATCATCCAATTCTTTTATCAAAACAATCACAAAGCGATTTTCAATCTTTTTTATTTTCCTCTTATTTTACAGTCTTTGCGTACCTTTATTATTTTCACATTAGTTTTTCACAATTATGTAACTGCTAATGGGTTGTAATAGCTTAAATTAGGGTTTACTTTCTCCCCCCCCCCCCCCCCCCCCAATTTTTATGGTTTTGTATCCCCTTACCCGAAGCTTTGTAATAGCGTATGGCCTTTACTTTCCGTAATTTACTGCTTTCCTTATAACTGTATAGTAACTAGGGTTTGTATGGCAAGATCTAAAAGAAAACGTTATATAACCCTAAATACAAGAGAAATAACTGAATTGAATCACTATTCACACTTGCACCTCTAGGGTAATCCCACTTGTTTCCTTCGAATAAAAACAGTCATGTTCCTCGAGCGTGGGGATGCTTTAGCAAAGTCCCTCGAAAACAAAGATCATAGTCCCTCGATGACCCTTTCGACGTTTCTTTCGGTATATGATTTAGTCCCTTAATGTAAAATTGCTAAAGTTTCCTTACCAGTTGCCTTTATGACTATACGATGACCCGCGACTATCCTTTCACATCCAATGTTAGGGCTCCCTACTAACTAATGGTAGGATACCACTATCTAAGGAGGAGGAAAATAACACAAAAGATCCTTGAGTAGGTAGATAACTTGTAATCGCTTGCTCACAAAAAACATCTTTTTTACACAAAACACTTTTTTGAAATATTTTCAAAAACAAACACTTTGTACGCATTCTGAACTGATACGAGGATCATTACAAAGTTGCCGTACTTAGGCATTTTTCAAAATATTTTCAAATGAATCACATACACAAAGAATTTTCAAACAAAGTGAGCTAAGCGATTAACAGCCCGTAGATAAATACGGATGAAAAGGGTGCTAACACCTTCCCTTTTCATAACCTACCCCCCAAAACTCAAGAAAATCTCAAGGTCTTTCCTGTTCTTTTCACCCTTTACTTTTGAATAAAAGAAAAGTCAGTGGCGACTCTTGCTATCCGCAACATTTGCGATAAAACGCAAAAACAAGCCAGTTCTCCCACCGTATTACAATAACTTTCACATGCTTCATCAGATTTTCCTTAACCAAAGCTCATTTTGAAGGAAATTCAATTATCTACAACTCTGTCTCTTTAAGCTCAAGTCCAAAAAAAGCTTCATTTGAGATATATGGGCTAAAACATTATAGGTCATTTCAAAAGTCAACAAAAAGACACTTTTTATCAAGGCAACTTACATCAAGACAAAGTCTTCAAATGCAAAAATGATCAACATAAAGATTGTAGAGGACATCTCGAGCTTTCCAAAAAGTCATAGATCACTAGTGCAAGTTGGGAAATTTTGAGCGAATGCATGAAGTTCAAATTGAGAAAACGTAAACTTTTGGGTTAATGGGCTATTGTTTCAAAGTCTAAACGTGTTTTGCAGCTTATAATGAACCTCACATATTACTCATACACCCCTCGACCTTTTATTCTATTTATTTTTATTTTTTATTCATTATCAATTCAAAATAAATAAGATAAAAAACAAGGCTTTTCATACAAAGTCCAAGCCCATGTTTGGCTGACCTAATTTCAACTTATATATTCTCAGCAATTCAGAAAAAGGCACGTGAAACCCTTGTGCAAGAACATCTTCCAAAAAATCACAAAATCACTCAAAACTAGGGCAACCTTAGAACCATATTTACAGATGTTTCCAAAGCAAACAAACATGTTCATTCACTTCCAGCAACCCTACAGAGTAAGAATGGATCAAACCTGATGATATAAAGCTCACAAAGTCCACACGCATACATCAATGTTTCATATTTTTTTGCAAAATTCATAACTTTATTTCCTTCATGTTTCATTGCATACTAACCATATTAACATGTTCATCAGGTCTCAATATGCAGGAAAAGTCAATCACATGACCTCCATGCTACCAGAATAATGCATCACCATAACCACACCGATCCATGACATTTTTTATATATCTCCTAAACCAGCGTGATTCAGCCCAAACTAATTGTTGCATTGAATTCACATGCCTTGATTTAGGGGGGTAGGGTCCCTCTGGATTTCTAATACTTGTTATTTTTTGCAGGAACAAAAAAGACTCATTGGAGGAGACGACTGGAGCTAGGGCTCTGGCGCCTCTCCGGTCCATGCAATTTGTTTATGTTATGTTTAATTTGTTTCATCAATAAAAATAGATGTATTGCCAACCCAGTGGTTAAAACATACATGCTAAGGCATAATTGTACCAGGGCACGAGTTCAATCCCTGCCTTTTGGTTTTTTGATTTATTTTCATATTTTTATGTTTTGCAGGAATAAGAAAACACGTTGGTTTCCATTCTCAATCACAAGCGCGCGCTTGGCGCAGTGGTGAACCGTTGGCTGGGGAAGCTAAGGGCATGGGTTCAACACCCACCCCTGGAAATTTTGGTTTTTTCCTATTCTTCTTACTCTTTTTTCCTTTTCCTTTAAACCCTAATTTCACCAAAAAAAACTTTTTTAACCAACCTAATTATTTTTCAAAACCTTTTTTACAAACCCTAATCAAATTAGGTTTTTAGGTTTTTAATTTAATTAATCAACTTTTGTTTTAATTAAAATTAATTAGACTTTTAAGTTTATTTAATTAAACGTCAAAAACCTTTTTATCAAAAATCTCCAAAAACACTTTTGCTTTCCTTATTCCTATTTTTACATTTTGCGTGGTTTATTATTCTCGCATTTTTTCTGACTATGTAATTGTTTCTCAGTTTGTAATAGTAATTAGGGTTTACTTCCCGCGTTTCTATTATGTAACTTCCCCGAAGCATTGTAATAGTCTAGGGTTTTCTTTTCGCATTTACTTCCCGCACATTTACAGCTTTTCTATTTTACTTTATTACTGTTAGTAATTAGGTCTTGTATGACAAGATAATAACAAATCGATAGCTAACCCTAACACAAAGACTAAAATAACTAAACACAAATCATTTGCATACTTACACCTCTAGGGTAACCTCCCTTGTTTCCTCAGAAAAACAATCATGTCCCTCGAACATGGGGATGCTTTAGCAAAGTCCCTGGAAACAAAGATCGTAGTCCCTTGATGCCCCTTTCGACATTGCCTTTGGTAAATGATCTAGTCCCTTAATGATAATTTCTAAACCATCCTTACAAGTTGCCTTCGATGACTGCACAATGACCCACGCCCGTCCTTTCACATCCAAGGGCTTCCTACTATCTAATGGTAGGATAGAACTATCTAAAGGAGTAGAAAAATACAAGAACGACCTTGAGTAGGTAGAATTCTATTAATCGCTTGCTCAAAAAGCTTTTCAAAACAAAACAAAAAAATTTCACATAGACACTTTGTATGTATTCTCAAGGACAAATACGAGAATCATTACAAAGTTTCGCCTCACAATTGGCAACATTTCAAAATATTTTTCAAACATACACAACACAAAGCAATTCTCAAAGAAAGTGAGCTAAGCGATTAAGAGCCCATGGATAACTACGGATGAAAAGGGTACTAACACCTTCCCTTTTCATAATCTACCCCATGAACTCAAAAACCTCAAGGTCTTTCCTGTTCTTTTCACCCTTTCCTTATTGGATAAAAGAAGCATCGATGGCGACTCTTGATATCCGCAACATTTGTGATAAAATGCAAAACCAATTCAGTTCTTCCACCATGTTACACGGAGAAACCATCCATGAAAGAAAATACTTTATGTTGAGCGGTGTTGTCAACCAGAACGTCAATATATAGAAGCGAGAAGTCTCCTTTTGGGCTCTCCCTATTCAAATCCATGTAGTCTACACACATACGCACCTTACCATCCTTCTTAGGTACTGGCTCCCTGTTTGCAACCCACTGCATATTGGATGTAACATCTAAGAACCTTGCGTTGAACTGCTTTATAGCCTCAGCCTTGATCTTTTCAGACATCTCGAGACGCATACGACGAACCTTCTGCTTTATAGGGGGACAACCTTCCTTCATCGGTAGATGGTGAACTATAATATCAGTATTAATCCATGGCATGTCTTTGTATGACCAAGCAAAGATCTCAACATAGTCATGCAACATCTGGATTAATCTTTTTTTAACACTGTCTTCTAGGTTGGCACCTATCTTAATTTCTTTCTTATCCTCTTAAGTACCCAAGTTCACAACCTCGACTGGCTCTTCATGTGGTCGTATGGCTCTTTCTTCTTCCATTAAGAGCCTAGCAAGGGCTCCAGGTATTTCATAACCTTCCTCACCTTCATCCTCGGCTTGGTAGACCATATTTTTAAAGTCATAATCGACAATAGCAAAATTGTTATCAATGGGATCAAGGGTGGATATGGATCTGCAATTTGTTGTGTGGGTGTGTGTAAGAACACATAGCTATTTTGAAAGCAATAAAGTAAAAAAATACAAAGAGCTTAAAATTTGATTGAAAACATCCAATGATTTATTAAATGAAGATATGCTAATTAATAATGACAACCCTAACAAATGGACCATTGTGCCCCGGGTAAGGCATAATGCTTAAAGTTCATTGTTTAAATTACATAACCAAAATTTGAAAGCAAGAAAATAGAAAATAGAATTTACTCCCGACTAAAGGAGATTGTTATAAAATCTCCAGCCTTCCAATTATTGAGCCCATTGCCGGTAGTAGGGAAGATCTAAATGTCTATGTCGCAGCACTATCATCGTCTTCCATAATGTTAACATGATTGTTGTGAACTCCATTATTATTGATGCAGAATGGCGGTCTCCCAGAATAAGCACGAGCATGAAGGAAATCCCTCTGAGCCTGAGAAGTGAAACCCACACCAAATTTATCTGACTTGTAAGGAATATCGGGAAGCTAACCCTAAACAGTGCAATCACCTTCTTCAACCACATCCCAGGCGTCTTTCAGAGAAGCCATTTTTGATGGATTCTTAGGAACAGTAGAAGCAGCTTTATCAACTGAGGTCTTTTGAGAAATAACTTCAAAGGTCTGGCAAGGAGTCTCGACAAATTCACCATCCATTTTGACATACTTGAAAGAATTCAAATGGCTCACCATATATTATTCTTCACCACAAGCTGTAACGATCTTTCCCTTCATGGGATACTTCAACTTCTGGTGTAAGGTAGAAGTAACAACACCTGCCCCATGAATCCAAGGGCGTCCCAACAAACATGAATAGGCTGGACGAATATCCATCACATAAAAAGTAGATTCAAATACCTGGGAACCTACTTTGAATGGAAGATCAACCTCTCTGTGCATTTTTCTCTCTGAACCATCAAAAGCTCTTACCACAATATCACTGGGTTTTAGAACAATCCCTTCATAGTCAAGTTTGTCTAAAGCATCTTTTGGCAATACATTCAACGAGGAACCTGTGTCTACCAACATATGAGATAAGGTAGTTCCCCTGCACTCAATAGAGACATGCAAAGCCTTATTATGATTCTTTCATGCAGGAGTTAAGTCTACGTCAGAAAATACTAGCCCATTATCAATCGTCAGGCTAGCAATATGATTTTTGAAATGATCAACAGAGGTTTCTTGTGGTACATGATCGTATTTCAAGAATTTCACCAAAGCCTGAGCATGGGCTTTGGAACACAACAATAGGGATAACATAGATATTTTAGAAGGGGTTTTCCCTAGTTGTTCAACAATATTGTAGTAACTCTTTTGGATAATCTTTAATATTTCCTCCATCTCCTTCTTGGAGGGGTCTTCAACAGTAACTTCTTTTGGTGCCTCCGTTTGGGCAGGCTCGGCCATATGTTCTTCGCCTCGAGTTTTAGTAGTAGTAGTGGTACGAACCAGTACAGTAACATCCTTCAGAGAGATCTATAGAGAGAAAACCCTCCCACTTCTGGTAACCTTACTAGTCCCAGCAATATTGCCAACATCGAGATCAGTAACTTCAATATTTTCCTCTTCAACAGTTAATGGTTCCTGCTTGACTCCATGGTAGTTGACATCAACTCCATAATTCCAAGGGATAGCTGTTGTACCCCAAAATTTGCCCTCCCATATTTCTCAACAAATGGCAAGTGAGGTCCCCAAACTGCTCAAGGAAGTTCAAGAGTTGACCAGACAAACTCTCTCCTAAGGCAGTCTATCTCAAATTAGGGTTTCATTTTTTATCAAGATGCTTGAGTTCAAAAGATCCCAAATGCTTTCCATTGTCCTAATATGTTCTCAAGATCATCCATGTCAAGTTTCAAGCCTTGTAGAAGAAGTTTGCCCAGTCAGTTGCTCAAATGCCTGGAAATCGATTGTGTTAGGGCAAAAGTCAACTGTGACCCACATACAGTCAAACTTCAAGATTTTTGGTCAACATTCTCATTTTGAAGTATTATTCATCATTTTATCAAGGGTTGATCATGATTCCTCAATGATTGCTCACAATTCATCAAAACCCAAAAGTTGCTAAATTAGGGTTTTGTAGGAAAAGTCAACTCAACTTTGACCAAGCATAACTTTCTCATACTTTATAAAAAATAACCCATCCAAAGCTCATTTTGAAGAGGATTCAATCCCCTAAAATTCATATTCATCTCCCAAGTTCAAAATATGCACTCATAAGAAGATATGAATTTGGATATTATAGGTCATTTTGAAAAGTCAACAAAAACACCTTTTGGGTCAAAGCTTCATACATGAACATGGAAGACTCAATTGAGATGAGACCAAAAGGGTTGCTTATAGGATATCCTAAGCTTTCTAAAAAGTCTAAGAACACCTCTATAGGGTCAAAATTGAGAGATTTATGCATTGTCCAAGTTGACCCTTTTTGCAAAATTGCCAAAAGTCAAATGTGTCCAAAATTGCATTTTTTGCTAAATGGGCCTAACATTTTATGCTTGCACTGACCTCGTGATGTGATCCACGACCCATGAGCCCTTCCACTTGTCATTATTTTATTTTTATTATTTATTTTGATTTTATTTCATTTAAATCCAATAAAATCAATATAAAATAATGAAAATATCAAAAATCAATTAAACCTTGAGATTTTGTGCATGATTAGAGTCATTATACAGCTGGTGGCAAGATCAAATCGTGCAAGGCTTCATATGGACAGAAAAAGATTGAAATGCTTGTTTTGGAAAGTTTTGGTGCAAGGAATAAATCAATGATCAATCTTCATAAATGGAAAAGATTTGATTCAAATTTTTACCCTAATGCATTCTCTAATATATATTGAACATTCCCAAAGCAAAAAAGGGGGGAGAAGCAATCGTGCAGAGGAAAGAAAAAACTCAAAAATTGCAAGAAAAGTGGTGATCCAATTTCTGTGTTAGAGGTCAATTCGTGCCATTCTCAGGTTGCCAATAGGTTGCTGGACATTTCAGGAGCAATTTCCAATCAGATTCAAGCCTTCCCATGCCTGGAATTGCAAGATAGAGGTATCACGATATGCCTCCAAATTCGAATTCAGTTTCATTGATTCATTCACCCATTGCATATTTTAATGATATATTTGTGTTTGTCTTTGAGTTTGCAAGCTTTTGTACCATTTAATTGTATTTCTAACGCTTGTACATGAAGATGCCATTGTTAGGGTTTTCTCTTATGTTTTAGGGTTTCTCTGTATCAGTAAAATTGGCCCAAGAAAGTAGTACCATAGTGTTTGTGGGTTCAAGACGAACAAAACCATGTAATTAGAATTCATTTAGCATGTGTTTTCTTGATGATTGAAAGTTACAGGTTTGTAGCTACAGTGACATGTCCGTAGGTAAAAGTTTAGAGCTTTAAACGACAGTTCCAGGGAAGAACACAATAGAGTGTCACAGCCTGATTGGCTGATTTAAATTCTGGCGCGTTATCCTAGCCAGAAACCCATTGTTCTGATATACTTTGTTTGTTTTTATTGTATCAATAAATTAACATCCAGCGCAGTTTGTCAGAAGAAGGAAGCCAGAAGCTCATTGTTCTGGGTTCGATCCCAAGCGTGAGCTTTTGGTATTTTCTCCTTTGTTTTCGCCAGAGCCAGCATGTGCATCTTCTGAGGATCATCACCTTCTGGATCCACTAGCCAGCATCAGATCCAGTGCATCATCTTTCTGATCCATTAGCCAGGACTAGATCCAGCGGATTATCTTCTGGATCCCAGTCAGAACCAGATCCAGCACGTGCAGGTCATCATCTTCTGGATCCCGTTCAGAACTAGATCCAGCGCACCCCATCTTCTGAGGGTCATCATCTACTGGATCCACCAGCCAGGAGCAGGCCCAGTGACCCCATCTTCTGAGGGCCTCCATCTTCTGGACATTATCCTCTGATCAAAGCCGCTGACAGCAGGCCCTCGGGTTATTTCTTATTTTTCTTTAATTTTCTTTTCTTTAATTATTCTTTTTTTATCAACACAAAAATTATTTTTTAAAATTGACCAATCAAAAAATCACAAAAAAAAGAAGACTTATTTTCTTAATAAGCGTTTTTTAATGAATTGGTTTAATTAATTTAAGGCAATTCTAATTTCTTTCACAATTAAAATTAATTAGAATTTAGATTTTTTTTTTATTTTCATTACTTTCTTAAATAAAAAAAATGACAAAAAAACATGTTTACTTTAATCAATTACAATTAGGTTTAGTCAAGGGTCAAAACCCTAGTCGCTTCGCATTTTAGCTCGCCGCGCGCTGATTATTTATTTTTTGATAATATAGTTGTAACTGTTCATGGTTTGTAATAGTTTAATCTAGGGCTTTTATTTATCGCTTTTCCCGGGTTTTTGGTTATGTAATTAATCCCCCTTCCCGAAGCCTTGTAATAGCTTAGATTTACTTTCTCGCATCTTAATTCTTGCAAATATTTAACTGTCTAGATGTATGCCAATAGGATTGAATGGCAAGATTGCATGATAATTTAATACAGTTAGAAAACCCTAATGTGCAAAGACTAAATAATTGAAAACAGATCATTCGCACATATCACTCTTAAGGTATACTCACACTTCGGTTGCCTTCGGTAAACGATCATTAAGTATAGGGTGTCTTAGTGGTTGACTTCCTATCTAACAAAGATCAAATGTCCCGTTCAGAAATGTTGCCTCGGAAATGTTGCCCCGAATATGATCGTAAGACTCTAGGGTTATTACTAAGACGTCCTAACATTGCTTTAGTGATCGTACGTCCCTTTCGAATTAACCCTTACAACTCCAACGACGGTACTGCCTACTCCTTAATAGTGGGATAGCGCTGTCTAAAGGAAATAGAACAAAAATAATCTTTTTTCGAGTAGGTAGATGCTAGTAGGTACTTGCTCAAATCAAAACTTTTCACACTTACACATTCCAAAACAACTTTCAAAACAACTTCGTCACACCTTTGGGGACTGATACAAGGGTTATCACGAAGTCAAACTTTTCAAAAACAAAGCACATACATAAGCAATTTTAAAAAGATGAGCAAGTACCTAAGAGCCCATGGAAAACCATGGATAGAAAGGGTGCTAACACCTTCCCTTTCTATAATCTACCCCCCGCACTCACAAAAATCTTGAAAAAAGGATTTTTTCTGTACTTTTTTCCTTTCCGATTGGATGAAATAAAAGTCGGTGGCGACTCTTGCTTACCGCGACATTTTGCAAACACAAAACGCAAAATGCAAACCAGCATTTCAAAACAGTCAGTTCTGTCACCGTATCACAGAACTGGCGACTCAGCTGGGGAGAAGATAAATAGGGTATACCTTAGGATCTAGTTTATCTTAACAGCTTCTCTTGATTGCTTTGATTGCTTTACTTTTAAGGGTTTTTTTTTGGAGTTACTATAGATCCTAACCCGGATCTGGGGAAACCTTTTAGGTAAGTAGCAATAGACTGTGAGGGAATTGTACGATGTAGACCAATACGATTGAAGCAGTAGCTACGTTGGTGTGGAACTTTGGTTGGTACCGGTATTGTGGAGAAACGAGGAGAATACAGGGCCGCTACGTGGTGTCATTAAGCATCAACTGACCTTAGAACCTTTAATCGCCCAACTTGGCCATTAGAAAGTAGTGAGATAGCCGGCCTCGGTGTAAAGCTGAGAACTGGTTGATACTCGATGCTACACTCATTGAGACCATACTCTCGAGATAGTTTCGGCTGCAAGAAAAGACTGCGTGAGTTGAAACCTTGACCGATGGAGGATGGTCAGTGATATTGAGATCCTCTAGAACCCGGTTACTTTTTCTAGGACAGGTTGAAACCAACTTAACTTCAAGAGGGTATTACCTTTGACCTCATGCAAGCCTTAAACTTAAGGGCTTTGTGTGACTTGTTTTCCTTTGCCATGCCTGTTATCTGCTATACCTGTTTTTTTTTAATCATGACATCATGCATCATAACATAGCATACATGCTTCATTACACTAACCATTTCAAAGGCCAAGATAATTTATCTTTGTTCTGTTTTGCAGTGTTGTACCCCAAAATTTGCCCTCCCATATTCTTCAAAGTTTTGACAAGCATCATCTCAATTTGCTCAAGTCTACTCAAGGACTACACAGTCAAACATCCTCCTAAGCCAGTCAAATTAGGGTTTTGGTTCTTGCAAGGGAGTTGAGGTTTTCAAGGGCTCAATCAAGTCCCACATGCCTATATACATTGTCAAGCATCTACATGTCAAGTTTCAAGGCTCACCAGGTCAAGTTGCACAGTCAAAAACCCTAATTGCTTCACAATCAACTGTAGGGGTAAAATGGTCATTTGGCAGTCAAAAGTCAAAATTTTTGGTCAACATCTTATTTTGAGCTCACAATCATCATTTGATCAAATCTTGATCATGATTCCACAATAATGGCTCAAAAATCATCAAGATGCAAAAGTTTCCATTTTTGGACAGCTGAAAAGTCAACTGTAACTTGACCAAGGCATAACTTTTTCATGGTTCATCAGAAAAATCCCATCCAATGCTCATTTTGAAGGGGATGACATTTCCTACAACTCATATTCACATTCCAAGTCCAAGAAATGCTCTCACAAAAAGTTATCAATTTCAACATTATAGGTCATTTTCAAAAGTCAACAAAAAGGCATTTTAAGTCAAAGACCATAACTTGAGATTGGTAAATCAAAATTACATGGGACCAAAGGCATTGGTTAGAGGACTTCAAGACCTTTCCAAAATGTCCAAGAACATGTTCATATGATCAAATTTGAGCAAGATATGCATTGGAGAAGTTGGGAAATTTTTGTGAAATGGCAAAAGTCAACTATCCTTGAAACTTCATTTTTTGACAAAAGGGCCCACTTTCTTTCACTTGATTCAGCCTTGTCATTCCACCCACGTGTCCCATGATCAATTTCAAGATTAAACATTAATTTTTCTATTTTTATTTAATTTTATTTGATTTAATTCATTTTAAATCCATAAAATTCAAATTAAATAAAAAAAAAATAATTAAATAACATCTTTTGATTTGAATGACTTTTATGTGTCATGAACAACCTACCAAATTAGTGCTAGGGCCATTTTGAGCATAAAATTCAAGTTTTGAACCAAGCTTGGAAAGTCTTTAATGGTGGTTAAACAAGAATCTCCAAACATCAATGCATTGGATCATTGGCTCATAATGTGACCTATTCTCATTCATACATACATATGCAAGTGTTCCATACCTCAGGCACGGTATAAGCATCCCTGAAACGGCCAAACCAATTCCAAAAAATTCCAAAAAATTCCAAAGAAATTTGAAAACTGAAATCCACTTTTCAGCACGATTCAAAGTGTTTTCTTGATCTAAACACATTCCTAACACTCCCAGGAATCTATTGCAATCACAAACAAGCTCTAACACTCAAAGAATCACTCACTACAGTCCCACGGTTTGTCCATTTTTTAAAAAATCAAAATGCATGATTCATGAACATTTGACATAATTCAAAGCTTGTTTACATTGTTTGCATCCCTATAAAGCTGTTGGTATTACTTAATTGAATTCTTATGCAGTGAAATGAAAACCACCATTAACGAATTTTAGGTTTTCTAAGCTTGAAATTTGGGGATTTAGTAAGCAGGAAAAATTGAACTCCTTAACGCCCATGGTTGGATTCAGAGGATCAAGACGAACTCATTGCAACCCTCGCGCCCTTTTTATATAACACGTACTGCTAATCGCTATTTTTTACATTTGCAGTTTGTGGGGGTTAAAAACCCCCGCTATCTGCTTTATTTTTTTACAGGCCAGGTGAAGAAGACAATACGTGGAAGAGCATGGTTGGTGCATTCAAACGTAGCGCGCGTTTTTTTGGTTAAATTCCAGCGTGGGCGTTGTTTTTATATTTTATGTTTATTGCATATTATATTAACAAACGTAGCACAATGGCTCAGTGGTTGATGACGCGTCTAGCAATCGTTGGGACCTGGGTTCGATTCCCAGGTCCCCCAAAACTCAATATTATTTTGTCTAACAAATTCCTATGCAGGCTAGTCAATGTGCTCCACCATACGCCTCACCAATCCACATGCCATATGTCCACAATCAGCCATCCAAAGGCCATGAGAGGAGGAGTACCATGTCCTTCAGTCAAAGCACATGCAGGCAATTGCAAAAGTCAAACGTGGCTGAGCTTAGTGGGCCAAAAAACTGCAATCAACACCTCCAAAAAGGGCCCAAACTCCCCATGGTTTTGTTACTTTTTTTTTATTTTTCTTTCCCTTATAATTTCTTTTTTTTAATTATTATCATTATTGTTAATTAACCTAACAAACTAATTTTTCCCATAAAATATCAGAAAAAAAAAAAACATTTTATTATTTATTAACTTATTTTGTAAATAAATGTAAATTAAATTAAATCAGCTTAATTAATTAACTTTAATACTTTTTTACAATAAATAAAAAAAACAATTTAGAATTAGGTTTTTGCTAACTTTTAATTTCTATTTATTTTCTCTTTATTTTCATTAAAAACACAAAAACACAAAAATATCATTTTCTTAATCAATTAATTAATTAGTTATTAGTTTTAATTTCATTAATTGCAAAAAAAGGACACAAATTCAATTCTTTCTTAAAAAAGGGTCAAAACCCTTAGGACGTTCCCGATTAAATTTCTATTCGCGCGTATTTATTAATTTTGACTATGTTTATGTATCTGTACAGAGGATGTAATATCAATTAGGATTTTATTGCTTTCTTTAATTTTCTGCATTTACTTTTCAAAACGGGTTATTGTTTTTGGCGATGTATAGACCCGCGCCTTGTAATAATTAGATTTATCTTTCCGCAATTTACTTTCTGCACTCCTAACTGTTAAAAAATGCCTGCAAGAATGTATGTAAATAAAATTAATCCGTAGCTCACAAATAACATGTACAAAGACAATTAACTGAAAAACAACACACAAAGTACATGCCACTCCTAGGGTACGCCTCAGTGGTTGCCTCGAACGTGGTCATCAAGTATAGGGTGTCTTAGAGGTCGCCCTTCTGTCTAAAGATCCAGTTGCCTCGAAACAGTTGCCTTGGATAAAAGGATCTAGGACATTAGGGTTACCACTAAGATGTCCTACCATTGCTTTGGTGACCACACTGTCCCGATAATCGAATTGACCCGAACACCTCCAACGACGGTGCTACCTACCTCTCAATGGTGGGATAGCACTATCTAAAGGACTCTTACACAGCCTAATTCCTTAGAGTAGGTAGATCTCATGGGTACTTGCTCTTTTCAAAACAAACAAAAAATACTTTTCACACCTCACACTTTCTAAAAGTTTTCAAACAAATTTTTCACACACTCTTGAGGACTGATACAAGAGTTACTTAGAAATTTTTCAAACGAAACTTTTTTCAAAACCCACACACACTTGAAAAGCAAACAAATATTTTGAAAACATAAGAGCAAGTACCTAAGAGCCCATGGATAACCATGGATAGAAAGGGTGCTAACACCTTCCCTTTCTATAAATCTACCTCCCGAACCGAGAAACATTCTCGAATAAGGAATTTTGCTGTGCTTTTGTCCTTTCCATGTTGGAGAACATAAAAGATGGTGGCGACTCTTGCTTACCGCGACATTTCACGAAACCAGCTTAAAAACAGTTAGTTCTATTTCCACCGGCCACATGCAGATTATGGCTTCCGTGCGCAGAAATACCATTCGAGTCAACTTTGTGCAAATACCTGCTCAACTTAAAGAGCTAGCCTCAAGGTTGCCGAGACTTCTATGTTCATTAAGAGACATGGTCAGCTTCTTATCCTGGCCACCTCAAATCTTGATGAGCAGATTACCAGTTGGTTCCCACCTTGGAAGAGTTCTCTCACCTATTGGGAATATCCATTCTTGAACAGGTACCCTTCACAGGTATGGAAGAAGTTCCTAGACCAGAAGACATTGCCTCAGCTCTGCATTTGAAACGGGCTGATGTAATATCCAATTGGGAAACACGAAGCGGGGTCGAAGGTTTTCTAGCCAGATTTCTGATAGACCATGCTCAGCTATTCTGGGATAAGTTGGATTTTCAGGCTTTCGAAGATGTCTTGGCTCTCCTTATCTATGGTTTGGTTCTCTTCCCGAATCCAGATTCTTTTGTAGATGTGAATGCTATCAAGATTTTCCTTTCATGCAATCCCGTGCCTACCCTTCTAGGTGATATCTTGCATGCCCTTTATACTTGTACCGTGCGAATAATATGGACTCTCTTGTGTTGTATGCCGCTGCTGTCGAGGTGGTTTATTTCGCACCTACAGGATAATGTCACTTGCCCATACAGACATTCTTTGGTGTTCCCGGGATATGGAAGACACTGATGTTATTGACTGTTGTGGGGGATACCCTAATGTCTCATTGCTTGAAATCAGAGGGGGTATAACCTACAATCCTTGTCTAGCTTTGCGACAATTTGGTCGTGCTCGGAGAGATGGTCCCCATGAGCTACTTCTTGAGGACATTGTATTTGACTACAAGGAGGACATTAAGGAGCACCGCCAGAGGTTTATACGAGCTTGGGGCATGGTGAACAGATCTGACCCCCAAGAGTTAGGACCAAAGACTTCCCTTCCTATGCAGCCTTACCTCTAATGGGTCCGAGCTCGTGCCCAAAAGCTTGGGATGCCCTACGAAGCCATATTGCCAGTGATTATAGATCCCACCAATGAAGAGGGCATTCCTTACACGGTTCTCTATCCTTACATGCCCACTAATCCTGGGGAGTTGCAGAGGTCTTGGATTCAGCTGAAGAATGAGACGGATACTTACCGGGAAAAGTACCATGAGCAAGAAAGGAAGATTTTGAAGCTCACCAAGCAGCTCGAGGAGGAAAGAGTGATCAATGACTATATCGGAACAAAGAGGAAGCGTCCATGGGACTTTTGATTTTTGCTTTTCCTAGTTTTTGAGAGTTTGTTTTATTTACTTCTCTGTAACGCCTTATAGGCATTGTTGAACCTTTCAAAGTTTAAAGCTAATAAAGTTTGGTTTATTTTTTAGTTTACAAATTTAAATCTCCCAAAGTCTTTGAAATCATTACATGCACATCCCATTATCATGCACACCATTACAGGTACCATTACAGGTTTCTCATCTTCTTCGTTGTTTATTTCAGCAGAAATGTCTTCTGGTCAGACCATCAAAGATCTTCAAGCACATAACGCCCAATTCCAACAGATGTTCTTAAGTATGGCTAAATGGCAAGAGGATCTGAAGACCCTTATTCTGAAAGAGAAGAAGAAGAAGACGGTCGGTATTCTGAACATGGGTAGAAGATTCGGAGAAAGGTTGAGGCAATCAGCTGATCTGACCTCCTCATCCAAGGATGGGGAGAACCAAGAAAGGGTAAAGAACCATAGTCCAACAGTTTCTGATAATGATACAGATTACGATGATGAACAATATCCTCCTGCTGAGGATAGGTACAAGTAGCTAGAACTGAAGGAAAATTGCGATCAAAAGTGCAGCGGAATTTAAAATTTTCCTTTAGCGATCCTTATGAATGAACATGGTCAGTGATAAAAATATTTACCTCTTGTGGCGATTCAGACCTTTGATGTTGTGATCACGAGCGTTGATGAAGAACAACGCCTCTACTCAGTCCACACGAACAGATCGCTTACGGTCACAGTGCTAGCTGATCACAAACAAAAACCTTGAGTGAGAGAGAGAATCAAAAACAAAATTGCATCAAGTGAAATTGCTTCATCACAAGGGATCTATTTATAGAATCACTCGTGTGGGATACAAGCTAAAAGCCCAATTAAGGCTATAAGCTAAAAGCCCAATTAAGCTTATGGACATCATACCTTATGATGTACCATATATCACTTATCTACGTGGTACCTTACCACTTTCCGTATTACACTTAAGTGCACCGTACCTTACGGTGTTCCTTATTTATTCTATCTCTCATCAACCTGTCCTTATGTGTGTGACCCTGTAGGTTTTCACGACGTTGGCAATTATATTAAATCACACATTTAATATAATAAACAGTGAGCGGTATCTAGCAACACATCACTGTTACCTAAGTCACGAAAATGTCACATGATCTGACCAAACCTTTTCCGTGATAATATTTGTGTTGTATAATTACCCTTTTACCCTCATGTCTATATTAAACACAAGGCATACATTGTGTCACCCTTGTCCAGTTCAATATTGGGCCCTTAGACATTTATCCTGTTATGCAGGATGAGCAAATTCCATCTAGGTCACTCATGTCCCTTAGCATGCTTTGTGAAGTACCCATCAACCGTCTTTATAGTCATCCAGTTACGAATGACGTTTGATCAGCAATAAAGTACTTGACTCTACATCTAGGGTCCATAGTGGTTTCAGGTCGAAGGGTGGTATACACCATTATCATCATGAGAATAACTTATGACACTTTGCATAACATTCTATGTAGTATTCTCATAGCTGGTCAATCCAGTATAAATATTACTCCTAATATTCATACCTATGTCAAGACTTGATAACTCCTTATCTATGATCCATGAGATGTGATCATCAATCTATCTTCATAATAATCTTAATGCTTTAATGTTATCCCACTTCACATTAAAGCTTGACTACGGATACTTTAAGAATACTGTCTTATGTTTAATGGGATCTCATGATTAAGTCACACTTAACATTTCATTAAACAAATAAACCATTCTAGGGACTTTATTATTTTGGAAAGCAAACATAATAAATAAATGCCTTTTATTATTAATAAATAATTCAATACAAGTACCAAAAGTATTGGCCTCTAGGGCTTACACCAACAAGAACACCGTCTGAGTGCTATGGAGATTCAGAAGATCCTCGGTTTAGATTTCGGAGAACTGGGACTGGTATCGGGAGTGGTGATCCCTCATAAGTTCAAAGCTCCGGTTTTTGCCAAGTACGATGGAGTATCCTGTCCAAAACTCCATCTCCACTCGTACGTCAGAAAAATCCAACCCCACACTGCTTATAGAAATTTGTGGGTGCATTTCTTTCAAGATAGTCTATCAGGGACTCAGCTTGAATGGTTTTATCAGTTGGAAGGAGCCAGTATCTGAAACTGGGAAGACCTTGCTGCTACTTTTTACAGGCAGTATCAGTATAACGCCGACCTTGCTCCCACTCGTACTCAGCTCCAGGGTATGTCCATGGGTGCAGGTGAAGGCTTTAAGGATTATGCTCAGAAGTGGAGAGACTTAGCTGGAAGAGTCCAACCCCCTTTGTCTGATAGGGAGTTGGTCGACATGTTTCTGGGGACGCTATCTGGTCCATTTTTCAATCACTTAATCGGTAGTTCGTTATCTGGGTTTACTGAGTTGATTTTGACTGGAGAGAGAGTAGAAGCCGGTATCCGAAGTGGTAAAATACAGAAGGATACTTCATCAAGTGCAGTAAAGAAGCCTTTCACCGGTAAGAAAGAAGCTAGTGTAGTCTACGACCCAAGGGGATAAAGCAGACCTGAACACCGTCAAGCAGTAAATGCGGTAGTAATATCAAGACCCACGATCGCTCCACAACACAACAATCAACAAAGGGTGGAAAGACCACAGAGGCAGTTCACCCGGCTCAATATGACTCTGTCTCAAATTTTACCATAATTTTTTAAGACCAATCTAGTAACTCTGAGGGAAGCCCCGAAGAACCCCAACACCACATCTCCCCGCTATAACCCGAATGCCGGTTGCGCCTATCACTCCAAAAGTCCAGGTCATGATACAAACAACTGTTGGGCCCTGAAAAAAAAGTGAAAGACTTGATCGAAGCCAAAGAGATTGAGTTTGACGCTCCGGAGAAGCCCAACTTCATAACTGCTCCCATGCCCAAACATGGTCATGGAGTAAATGCTGTGGACAATAATTTATTTGTGACCTTTGTGGAAGAAATTTCTACTCCTTTGATGACGGTTAAGAAGAATTTTCTGTTGGCCGGTTTATTTGCGGGTTGTGGTGAAGTTTGCCACATGTGCTCGATTCTACCTGCTGGTTGCCGCTTATTGAAATCAGGTGTTCAGCGCCTGATGGATAATAAAGAGATCCTGTTCGAGAAGACTGTGATTCCATTTGTTCCAAATGAAGACGTTTCCATCATAACCATTTCCGCCAATCCTTCCAAGGTTTCCTCGAGAAAACCTGTTAGGATTACACCTGTTCCAAGAATTGCTCTGTTAATAATCACTGTCCCTGGTCCCATCCCATACACTTCGGATAAGGCTATCCCTTGGCACTATGGTGCTGATGTGTATTACCATGGTGTTAAACAAGACTTAAAGAATGAAGAAGCTGGTGATGATGTCAGTAATATTGTCGGAGATAGCAAGGTCACCAGAAGTGGAAGGCTCTTTTCCCCCAAGATTTCCCCTCTGACTATCCATAAACATGTTGTCATTCCATCTACCAATACACCAACTACTGTCCCAGTTCCTATTCCAGTTATCACCCCTGTCGCCGAGTCATCTAGGACTCGGGGCAAAGAAATCATAGGAGAGCCTGCCCGGATGGAGGCAACTAAGAAGATCATTATAGAAACCTCTAAGAAGGAGATAGAGGAAATACTGAAGATTATCAAGAAGAACGACTACAATGTAGTTGAGCAGCTGGGGTAGACCATGTTAAAGATTTCCATGTTGTCCTTGTTGTTGTATTCTGAAGCCCATGCAAAGGATTTAATTGCATTCCTCAAAACTGCGCATGTGCCGCAGGAAACTTCAGCCGATCAGTTCAAAGATTGCGTAGCTAGCCTGACTGCCGACAATGGGCTGGGTTTCTCAGATGCAGATCTGACTGCTAAGGGGAGAAATCATAATGATGCTCTGCACGTCTCAATCGAGTGCAGGAGCACCAATATGGCCCATGTACTGGTGGATACCGGGTCCTCATTGAATGTTCTGCCAAAGAAAGCGTTAGACTATCTAGATTGTGAAGGTTTGATTCTAAAGCCGAGCAACATTATGGTCAGGGCTTTCGACGGGTCAAAAAGAATGGTGCATGGGGAAGTGGACATCCCTGTCAAAGTTGGCTCTCAGACTCTTGCGTCCACCTTCTATGTGATGGATATCAGAGCATCATATTCTTGCTTGTTGGGTCGTCCTTGGATTCATAAGGCTGGAGCAGTTATGTCCACGCTCCATCAAATGTTGAAATATCCAGTAAAGGGGAAGATTGTCACGGTGCGAGGTGAAGAGGAGTATATGGTGAGTCATCTCAATTTCTTCCGCTACATGGAGATGGACGGGGAATTCATCGAAACCCCTTGTCAGAACTTTGAAGAGGTCCCTCAGACTTTGGCGTCAACTGAAGTTGCTACCAACAAACCTCCGCTAAAGATGGCATCTCTCAAGGATGTCAGGGTTGTAATTGAAGAAGGTGGGTGTAGCAATTGGGGTCAGCTCCCTGATTTCACGCACAAAACTGACAAATTTGGTTTGGGCTTTACTACAGGGGCTCAAAGGGCTGTTAGGCGCGCACGGATTGGAAGACCTCCTCTGCACATCAGCGATCGGGGAGTTAATGCAATTGAAGATGGTTAAGAAGATTCAGATATCGACAACTGGATCTACCAAATAACCAATGGTGGACCGAACAACTGGACGTCGAAGGACTTCATACCTGTTTCTTTTATTCTGCAGTAATTGACTTTTGTTTAAGATTTGTAATAAACAATTTGAAACTTTATAGCTCGGTGCCTTGCCCGAGGACCCTCGGCTTTGCTTGTGAGGGCTTATTACTTGTCATGTTCATATATCATTAATAAAGCATTGGACGTTTCTTGCATTACAAATTTTACGCTCTTTGTTTTTCTTTTCTGTCTCTCACTTTATCAAAACAACTATTCTCTTACACACACTCATGTATCATACTGCAGATCCATATCCACTATGGATCCCATTGATAACAACTTTGCTACTACCATTTATGACTTCGAAAATCCGATCAACCAAGCCTTGGACGAAGGTGAGGATGATTGTGAGGTACCTGGAGAACTTGTTAGACTATTACAGCAGGAAGAAAGGGCCATACAGCCTCATGAAGAGCCAGTTGAATCAGTAAATCTAGGTACAGAGGGAGACAAGAAAGAAGTTAAGATAGGTGTGAATCTGGCGCCTAGTGTCAAACAACGGTTAATACAGATGCTGCACGACTATGTTGAGGTCTTCGCCTGTTCCTATGCAGACATGCCTGGCTTGGACACTGATATTGTGGTACACCGCCTGCCGACCAAAGATGATTGTCCTCCGGTAAAGCAGAAGGTTCGCCGTATGCGCCCCGAAATGTCAGAGAAAATCAAAGTGGAGGTCATGAAACAGTTCGACGCAGGGTTCTTAGCTGTCACTTCTTATCCACAGTGGGTTGCCAACATCGTCCCGGTACCTAAGAAGGATGGTAAGGTACGAATGTGTGTGTATTATAGAGATCTAAACAGGGCAAGCCCCAAGGATGACTTCCCACTTCCTCATATCGATGTTCTGGTCGACAACACCGCGCAACACAAGATCTTCTCCTTCGTGGATGGTTTTTCTGGCTACAACCAGATCAAGATGGCTCCTGAAGACATGGAGAAGACAACCTTTGTTACACAGTAGGGCACCTTCTGTTACAAGGTAATTCCTTTCGGGTTGAAGAATGCTAGGGCAACTTATCAGCGCGCCATGGTCGCTTTGTTCCACGACATGATTCATCGTGAGATCGAGTTTTATTCTGACGACATGATAGCCAGGTCCCAGACTGAGGGAGAACACCTTGATCATCTCCAGAAACTGTTTGACAGGTTGAAGACGTACAAGCTAAGGTTGAATCCGAACAAGTGTACTTTCGGGGTAAGGTCTGGTAAACTGTTGGGTTTCATCACCAGTGATAAAGGTATTCAGGTGGACCCTGCAAAGCTAAAGGCTATACAAGAGATGCCGAAACCCCGCACAGAAAAAGAAGTCAGAGGTTTCTTGGGACGTCTGAATTACATCGCCAGGTTCATTTCACATCTGACTGCTACTTGTGAACCAATCTTCAAGCTGTTGAAGAAAGATCAAGTGGTAAAGTGGAATGATGAATGCCAGACCGCTTTCGAAAGAATCAAGGAATACCTTCAAGAACCACCAATTCTGATGCCTCCAATTGAAGGAAGAACTTTGATATTATACTTGACAGTGCTGGATAATTCAATGGGGTGCGTGCTGGGGCAGCATGACGAGCCTGGCCGAAAAGAGCATGCCATTTATTACCTTAGCAAAATTTTTACTGACTGTGAGAACCGATACTCATTACTCGAGAAAACTTGTTGCGTTTTGGCATGGGCTGCTCGCCGGCTAAGACAGTATATGCTGACTCACACTACCCTATTGATATCAAAGATGGATCCAATCAAGTATATTTTCGAAAATCCCGCTCTCTCCGGAAGGATAGCAAGATGGCAGATGATCTTAACCGAGTACGACATCCAATACACAACCCAAAAAGCAATCAAGGGGAGTGTATTGGCGGATCATTTTGCGTATCAGGCCGTGGATGACTACCAGTCCATGAATTTTGAGTTCCCGGATGAGAATATCATGTTGATATACAACTGTGAAGAACCTGGACTGGATGAAGGACCTGAGGAGGGATTCCGATGGTCTATGTATTTTGATGTAGCCTAAAACGCATTGGGTAATGGCATTGGCGCTATAATTGTATCTGCTGAGGGTTTTCATACTCCGTTTACCGCCCGATTATGTTTTAACTGCACCAACAATATGGCGGAGTATGAAGCATGTATCATGGGTCTTCGAGCTGCTATTGACCTGAGGATTAAGTTCTTGAGTGTATCCGGAGATTCCGCTCTGGTAATAAGTCAGATCAAAGGCGAGTGGGATACAAAGCACCTGAATCATATTCCTTACAAAGAATATGTACTGACATTTCTCCCACACTTTGAGGAGATAACCTTTGAAAACTTCCCAAGAGAGGAGAATCAGTTGGCGGACGCGTTAGCTACCATGTCTTCTATGTTCAAGGTCAGGTGGGACAATGAAGCTCCCCAGATTACCATCAAGAGGTTGGACGAACCCTCACATTCCTATGACATTGAGACTGAAGAAGTAGCAGATAAACCCTGGTTTCACGAGGTAAAGAGGTATCTTGAGGCTCAAGAATACCCCGAGGGGGCATCTGTTAATGATAAGAAGTTTCTGAGAAGATTTGCTGTGAAGTTCTTCATCAGTAATGGAATCCTTTATAAGCGTAACCATGATTCAACCTTACTACGGTGCGTAGACAAGAGATAGGCAGAAAGGATCATGGCAGACCTACATGAAGGCACCTTCGGAACTCATTCCAGTGGACATACCATGGCGAATAAAATTCTATGAGCAGGATATTACTGGTCCATTATGGAAGCCGATTGTTATCAACATTCTCATACCTGTCACAAGTGCCAAGTCTATGCTGATAAAGTGCATGTACCTCCGGTTCCCTTGAATGTTTTGACAGCTCCTTGGCCCTTTACAATGTGGGGCATCGATATGATCGGCGAAATCAGACCTACTGCATCTAACGGGCATCACTTCATTCTAGTAGCCATTGATCACTTTACGAAGTGGGTTGAGGCAGCTTCCTTTGCTACAGTAACCAAGAACATCGTGGCGCGGTTTATCCGACATAATCTGATCTGTCGATATGGCATACTAGAGAGGATCATTATGGACAATGGTATAAATCTCAACAATACAATGATCACAAAACTCTGCAAACAGTTCAAGATACAACATCATAACTCTTCTCCCTACCGGCCAAAAATGAATGGCGTTCTTGAAGCGGCTAACAAGAACACCAAGAAGATTGTGCAAAAGATGATGGTGACATACAAAGACTGGCATGAGATATTATTGTGATACGGTGGCAGAACCGGACTGTTTTAGGAAAATGCTGGTTTGCGTTTTGTGTTTTTTGTTTGCAAAATGTCGCGGTAAGCAAGAGTCGCCATCGACTTTTATTTTATCCAAATGGAAAGGAAAAAAGCATAGAAAAATTCCTTTTTTGAGATTTTGAGTACGGGGGGTAGATTATAAAAAGGGAAGGTATTAGCACCCTTTCTATCCGTAGTTTTCTACGGGCTCTTAGGTACTTGCTCATCATTTTAAAAATTGCTTCCATGTTTGTGTGTTTTGAAAAGTTTTTGTTTTACTTTGTTTTAACCCTTGTATCAGTCCTCAAGAGTGTTACGAAGTGTTTTTGAAAACTTTGTTTGAAAAAAGTGTAAGTGTGAAAAAAGTTTGATTTTGAGCAAGTACCTACTAGCATCTACTTACTCGAAAAAAGAATGTTTCTGTTCTTGTTTCCTTTAGACAGTGCTATCCCACTATTAAAGAGTAGGTAGCACCGTTGTTGGAGTTGTAAGGGTCAATTCGAAAGGGACGTACGATCGGTAAAGCAATGTTAGGATGTCTTAGTAATAACCCTAGTGTCTTAAGATCATATTCGAGGCAACATTTCCGAGGCAACCTTTCTGAGGCAACATTTCCGAGGCAACTTTTCCGAACGGGACATTTGATCTTTGTTTAGACAAGAGGGAAACCACTAAGACACCCTATACTTAATGATCGTTTACCAAAGGCAACCAAAGTGAGAGTATACTCTAGGAGTGCGCATGTGCAAGTGATTTGATTTCAATTATTATCTTTGCACATTTAGGGTTTGCTAACCATTTTAAAATTAACATACAGTCTTGTCATGCAATCCTATTATCTTACATCTAACAGTTAATGTTTGCGAAAATTAAAATGCGAGAAATAAAACTACGCTATTACAAGGCTTCGGGGATGGGGATTAATTAAATAGCCAAAAACCCGTAAAACGATAAATAAAAGAAAATCCTAATTAAACTATTACATACTGTGAGCAGTTACATTAATATCATAAAAATAATAAATGCGCGCGATGAATCGAGAACGAGAGAAATTAGGGTTTTGACCCCGTCTAAACCTAATTGAAAGAAAAATCATATTTTTGTGGTTTTTGTGTTATTTTGAGAAAATAAGGTTTTAATTGAATAAATACAAACCTAATTACTAATTAATTTAAATTAAGAAAAATAATTAATTTGACCTATTTTTTTTATTTTTTTTATTTTATAAAAATATAATCAAGAACAAACCTAATTTTCTAATTTGATTTTAATTATTTACAAAAAAAAGTTAGAATTAAACCTAAATTAAAAACTAATATAAAATTGATTTTGGTAAAATAAAAACCTAAATTCTAAATTGGTGAAATTGATTTTATGATTTTGTAAAAAAAGAATTTAATTTTGTGTTAGAAAATAAATAAATAAATAAATTAAATAAAAGAAAGAAATAGAAAGGAAATTAGAATGGGTCTGGTGTTATTGCAAAGGGGGGTCTGAATTGCAATTCCTGAGCCCAAAAACGCCTGGCCCATTTGACTTTTCCAGATCCTGTGTTGCAAGCTTGATTAGGCCTATGATGGACCTCCAAAGGATGGCCCTTGGATCTAGCTTGTTGATGGCCTGGACGATGAGATATTGATGATGCACGGTGGATGTCTTGGATGCTTGTACACCTGATCATGTAAAAGAAAATAATATTGAACAAATAGGGGGACCTGGGGATCGAACCCAGGCCCTTTGGCTTTTCCACAACAACGCTGACTATCTGAGCTGGCTTGTCTTTGCATACATGGAACAACAAACAAACAAACAATATATGGAAAACACAAAATAATAATTATCAAAACGCGCACAATTTTGAATGGGCGAATCACAGGATGCCACGCTATTATCTCCTTCCTCCCAATCGTTGCTAAAAGTTCTGCAACTTTTACCTACGGACAAAGGGTGTAGGTATAACCCTGGGCTTCTGCAAAATCATGTACAAGCATGATAAATACACAAAAATGGTACCAATCAACTCATGGCAACCTCACGAGCATCATGGTACCCTTATCCATGGCCAATTGCACCTGTAAAGAAAAACCCCAAAAACGAGCCAAGAACCCTAACTATGGCATCTTGCTGTACAATTAATAAAAATGCAATTGAACGTAACCATTAGCTTGCAAATGATTCAAGGATCAAGAACATGCAAAGAAATCATGCTACAAATGCCAGAATCGTGATATTCGATTTCAAAAAAGTATGAATGTCGTGAGATGCTTACAACACGTTTTTGGATGTTATGAGGCTTGCTAGTGATTGGAATAGGGTCCTTGGATGTCCAGCAAACGAATGGTGTGCCTGGAATGGCTTGAGGAAGCCTGGAACTAAGAAATCAGATTGCAACTTTCCTTTGAAATTTTGAGATTTATTCTTCTCCTTTCACGCCTCCAATCTCTTTGCTTTTGATCTGCATTCCTCCCTTATGTACCCTAGAATGAATTAGGTTACAAACTTGCTTCAAATCTTTCTCAATTAAGATGATTGAATCATGATTTGATTCTTATGTAAATCTTTCCAAATCAAGCCAAATCCAATCTTTTTGTGTCCAAATGAAGCTTGCACGATTTGATTCTCTTTCCAGCTGTATAAGAGGCCTAAACATGCACAAAATTTCAAGCTTTGATTAGTTTTGATATTTTCATGATTTTATTTTGATTTTATTTAATTTAATTGAAATAAAAATCAAAATAAATGACAAAAATGAAAAAATGACAAATATAAAGGATCATAGTTCGTGGGTCATGTTACAAACTCAGTGCAAGCGTAAAAAGTTAGGCCCATTTGATAAAAAATGCAATTTTGGCCACATTTGACTTTTGGCAATTTTGCAAAAAAAGTCAACTTTGCCAATGCATAACTCCTTCAATTTTGACCCTAGTGATGTGTTCTTGGACTTTTTAGAAATATTAGGATGTCCTCTAAGCAACACTTTCGGTATAATCTCAATTGAGTCTTCCATGTTCATGTATGAAGCTTTGACAAAAAAGGTGTTTTTGTTGACTTTTTAAAATGACCTATAATGTCCAAATTTATATCTTCTTGTGAGTGCATATTTTGAACTTGGGAGCTGAAGAAGAATTGTAGGGAGTTACATCCTATTCAAAATGATCTTTGGATGGGTCATTTTTTATAAAGTATGAGAAATTTATGCTTGGTAAAAGTTGAGTTGACTTTTCCTGCAAAATCCTAATTTACCAACTTTTGGGTTTTGATGAATTGTGAGAAATACTTGAGGAATCATGATAAACCCTTGATCAAATGATGAATAATACTTCAAAATTAGGATGTTGACCAAAAATCTTGAAGTTTAACTGTATGTAGGACACAGTTGACTTTTTCCCTATCACAGTCGATTTTCAGGCCTTTGAGCAATTGACTGAGCAAACTTCCTCTGCAAGGCTTGAAACTTGGCATGGATGATCTTGTGGACATATTAGGACAATGGTGAGCATTTGGGATCCTTTGGACTCAAACATCTTGATGCAAACTGAAACCCTAATTTGAGATAGACTGCCTTAGGAGAGAGTTTGTCTGGTCAACCCTTGGACTTCCTTAAGCAATTTGAGGACCTCACTTGAAATGTATTGAGAAATATGGGAGGGAAAATTTTGCGGTACAACAGCTGCCCCTGTTCAATCTTATTAAACCTGAGGATGTAGATTGGCTTGTCTTCCTTTCGTGATCCGAAGGTAGAAGATGATTGAACACTAGAGTGCCCAGAAATTTGCACTTGCATGGAGTGGTATCAATCTGGCGATGTCGGGAATGGGCTTATAGATTCCATTTGGAGGTTGATGACGGAGGATGGGCTTAAAGATGCCATAAGAGGAGGCGTCGACCGCATAAGAGATTCCTTTGTGAGAGCCCGTATACCTGTTGTTAAGGAGGACTACGATGGGGAATGCTGGTCCCTGTCTTGGAAGAAATAGAATTTTAGGAGCTTCAGTCGTCCGTTATTCTACTGAGGAATCATCTCTTAGTAGAAGAGGTGAAAATGAACTGCTATCTGGTCGTGCTCTAGGCTTCACAGTGATTTGCTGAGGAAAATAAGATTGACTGCTATCTGGTTGTGCTCCAGGATTTACATCGACTTACTGGGGAGGTGAGATTAAACTTGCTATCTGGTCGTCTTCCAGGCTTCGCAATTTATCAATTCTTATCTGGTCGTGCTCTAGGCTTCAACAGGAGATAAGTTGTTATCCGGTCGCATCCGAGCTTCAACTTGAGTTTAAGGCAGACTAATATCCGGTCGACTCCGGGCTTCTTAGTAATTGGCCGGGTAAACTGCTATTCGGTCGAATTCCGCGATTCACAATACCTTATATTGTTATCTGGTCGTGATCCAGGCTTCAGTATCCTTTATCGCTATCTGGTCGTAATCCAGGCTTCATAGTGTCTTATACCATTATCTGGTCGAGTCCAGGCTTCATGGTATCTTGTATTGCTATCTGGTCGATTTCTAGGCTTCACAATACCTTGTTGAGAGGTTAAGCTGTTTTCCAGTCGATTTCTGGGCTTCACAGCTTGTTGTTTATAATATACCACTATCTGGTCGATTCCAGGCTTCATGGTGTTTTAGAGAAATCAAGATACTATCCTGTCGAATCTGGGCTTCATAGCTTGAATTTAAGATATACCCTATCTGGTCAATTCCAGGCTTCATGGTGTTTTGTACTGCTATCTGGTCGATTCCAGGCTTCACAGTAACTTGCTGGGGATTCAACTATTTTCTGGTCGATTTCCGGGCTTCATAGCTCCGAATTTGGGATATATCACTATCTGGTCGATTCCAGGCTTCATAGTATCTTGGTACTGTTATTCGGTCGCTCTCCAGGCTTCACAGTATGATGAAGAGATCAAGATATTATCCGGTCGGATCCGGGCTTCATAGCTTGAACTAGAATAGAAATCTTAGCATCGATTTGACTGAACCAGAGAAAACTTGTGAGAATTTGATTGTATCTTTCCCTGAAAGGTAAAGAGTTAGTCATATGTAATGTCATGATGTATGACATGTATCGAGTAATGATGCCCTCAAAATAAATGAGGTTGTGCTGTATGATGCATATGCGCATGCCATGGTGTATGGATATGCAATGTTTTTTTGATGTTTTCTAGCTGGGGAAAAATAAATCTCGGATTGCTGCTGGAGAATAAATTGGCGAGAGAATGACTCTGTGGGGAAGAGAGATACTCTGCTAGAAGATCTGCTGATTTGGAAAAACCACTCCGCTGGGGATGAATTACTGTTGCTGGTGATAATGAACTCTGCCGGGAATTGAGTTTCTGCCCGTGGGAGAAATAAACTCCACTTGGGGAACTTCCATTGTTGGTGATAGATAAACTCTGCTTGGGGAGAATTATCACCACTGTCTTTAGGTGCTTCCTACTCTGCGGGGAATGTATGTACCTTTAGTCATATTCTCAAGCTGGCTCTATCCCTGTACCTGGCAGATAGAGCAACTGTAAGGTTTGGACATTTCTTGTTTGCCCCTGTTCCTGGAATTACGAGTAATTGTCTTTTGTTTTGCATGTAATTATTTATGAGCAGCAATTATTGTCAAATGCATATATAAAAAATGAATCATTGGACGTTCTTGCAAAACAAAACAGAAAAAGAAAAACAAATTGAAATTTCTTGTGAAAATGAATTGTATTGATTTTGAAGTTGGCCTGTAATATGCGTTTTTGTACAAGAGGCTGGCGTCCTAGTAAGAGAACATCGATGAAGGAAACTATATAATTTGTGAAAAAGAAAGAAAAACAGCTATGTGAACAATCCCATTGGGTTCCAACTCTGCTATTTCCCTTATATCTTCAAGCGTCTCATCACTTTGCTACTTGGTCGAAGGTGGATCAGATTGATTGGCATCGTCCGAGCTTGATAGTCGATACCGAAGTCTGGCTGTAAGATGATCCAATGAGACATAGTGTTACACTTTGATCCCTAATTTTTGCCTGGACCTCCCTTTCGAGTTTTTAGTCCACCGGGATACCCTTTTTTTCCCAAGCCGCCTTTTCAAGTTTTCGACTTGCCGGGTGTACAGTTTTTTTTCATTTCATCCCCTACTTTTGCCTGAACCCTTTTGGTTCACCGGGAATCCATTATTTTTGCCTAGGCCAGTCGACCTAGTGGGTCTTTGATTATGCGTAATATCTTTTCAGTATGTCTGCATTGACGGGGTGAGGAAGGTCGTCACCATCCATGGTGGTCAGAATCATATCTCCTCCCGAGAAAATATTCTTAACCACAAATGGACCTTCGTATGTAGGGGTCCATTTGCCCCTGGGATCACCTTACGACAGGATGATGCGTTTGATTACCAGATCCCCAACTTGATATTCTTGTCGTCTAACTTTCTTGTTAAATGCCTTGATCATTCACTTTTGATACGTTTGACCATGACAAATAGCAGTAAGCCTCTTTTCATCGATTAAATTCAGCTGATCAAGCCGGGTTTGGATCCAATCATCTTTGCTCAAACCTGCATCCTTCATAATCCGAAGAGAAGGTATCTGGACTTCGATGGGCAGGTCCTCCTCCATGCCATACACTACAGAGTAGGGTGTTGCCCTTGTTGATGTCTGTGCTGAGGTACGGTACCCATGAAGAGCGAATGGTAACATCTCGTGCCAGTCTTTGTATGTCACCGTCATCTTCTGCACAATCTTCTTGATGTTCTTATTTGCTGCTTCAACAGCCACATTCATCTTTGGCCGGTAGGGAGAAGAGTTGTGATGATGTATCTTAAACTGTTTGCAGAGCTCGGTGATCATCGTATTGTTGAGATTTGTACCATTGTCTGTAATGATTCTCTTTGGTACACCATATCGACAGATCAAATTGTGTCGGATAAACCATGCCATGATGTTCTTGGTTACTGTAGCAAAGGAAGTTGCCTCAACCCACTTTGTAAAGTAATCAATTGCTACCAGAATGAAACGATGCCCATTAGACGCAGTAGGTCTGATCTCACCTATCATATTGATGCCCCATATTGCAAAAGGCCAAGGAGCTGTCAAAACATTTAAAGGAACTGGAGGTACATGCACCTTATCAGCATAGACTTGGCACTTATGACAATTCCGAGAGTGCTGATAACAATTGGCTTCCATTGTTGACCAATAATATCCTGCCCGTAGGATCTTCTTCGCCATGGTATGTCCACTAGAATGAGTTCCAAAGGTACCTTCTTGTAACTCGGCCATAATCCTTTCTGCCTCTCTTTTCTCCACACATCGCAGTAAGGTCGAATCATGATTACGCTTATAAAGAATCCCATTACTGATGAAGAACTTCGCAGCGAACCTCCTCAAGAACTTCTTATCATTAACAGATGCACCCTCGGGGTACTCTTGAGCCTCAAGATACCTCTTCACTTCGTGGAACTAGGGTTTATCTGCTACCTCTTTAGTCTCAATGTCACAGTAATGTGCAGGTTCGTCCAACCTCTCAATGGTAATCTGGGGAGCTTCATTGTCCCACCTGACCTTGAACATAGAAGACATGGTAGCTAGCGCGTCTGCTAACTGATTCTCCTCTCTGGGGAAATGTTCAAAGGTTATCTCCTCGAAGTGTGGGAGCAATGTCAGTACATACTCATTGTAAGGAATAAGGTTTGGATGCTTCGTATCCGACTCGCCTTTGATCTGATTGATCACTAGAGAAGAATCTCCGAATACACTCAAGAACTTAATCCTTAGGTCGATAGCAGCTCGTAGACCTAGGATGCATGCTTTATACTCTGTCATATTATTGGTGCAGTTAAAACATAATCAGGCGGTGAATGGAGTATGACAATCCTCAGGAGATATAATCACAGTGCCAATGCCATTACCCAATGCGTTTGAGGCTCCATCAAAATACATAGACCATCGGGATCCTTCCTCAGGTCCCTCATCCGGTCCAGGTTTTTCACAGTCGGTCACCAACATGATGTTCTCATCCGGGAACTCGAAATTCATGGATTGGTAGTCATCCACGGCCTGATGTGCCAAATGATCTGCCAATACACTCCCCTTGATTGCTTTTTGGGTTGTGTATTGGATGTCGTACTCAGTTAAGATCATCTGCCATCTTGCTATTCTTCTGGACAAGGCAGGCTTTTCGAAGATATACTTGATTGGATCCATTTTTGATATCAATAGGGTAGTGTGAGTCAGCATATACTGTCTCAGTCGGCGAGCAGCCCATGCCAAAGTGCAGCAAGTTTTCTCGAGCAACGAGTATCGAGTCTCGCAGTCGATAAACTTTTTGCTAAGGTAGTAAATAGCATGCTCTTTTCGGCCAGACTCGTCATGTTGCACCAACACACACCCCATTGAATTGTCCAATACTGTCAAGTATAAGATCAAAGGTCTTCCTTCAACTGAAGGCATCAGAATAGGTGGCTCTTGGAGGTATTCCTTGATTCTTTTGAAAGCGGTCTGACATTCATCATTCCATTTTACCACTTGATCTTTCTTCAACAGCTTGAAGATTGGTTCACAAGTAGCAGTCAGATGTGAAATGAATCGGGCGATGTAGTTCAGACGTCCCAAGAAACCTCTAACTTCTTTTTTGGTGCGGGGAGCCGGCATCTCCTGTATGGCTTTCACCTTGGCGGGGTCCACCTGAATACCTTTATCACTAACGACGAAACCCAACAGCTTACCAGACCTTACCCCGAAGGTGCACTTGTTCGGGTTCAACCTCAGCTTATATATGTTCAACCTGTCGAACAGTTTCTGGAGATGGTCAAGGTGTTCTTCCTCAGTCTGGGACCTTGCGATCATGTCATCAACGTAAACCTCAAACTCATGGTGAATCATGTCGTGGAACAAAGCGACCATGGCGCATTGATAAGTTTCCCCAACATTCTTCAACCCGAAAGGAATTACCTTGTAACAGAAGGTTCCCCACTGTGTAACAAAGGTTATCTTCTCCATGTCTTCGGGAGCCATCTTAATCTGATTGTAACCAGAAAAACCATCCATAAAGGAGAAGATTTTATGCTGCACGGTGTTGTCGACCATAACATCGATATGAGGAAGTGGGAAATCATCCTTGGGGCTCACCCTGTTCAGATCTCTATAGTCCACACACATCCGTACCTTACCATCTTTCTTAGGCACCGGAACAACGTTGGCAACCCACTGCGGATAAGAAGTAACAGCTAAAAATCCCGCGTCGAACTGTTTCATGATCTCAGCTTTGATTTTCTCAGACATCTCAGGGCGCATACGACGAACCTTTTGCTTTACCGGAGGGCAGTCTGCTTTGGTTGGCAGGCGATGAACCATAATATCGGTGTCCAAATCAGGCATATCTTCGTAGGACCAGGCAAAGATCTCAACATAGTCGCATAGCATCTGTATCAACCGTTGCTTGACACTAGGCTCCAGATTCGCACCTATCTTGACTTCCTTCCTGTCTTCCTCCGTACCCAAATTCACTGATTCCACTAGTTCTTCAGGAGGCTGTATAGCCCTTTCTTCCTGTAGTAACAGTCTAGCAAGTTACCCAAGCACCTCACAATCATCCTCACCTTCGTCCTCGGCTTGGTTGATCGTATTTTCAAAGTCATAATTGACAGTAGAAGAGTCGTTATCAATGGGATCCAAAGTGGATATGGATCTGCATTATGATATGTGAGTGTGTGTAAGAGAATAACTATTTTTTATAAAGCGAGAGACAAAAAAGAAAAACAAGGAGCGCAAAATTTTTAATGCAAGAAACGTCCAATGCTTTATTGATGATATATGAAAATGACGAATAATAAGCCCTCACAAGCAAAGCCAAGGTGCCTCGGGCAAGGCACCGGGCCGTAAAGTTTCAAACTGTTTATTACAACTCTCAAAACAAAAGTTAATTATTGTGTAATAAAAGAAACGGGTATGAAGTCTTTCGTTGTCCAGTTGTTCAATCCACCATTGGTTGTAGGGTAGATCCAGCTGTCGATATCTGAATCTTCTTCACCATCTTCAATCGCATTAACTCCTTGATTGCTGATATACAGAGGAGGTCTTCCAGTCCGTGCATGCCGAACAGCCTTTGAGCCTCTGTAGTAAATCCCAAACCAAACTTGTCAGTCTTGTGTGTGAAATCAGGGAGCTGACCCCAATTTGCACACCCACCTTTTTCAGTTACAGCCTTGGCAACCTTAAGGGAAGCCATCTTCATTGGAGATTTGTCAGCAGCAACTTCAATCGACGCCAGAGTCTGGGGGACCTCTTCAAAGTTCTGACAAGGGGTTTCGATGAACTCCCCATCCATCTCCACACAGCGAAAGGAATTAAGGTGACTCACCATGTGTAGCGGTAAAAATGTTCAAGACTAAGCTATTGGATTGACTACACTTTATACAAATCAAAATATAAATCGCCACCACGCTTTATTGTTTCCAAAGGAATGGGAAAAGAGCGAATAACCCAAAAAAGGGGGAAAGATTCAAGGTAAGGGGGTTGGTTATGCAAAGGGAATGTATTAACATCCTAAACATCTACGGTACTCCGCAGGAACCTCTTTGAAAAATCTGTATATTTTGTCTATAAAAATGTGTTGTATAAAATGGATGGTGGAGGTGAGAGAAGAAATATTTTTTATGATTTTTGCACCCGCCGCGGTTGCGAACCTTTAGTGCCTACGTACCACCTTTCGTGCAATAGGGGATCAGGGTACAGGTAGTTCCTCTTTTAAAAATTTGAAACACAAGTGTGTTAGTTAATTTTATGAGATAAGACATCATCGTCATTGTCCGTGTGAAAAACATACTTACTACCCACAATCATGAGAAAGGAGAATTTACATCATCTCAAAGTGGAGGATATGCCTTGGATTTTAAAATCAACAATGCCTCACTCAACACCCAAGTGGAAAATATCTCTCTTTACAACATATTATAGAAGTATAGTTGTTTGCATCACTACAAGGATTGACAAGAGTCTAATCTTTTAAGAAAAGTTTTAAAATAAAAAAGCCAAAGTGGTAAAAATGGTTTGAAATGAGATTGATTGACTTTTAGTCTTCTCACAAAAATGTCAAGGTATTATTAAATTGATTGAAATTTATTTATGAAAATGTTTTGAAAATGCATGGACCTAAGTCCATGTTTATATGAAAGTGTTTCAAGTTTAGAAATAAGGAGAGTTTTTAAAAGGAGGGAGAATATTTTTGAAATTAAACAAGATGAGAGGAGAAGAAGAGGCTATCCTAAAGCATAAGGTAAAAGCTAAGGATGAGGACCATCTAACCAATAAGAAGCCAATACTTGACATTATGAGTCAATATATAATTCCCATTCTTCGGATTGAAACCAAGCAAGCAAAGGTACTAGACCTCTTGAGAGAACCAAACTTCAAGTGTATTAAGTCTTCGCAAAAATTGGGCAGAGTAACGGATGTATACGGGTGAATTCCAGATTACAAACAAAGTATGTAATCATAATAACCTGCACACAAAACTAAACAAACAACCCAATGTCTTGAGGTAAACCTCAAGAACTCCAGACAAAATAAACAAGTAAGATCACAAGGTCTCCAAGATAGGCCAAGGTCTCTAATCCTAAGTCCAAGAAGTCCAATACTCCATAATGCCAAGGATAGTAACCAAATAGTCCAAGTATCATTAAAGAGTTTTATGGTTCATGTTGATTATTAAGGTGTCTTTAAAAGGAAAAGAAAAGCTCAAGTGAGCAAAATAAAAATGACATAAAAGTAAATGCTCAAGTGAGCAAAAATAAAATGGCATGAAATGTAAATGCTTTAATTAAATGGTACATAAAGTATAAAAAATAAAAGCATAAAGTAAAGTCAATTGTTAGAAATTAGTGGTTAGTTGGATGACCATCTTGAAACTTGCATTTGGAACTCATTAGAGGATTGGTAGAACCAAAGCCTCCACACAACAAGTTGCATTTGCTTTTTGTCAAGTATATCATCCATTTTGGAATCCTCAAAAGTAAAATTTAATGATCAACAATGTTTAAGTGATCCGCGTTGACCAAAAGTGTTGTAGATCCATTAGAGGATTGGTAGAACCAAAGCCTCCACACAATGAATCTCAAGGTTATTGGATCAAAGAGATCAAATTAACATACTTGGGCTTGCAATCATAAGTTTGGGCCACAGATGATCATTTATTCGAATTAGGACAAAATTTAGCGCTATGTTAAGCAATCATAAGTGGACTTATGTAGAAGTCCCACCTATTTTGAGGCCGGTCAATAACAATCTATGTACTTCATGTTTGGATAAATGATATATAGATCACCATCCCTTAACATGTAGCACAATTAAAAATGAAAGGGATAAGATGAAGAGGGAGGGGAATGATAAGCTAATTTGGATCACCATTTCAAAATTCTTTCATCTTTAAATTCAACCACTCATCTAGATGGATTAAAGCACTAAACATATCATTAATCCAAAGCACCAAAAATGAATTAAATAATTCACTCTTAGGTAGATTTGAATTGATGAATATTTATCCAACTTCATCTACATCACAAAGTCCATTGAGTTTAAAGACAAATTGAACATTTAAAAATTGCAATCCAAACCAACAATCAAAGAAGTGAGTAGAAAAATATTTGAGTCGAAACAGTCCCAAAATAAGGCAGAAAAAATATTTTCGACACTGTTACAATCGGTTGTGCTTCGACAGCAACCTATTGCATCAGTGCAGTTTTTTTAAAATTAGTTTTATGTGACAAACAATTGCAATGTTACAACAATTGATTGCAACCTGTTAAAATTAGTCGAAAACAGCATCTCAAGGATCAAATTCTTGTTCCAACTTTTTATCAAACACCTTATGATCATGGATCCAATTGAGCATGATAATTCCATCAAATTATGAGAAAATAGCACTAATGGAATCATAAAACAGTGCTCAAAGAATCAAAACCAGAAATCCACAAGAGATCACATTGTGAAAGATGATGATCCAACTTACCAAAGGTAGAATTAGAGAATTATCAAACAACTTCCAGAATTTGCTTCAATTCAACAACAAGAATCAATTACCAAAGCTGTGATGTAGAGAATTGAAGAAGAAAAAGTGTTTGGATGAAGGTTTAGCTCAAATATTAGTAAGCTTCAATGCAAAGCTTACTAACTTTTTGAAAATGGAGCTTTGAGTGAATTTGGTAGATGGAGAGAATTGAGAGATTTTTTAGCAAAATGATTTTGGCTGTCAAAAGCTTATGATTTGAATGAAATGAGGTCTCTATTTATAGAGTTTTAGGATTGGGATTAGTGGTAATTTGGTAATTGATTCTTGGAGCCAAAAATTGAATTAATGATATAATTTTCAAATTATGCAGAAAAATTGGAGTCAAAAAGATGACAGATTTGAAATTGCTGGCTTTTTTTCAAAAATCACGTGTATTTTGCTGCTATGAGTCGACACAAGGGTCATATGCGTCGACACATCCTAGTTGTATAACACAGCATGTATCGACGCAAGCTTCTATGTATCGACACATTCTGCTATTTCAACACATTACAGAATCAAACAACCTGCATGAGTCGACACATAACACGTATGTGTCAACACATGCTAGTTATACAAACAGGATGAGTCGATACATACCTTTATGGGTCGATGCATGCTGTCTTTCGCCACAATACAGAATCAAATCAACTTGCATGAGTTCGACACAAGCTTTATGGGTCAATACAAGCTGCCCTTCGACACAATACAGAATCAAACAACTTGCATGAGTTCAACACAAGCTTTATGGGTCAATACAAGCTGCCCTTCGACACAATACATAATCAAACAACTTGCATGAGTTCGACACAAGCCTCTGTGGATTGATACAAGCTGCCTTTCGACACAAACTTCTGTGGATTGATACAAGCTGCCTTTTGACACAAGCTTCTATGGGTCAATGCAAACTGCCTTCGACACAAGCTTCTATGGGTCAATGCAAGCTGCCTTTGACACAATACAGAATCCACCAACTTGCATGAGTTCGACACAAGCCTCTATGGATCGATACAAGACGCCTTTCGACTCGGTACCTATAAAACACAAATATGCCAAGACAAAGACAAATATATTTTTGTATTTTGATTAGAAGTTAGTTAACAACACAAGAGCAAACTTAAAGATAGGATGCAAATGTGATTAACGAAGCTATTTATTAATAATTGTGACCAAATGACTAAATATGATATGAAAGTGAGACTTAAAAAGTTAGGAGCGAAATTTAGGGTACAACAACTGCCCCTATTTAATTATCTTTTAGCCAGATAGGCGGAAAGTAATTAAATACAAACAAACCCGAATTTCGTCCCTGATGCGATGAGATGATAGCATATGTTATGAATGAATGCAACCGACTCTTTTTTATATATATTTTTATGAATGATGTATGAGATGAGACAGACTCTGTAGGAATGTGGAAAGACTCGAAACTGGAAACTTATGGTGGTCCAGATGAAATGGCGTAGAAAAATACACTAGGGAAACAACAAGATACTTCTGGATATCTGTCAGGGTGACAAAGAGTAACTAGCAATACTTGGAAAAAAGATAAGAACCTGAGAAGGTAAGCAGCGACATCCAAGAACGGCATTGAATGAGGCGAGCAACGCTCTGGAAAAGACAATCAGAAACATCTAGAAGAACATTAGATGTGAGATGAGACCAAATTTGAATCTACATCAGAGTCGTCCAGGAAAGACTCTAGACGGAAGATAAGTACGACATCCAATACTGGATTTGAATGACAACAAAAGATTCCGACATTCAATAATGGCTTTGAATGAAAGGAAAACTCAATGTTTAATAATGGCTTTAGACGAGAGAAAAAGTCACGACATCCAATAATGGCTTTGAATGAAAGAAAAGCTCAAGGCGTCCAATACTGGCTTTGGACGACAGAAAAGGTAACAACATCAAATACTGGCTTTGGATGGAAAAAGAGATCTTGACATTCAATACTAGATTTGAATGAAGGAGAAGGTAACAACATCCAATACTGGCTTTGGATAGAAAAAGAGATCTTGACATTCAATACTGGCTTTGAATGAAGAAAAAAAAGCATGGCGTCCAATACTGGCTTTGAACGACAACAAAGATAACAACATCCAATACTAGCCTTGGATGGAAACAAAAGAGACCACATATCCAAGATTAGCATTGGACGGAAGAGAGAAACAACTCATCCAAGATTAGCATTAGATGAAAGAGAGACAGCTGAACTGACGTTTGCTTTGGTAGGTGCCAAGTAAGTTGGACTTTAATCTCAAGGTGACATGTCAACTGCAACAAGACCTCAGAAAATGCAAATGAGGATGAAACACTCTTGTTATGCATTATGTATGAACTTTGTTATGCATGATATATGAATGATCTATGCATGTAATGCCAATGTTTATGACAATGGAGTTTGACTCTTTTGTGGAGGTAAGATTGGAAGTTTGATTCCTCAACACAGAGAACTCTGCCAAATTTGATTGGAAAGAAAAAAGTCTTGTGCCCAAATTTGTCACACTTGTAAGTTGTATTGAACTGATGATATTTTGAGGAAAGACATGAAGAGTTTCTTGGGGATTTGTCCCAGATTAGCTGATTGTTGAAGATAAACTGATCATGGCTCCAGTCGAAAGTTGCTGGAAATGAGCTGATCACGACTTCATCTTTGAGATGATTGTTGAAGATAAACTGATCATGGCTTCAGTTCTTGAAATGACTTGTTGGAAATAAATGCCCCAGTATGAGTCTTGAAAATGATCTTCTGGCTAACCAAATCTGAGAAAACTTGCACTGAGCAACAAATCTTAAACTGATTCACAAATGGACCTAGAAGATACTTGCCCCTGATAGGATCACTGACCATGTTTCTCAGCTGTTTGAAATTCCTTGACGAGGAAAACTTGTTTGCAAGCAAAAATTGTTTATTCAAACATGGTAATTTTAATGCAAAGTTCATGCAAAAGTTTTGAATCCAAAATCATTTTTGAAATGATGTTATTGGTGTATAGAAAATGCATCACTGGTTAAAACACAGTGGTTTATACTTTTAAAGTGAAAACAAAGGTATGAAACCAAAACAAAAGATTTGCAAAGGATCTTAGGAGTCACTTTACGCAACCTTGCTGTAGTATGCTTTCAAAAGAAACCTGGCTTCAATTAGGTCTTTTGAGGGTTGTAACGTGGTCTGGTTCACGGTTTAAGAAATAAAGGATAAAGGCTCAAAGTTTATTTGTACCCAACCTAATCTTCGTGATGTTCTTCAGTTCTAGTTCAGTTAATTCAAAATATGCATTCAGGTTCTAAGAGATTTTGGAATTGCACTGATGGCAGCAATGACGATGGCTCAGAAGCTAAAGGATTCTTGAGAATGACATTCATTTCTTCTTACATCTTTTTGCTGTTTTGAGGACTTTTGTCAACTCTGGTGGAGAATTTTGAGGATTTGAAGACCTCTTCTGATTGTATTTATTATTCCCAACTTTTGCCTGAACTGTTTCATTTGAGATTACAGTCAGCGGGATGCTCAGGTTTTTGCTTAAGTCTCCTTCAGAGGTTTTGACTTAGCGGGATTTTTATTTTTGATTTTTCTTTTCATTTCATTTTTCTTTTGGAAAGATAATGACTGCCTTGCTCAATGGTTACGGGGAACCATCTTTGTCAATTTTGGTTTGGGAGCATCTTTGACACTTCTTGCTGTGTGCAAAGGAAAGCTTGATTGCGACCTTTGTTGAAAGGTGTCTTGCACAATATCTCTTGTAATTGAATGCAAAACCAAATTAACTGAGAACTACCCATCCCCAGGTTAAGATTGCGGGTTTTTTCGTATAGAAAGAAACTCCAACTTCTAGGCTCAAAGGGGTAAACAAGGGATTAACTTCCTTATTTCTCCGGTGTTTGGGAGTTGAAACAATGCCTGTATATCCTCAGCAAAGTTTTATTTGAAAGCATACCAACAACAATTATGGGTATTTCATTTTCATCATCCTCCCTCATATCTTTGCATAAACAAAAGCTTGATAAAGGGAGTAAACAAGAGAAGTATATTTGAAAGCAGTAAATGAAAATGATTCGAATGAAACCATTGCAATGCTCATTTCATTAAACTTAACATGAAAGTACAAACAAAATTTGAAAGCAACAATTTTAACATAAACAAGGGGAAAATGCAAACAGAAAGAAACATGGCCTAGTGACTAATCAACAACAAGGATGAGCTGTCCTGTCTGAAATACTGGCTTTAGGAAGTGACTTGAGGGTACCCCGACTCAGTCTTCAGCCACTTTGTTTTGGCAAAGGATTGTTGGCAACATTAGGACCTGCCTCTTTGAAAGTGAGAATATTTGCTTTCACCAATTCTTGCACTCTGTTTTTCAATGCATAGCAGCTCTCTAAATCATGATCGGTAGCTCCCTGATGAAATTCACAATGAAGGTCAGATCTGAACCCGGCTGGAGGAGGATTTCTAGGAATCAGAAGCCTAGTTGTAATCAAGCCCTTCTGCACCATTCCAGGATATAATTTAGTGTACGTCATAGGGATGGGATCAAACTGAGCCCTATTCCAATTCTGATTATACGTAATATTCTTTCGTTGAGGAACATGAACTGGTTGGGCATTAACCGCAGGAGTAACAACCGCTACTTTTGGTTGATCAGTGTATTGAGGCCTACGACGAAGTCCTCTTCTCTCAGTCGAGACAACATTGGCTTCTACCTCTTTCTTCTTTTGAAAGTTCCCAAGGTATCTCTTTGCACCATTAGAAGATTCAGCAGCTTTAGACACTTTACCATTCTTGATTCCTTCTTTTAATCTTTGGCCAATAGTCACCAGGTCTGTCAAGCTGGAAGACACACTACCAATCATCTTCTCCAAAAAGAAGGGGGACAAAGTATCCATGAACAAACCAGTTAGCTCTTTCTCTGCCAGAGGTTGTTCAACTTGAGATGCCAATTCTCTCCATCGTTGAGCATATTCCTTGAAAGATTCTTTCTCATTTTGAAACATATTTTGCAGTTGGCGACGATCAGGTGCCATGTCAAGGTTGTATTTATATTTCTTTATAAAAGCATCAACAAGATCTTGGAAGCATTGGATACGACCTTTCTCAAGTCCCATATACCATTTTAATGAAGCTCCACTCAGACTATCTTGGAAACAATGGATAAGCAGCTTGTCATTCTTTGTGTAAGTAGACATTTTTCGAAAGTACATCACCAAATGACTTCTTGGACAAGTGTACCCCCGATATTTCTCAAACTCAGGAGTCTTGAACTTTGCAGGCATAACCAGATCGGAAACTAGGCACATGTTGTTAGCATCAACACTGAAGAACTCATTCCATTCCATAGCTCAGAGTCTCTTCTCCAAAGTATGATACTATTCTTTGAACTCTTCAAACTCACCAAAGTCTCCTTGACTCACACTTTGAGGACTGGCAGCATGGTACTCGAAGAGAGGGTTCCCAAAGGCAGCTTGTATAGCAGGTTGATGAGAAGCAGTATGAATGACTGGATGAGGTTCAGTGAAAACTGGAGCTTGAAAGACTGGTCGGGAAGACTGGCCAACCATTGAAGTAATTACAACAGGCGGAGAGTAATTCTGAGGTAACCCAAACTCTGGCCATGTAGTAGATGTACGTTGGATAGGTTGAGTGTCAACAACGGCAGTTGGGATTATAGATATCACAGTCCTTTAAGGTGGCTCGCCTCTGGAAATCAGGACTTGCATCATCTCAGTAAGTTTGGCCATGCCTGACTTTAACTCGTCGATTTCCATTCTGACTTCCATGTTGTGTTGTTCTTAGTTTTCCATTCTCAATCTGACAGCAGCTCTAGTCCCATAGTTGTGTTGAGGAATCAGCTTGACGGTAGCCGACTAACTGGAAGAAAGAAGCAACTGGGAATAAGATCCTGAACAACCTGGATGTATGTATAATGATGCAGAGGATGCAAATGATATGCAATGTTATGCAATGCACTGTACAGTAACAGGATCACATGGTTCAGAGTCACGAGCCTGGAGTCAAAGGTACAACCCATAAGGTATGGACTAATGGTTATCACCTGCCGAACAAGGTTCTAAGAGGTTCCCATAGACTACATCCTTCCTTCGGATATTACCAACGTCCCGATTAACTCGGTAATTAACAATATTCTCAGGAAAAACTCGTCTGAGCGTAGTATCGCGTGACAACTATTTCCGGATTACTCCGTCATAGCTTCCGCACTACACCTAAAAGGCCAAGATGGGTTAGGTAATCTACGGTCCTCAGCTTCAGCAGGCTCCCAGGTCGAAAGCAGTACGTCTTCCCGATTACTCGGTAAACGACACTACAGTCAAAGGGGCCTCCACTGAGTGGGGGATCTCATGCCTCATTTTTTGGGATTACTCCCTCAAAGTTAACATGACTATACCGCCCGTCCTATCTTAAAGTTTGCCCAAGTCCGGGTATAGGACTTATGAGTAATCACCAAGCACTCTGTAAACCAGGAAAATCCAAACAAACATACATACAAAATATAACACACAAACACAATAACACATATACAGATATAAATAAAGATAGGCTCAACCCACTTAGGGATGGACCAGCAAGAGGTCAACCTTTCCCCAGTGAAGTCTCCATTTTTCTGTAGCGGTAGAAATGTTCAAGACAAAGCCATTGGATTGACTAGACTTTATACAAATCAAAATAAAAATCGCCACCACGATTTATTATTTCCGAAGGAATGGGAAAAGAGTGAATAACCCAAAAAAGGGGGAAAGATTCAAGGTAAGGGGGTTGGTTATGCAAAGGGAAGGTATTAGCACCCTAAACATCTACGGTACTCCGCAGGAACCTCTTTGAAAAATATGTATATTTTGGCTATAAAAATGTGTTGTATAAAATGGATGGTGGAGGTGAGAAAAGAAATATTTTTTATGATTTTTGCACCCGCTGCGGTTGCGAACCTTTAGTGCCTACATACCACCTTTCGTGCAATAGGGGATCAGAGTACACGTAGTTCCTCTTTTAAAAATTTGAAACACAAGTGTGTTAGTTAATTTTATGAGATAAGACATCATCGTCATTGTCCGTGTGAAAAACATACTTACTACCCACAATCACGAGAAAGGAGAATTTGCATCATCTCAAAGTGGAGGATATGGCTTGGATTTTAAAATCAACAATGCCTCACTCAACACCCAAGTGGAAAATATTTCTCTTTACAACATATTGTAGAAGTATAGTTGTTTGCATCACTACAAGGATTGACAAGAGTCTAATCTTTTAAGAAAAGTTTTAAAATAAAAAAGCTAAAGTGGCAAAAATGGTTTGAAATAAGATTGATTGACTTTTAGTCTTCTCACAAAAATGTCAAGGTATTGTTAAATTGATTGAAATTTATTTATGAAAATGTTTTGAAAATGCATGGACCTAAGTCCAAGTTTATTATGAAAGTGTTTCAAGTTTAGAAATAAGGAGAGTTTTAAAAGGAGGGAGAAGATTTTTGAAATTAAAGAAGATGGGAGGAGAAGAAGAGGCTATCCTAAAGCATAAGGTAAAAGCTAAGGATGAGGACCATCTAACCAACAAGAAGCCAATACTTGACATTATGAGTCAATATAGAATTCCCATTCTTCGGATTGAAACCAAGCAAGAAAAGGTACTAGACCTCTTGAGAGAACCAAACTTGAAGTGTATTAAGTCTTCGCAAAAATTGGGCAGAGTAACGGCTGTATACGGGTGAATTCCAGATTACAAAAAAAGTATGTAATCACAATAACCTGCACACAAAACAAAACAAACAACCCAATGTCTTGAGGTAAACCTCAAGAACTCCAGACAAAATAAACAAGTAATATCACAAGGTCTCCAAGACAGGCCAAGGTCTCTAATCCTAAGTCCAAGAAGTCCAATACTCCATAATGCCAAGGATAGTAACCAAATAGTCCAAGTATCATTAAAGATTTTTATGGTTCATGTTGATTATTAAGGTGTCTTTAAAAGGAAAAGAAAAGCTCAAGTGAGAAAAATAAAAATGACATAAAAGTAAATGCTCAAGTGAGCAAAAATAAAATGGCATGAAATTTAAATGATTTAATTAAATGGTACATAAAGCATAAAAAATAAAAGCATAAAGTAAAGTCAGTTGTTAGAAATTAGTGGTTAGTTGGATGACCATCTTGAAACTTGCATTTGGAACTCATTAGAGGATTGGTAGAACCAAAGCCTCCATATAACAAGTTGCATTTGCTTTTTGTCAAGTATATCATCCATTTTAGAATCCTCAAAAGTAAAATTTAATGATCAACAATGTTTAAGTGATCCGCGTTGACCAAAGGTGTTGTAGATCCATTAGAGGATTGGTAGAACCAAAGCCTCCACACAATTAATCTCAAGTTTATTGGATCAAAGAGATCAAATTAACATACTTGGGCTTGCAATCATAAGTTTGGGCCACGAATGATCATTTATTCGAATCGGGACAAAATTTAGCGCTATGTTAAGCAATCATAAGTGGACTTATGTAGAAGTCCCACCTATTTTGAGGCTGGTCAATAACAATCTATGTACTTCATGTTTGGATAAATGATATATAGATCACCATCCCTTAACATGTAGCACAATTAAAAATGAAAGGGATAAGATGAAGAGGGAGGGGAATGATAAGCTAATTTGGATCACCATTTCAAAATTCTTTCATCTTTAAATTCAACCACTCATCTAGATGGATTAAAGCACTAAACATATCATTAATCCAAAGCACCAAAAATGAATTAAATAATTCACTCTTAGGTAGATTTGAATTGATGAATATTTATCCAACTTCATCTACATCACAAAGTCCATTGAGTTTAAAGACAAATTGAACATTTAAAAATTGCAATCCAAACCAACAATCAAAGAAGTGAGTAGAAAAATATTTGAGTCGAAACAACCCCAAAATAAGGCAGAAAAAATATTTTCGACACTGTTACAATCGGTTGTGCTTCGATAGCAACCTATTGCATCAATGCAGTTTTTTTAAAATCAGTTTTCTGTGACAAACAATTGCAATGTTATAACAATTGATTGGAACCTGTTAAAATCAGTCGAAAACAGCATCTCAAGGATCAAATTCTTGTTCCAACTTTTTATCAAACACCTTATGATCATGGATCCAATTGAGCATGATAATTCCATCAAATTATGAGAAAATAGCACTAATGGAATCATAAAACATTGCTCAAAGAATCAAAACCAGAAATCCACAAGAGATCACATTGTGAAAGATGATGATCCAACTTACCAATGGTAGAATTAGAGAATTATCAAACAACTTCCAGAATTTGCTTCAATTCAACAACAAGAATCAATTACCAAAGCTGTGATGTAGAGAATTGATGAAGAAAAAGTGTTTGGATGAAGGTTTAGCTCAAAGTTAGTAAGCTTCAATGCAAAGCTTACTAACTTTTTGAAAATGGAGCTTTGAGTGAATTTGGTAGATGGAGAGAATTGAGAGATTTTTTAGCAAAATGATTTTGGCTGTCAAAAGCTTATGATTTGAATGAAATGAGGTCTCTATTTATAGAGTTTTAGGATTGGGATTAGTGGTAATTTGGTAATTGATTCTTGGAGCCAAAAATTGAATTAATGATATAATTTTCAAATTATGCAGAAAAATTGGAGCCAAAAAGATGACAGATTTGAAATTGCTGGCTTTTTTTCAAAAATCACGTGTATTTTGCTGCTATGAGTCGACACAAGGGTCATATGCGTCGACATATCCTAGTTGTATAACACAGCATGTATCGACGCAAGCTTCTATGTATCGACACATTCTGCTATTTCAACACATTACATCATCAAACAACCTGCATGAGTTGACACATAACACGTATGTGTCAACACATGCTAGTTATACAAACAGGATGAGTCGATACATACCTTTATGGGTCGATGCATGCTGTCTTTCACCACAATACAGAATAAAATCAACTTGCATGAGTTAGACACAAGCTTTATGGGTCAATACAAGCCGCCCTTCGACACAATACATAATCAAACAACTTGCATGAGTTCAACACAAGCTTTATGGGTCAATACAAGTTGCCCTTCGACATAATACATAATCAAACAACTTGCATGAGTTCGACACAAGCCTGTGTGGATTGATACAAGCTGCCTTTCGACACAAGCTTCTGTGGATTGATACAAGCTGCCTTTCGACACAAGCTTCTATAGGTCAATGCAAACTGCCTTCGACACAAGCTTCTATGGGTCAATGCAAGCTGCCTTCGACACAATACAGAATCCACCAACTTGCATGAGTTCGACACAAGCCTCTATGGATCGATACAAGATACCTTTCGAATCGGTACCTATAAAACACAAATATGCCAAGACAAAGACAAATATATTTTTGTATTTTGATTAGAAGTTAGTTAACAACACAAGAGCAAACTTAAAGATAGGATGCAAATGTGATTAACAAAGATATTTATTAATAATTGTGACCAAATGACTAAATATGATATGAAAGTGAGACTTAAAAAGTTAGGGGAGAAATTTAGGGTACAACACCATGTACTCCTCTTCACCTTGTACAGTGACGATCTTCCCCTTCACTGGATATTTCAACATCTGATGGAGCGTAGAAGTCACTGCCCCAGCCTTATGAATCCAAGGGAGACCCAGCAAGCAAGAATATGATGTCGGATATCCATCACGTAGAAAGTAGATGCAAAAGTCTGAGAGCCAACTTTAACATGGACGTCCACCTCTCCGTGCACCATCCTTTTTGACCCGTCGAAAGCCTTGACCACAATATTACTTGGCTTCAGAATCAAACCTTCACAGTCCAGACGGTCTAATGCTTTCTTTGGCAAAACATTCAATGAGGACCCAGTATCCACCAGTACGTGGGCCAAAGTAGTGCCCCTGCACTCGATCGAGACGTGCAGAGCATCATTGTGATTTCTTCCTTTGACAGTCAGATCTGCATCTGAGAAACCCAACCCATTGTCGGCAGTCAAGCTAGCTACGTAATCTTTGAATTGATCGGCTGAAGTTTCCTACGGCACATGCGCAGTCTTGAGGAAAGAAATTAGAGCCTTTTCATGGGCTTCAGAACATAATAACAAGGACAACATGAATATTTTTGACGGGGTCTGCCCCAGCTGCTCGACTACGTTGTAGTCGCTCTTCTTGATAATCTTCAGTATGTCCTCTATCTCCTGCTTAGAAGTTTCTACAATGATCTTCTTAGGCACCTCCGTCTGGGCAGGCTCACTTGTGATTTCTTTGCCTCGAGCCCCAGATGGCTCGGCGACAGGGGTGATAACTGGAATAGGAACTGGGATAGTAGCTGATGTACTAGTAGATGGAATGACAACAGGTTTATGGACAGTCGGAGGGGAAATCTAGGGAGAAAAGAGTCTTCCACTTCTGGTGACCTTGCTAGCTCTGACAATATTGCTGATATCAGTATCAGCTTCTTCAATCTTTAAGTCTTGTTTAACTCCATTGTAATACACATCGGCACCATAGTGCCAAGGGACAGCTTTATCTGAAGTGTATGGGACAAGACCAGAGATAGTAATTATTAACGGAGCGACTCTCGGAACGGGTGTAATCCTAATAGGTTTTCTCGACAAAGCCTTGGAAGGATTGGCGGAAATGATTATGATGGAAACATCTTCAACTGGAACTAACAGAATCATAGTTTTCTCTAACAGGATCTCTTTGTTATCCATCAGGCGTTAAACACCTGATTTCAATAAATTGCAACCAGCAGGCAGGATTGAACACATATGGCAATCTTCTCCGCATCTCGGAAATAAACCGGCCAACAATAGATTCTTCTTAACTGTCATCAAAGGAGTAGAAATTTCTTCCACGGAGGTCACAAATAAATCATCGTCCATAGCATTCACTCGACCATGTTTGGGCATAGGAGCAGTTATGACGTTGGGCTTCTCCGGAGCGTCAAACTCAAGCTCTTTTGCTTCGATCAAGTCTTGCACCTTATTTTTCAAGGTCCAACAGTTGTTTGTATCATGACCTGGGCCATCAGAGTGATAGGCGCAGCGGGCATTTGGGTTATACAGTGGAGATGTGGTGTTGGGATTCTTCGGGGCTTCCCTCAGAGTTACCAGGTTGGTCTTCAATAATTGTGGTAGAATTTGAGACAAGGTCATATTGAGCCGAGTGAACTGTCTTTGAGGTCTTTCCACCCTCTGCTGATTGTTGCATTGTGGAGCAATTGCGGATCTTGATATCACTACCGCATTTACTGCTTGACGGTGTTCAGGTCTTTTTTGGCCCCTCGAGCCATAGACCGCACTAGCTTCTTTCTTACCGGTGAAAGGCTTCTTCACTGCACTTGATGAAGTATCCTTCTGTATCTTACCACTTCGGATACCAGCTTCTACTCTCTCCCCAGTAAAAATCAACTCAGTAAACCCAGATGACGAACTACCGATCAGATGATTGAAAAATGGACCAAATAGCATCCCCAGAAACATGTCAACCAACTCCCTATCAGACAAAAGGGGTTGGACTCTTCCAGCTAAATCTCTCCACTTCTTAGCATAGTCCTCAAAACCTTCGCTTGCACCCATAGACATACCCTGAAGCTGAGTACGAGTGGGAGCAAGGTCGGCATTATATTGATACTGCCTGTAAAAAGCAGCAGCAAGGTCCTCCCAGTTTCGGATGTTGGCTCCTTCCAACTGATAAAACCATTCAAGCTGAGTCCCTGATAGACTATCCTAAAAGAAATGCACCCACAAATTTCTATCAGCAGTGTGGGGTTGGATTTTTCTGACGTACGAGCGAAGATGGAGTTTTGGAAAGGATACTCCATCGTACTTGGCAAAAACCGGGGCCTTGAACTTATGAGGGATCACCACTCTATATACCAGTCCCAGCTCTCCGAAATCCAAACCATGGATCTTCTGAATCTCCATAGCACTCAGACGGTCTTCTAGTTGCTTGTACCTATCCTCGGCAGGAGGATATTGCTCATCATCATAATCTGTATCATTATCAGAAACTGCTGGACTGGGGCCCTTTTCTTCTTCTTGGGTATCTCCTTCCTTGGATTAAAAGGACATATAAGCTTGTTGTTTCAACCTATCCTCAAACCTTTTACCCATACTCAGAAGAACGACCTTCTTCTTCTTCTTCTTCTTCTTCTTCTCTTTCTCTTTCAGAATGAGAGCTTTTAAATCTTCTTGCCCTTTAGCCAAGCTCAAGAACATCTCTTGGAATTGGGCATTATGTGCCTGAAGATCTTTGATAGCTTGATCAGAAGACATTACTGCTGAAATAAATAGCGAAGAAGATGAGAAACCTGTAATGGTACCTGTAATGGTGTGCATGATAATGGGATGCGTATGTAAAGATTTCAAATACTTTGGGAGATTTAAATTTGCAAACCAAAAATAAACAAACTTTATTAGATTAACTTGTAAAAAGGTTCAACAATGCCTTGAAGGCGTTACAAAGAAATAAATGGAAAACAAATCTAAACTAGAAAAGCAAAAATCAGAAATCCCATGGACGCTTCCCCTTTGTGCCGACGTAGTCATTGATCGTTCTTTCATTCTCGAGTTGCCTATAGAGCTTCAAGATCTTCCTTTCTTGCTCATGATACTTCTCCCGGTAGGTATCCCTTTCCTCTTTCAGCTGGATCTAGGATCTCTTCAGTGCCCCAAGGTCAGTGGGCATGTAGGGATAAAGGACTGTATAAGGAATGCCCTCTTCATTGGTAGGCTCCACAATCACTGGCAACACAGCTTCATAAGGCATTCCAAGCTTCTGAGCTCGGGCTCGGACCCACTGGAGATAAGGTTGCATAGGGAGAGAAGTTCTTGGTCCCAGCTAGTGAGGATAAGATCTGTTCACCATGCCCCAAGTTCGTATGAACCTTCAGCGATGCTCGTCAACGTCCTCCCTATAGTCAAAGGAAATATCCTTAAGAAGTAGCTCGTGAGGACGGTCTCTTCGAGCACGACCAAACCGTCGTAAAGCTAGGCAGGGATTGTAGGTTATACCCCCTCTGATTCCAAGCAACGGGACATTAGGGTATCCCCCACATCGATCAATGACAACAGTGCTTTCCATAGCCTTGGAACTCCAAAGAATGTCTGTATGGGCAAGGGAGATTATCCTGTAAGACCATCCTAAACCCTCTTCATTCTTCAACACGGACTTAGGGAGGTGCAAAATAAACCACCTCGACAGTAGCGACATATAACACATAAGGGTCCCTCTTCTTTGCACAGTACGAGTATAGAGGGCATGCAAGATATCACCCAATAAAGTAGGCACATGATTACGAGAAAGGAAGATCTTAACCGCATTCACATCCACAAAGGAATCTGGATTCGGGAAGAGAACCAAATCATATATAAGGAGAGCCAAGATGTCTTCGAAAGCCTGAAAATACAAGTTATCCCAGAACAGCTGAGCTTGATCCATCAGAAACTTGGCTAAGAAACCTTCAACCCCGCTTCGTGTCTCCTAGTTGGATATTACATCAGCCCGTGTCATATGCAGAGCTGAAGCAATGTCTTCTGGTCTAGGAGCCTCTTCCAAACCTGTGAAGGGCATCTGCTCAAGGATGGATATGCCCAATAAGTGAGAAAACTCTTCCAAAGTGGGAACCAACTGGTAGTCTGGAAAAGTGAAGCAATGATGCACATGATCGAAGAACTGGAAAAGCACACTCATCATCTGCTCATCAAACTTTGAGGTAACCAAGCTAAGAAGCTGACCATGTCTCTTAATGAATGAAGAAGTCTCGGAAACTCTTGAGGCTAATTCTTTGAGTTGAGCAAGTATTTGCACAAAGTTAACTCGGATGGTGTTTCTGCGCATGGAAGCCATAATCTGCAAAACAGATCAAAGATAAATCCCCTTGGTCTTTGAAATGGTTAGTATAATGAAGTATGCATGATATGTTATGATGCATGATATCATGATAAAACAAACAACAGGTATAGCAGATAACAGGCATGGCAAAGGCAAACAAGTCACATAAAAGCCCTTAAGTTTAAGGCTTGCATGGGGTCTAGGTATTACCCTCTTGAAGTTAAGTTGGTTTCAACCTGTCCTAATAATAGTAATCGGGTTCTAGAGGTTCTCAATATCACTGACCATCCTCCATCGGTCATGGTTTCAGCTCACGCAATCTTTTCTTGCGGCCAAAACTATCTCGAGAGTATGGTCTCAATGAGTGTAGCATCGATTATCAACCAGTTCTCAGCTTTACACCATGGCCGGCTATCTCACTACTTCCTAATGGCCAAGTTGGTCAATTATGGGTTCTAAGGTCAGTTGATGCTTAATGACACACATAGCATCCCCGTATTCTCCTCGTTTCTTCACAAGGGATACCGGTACCAACCAATGTGCCACATCAACGTAGCTACTGCTTCAACCGTATCGGTCTACGCCGTATAGTTCCCTCACAGTTTATTGCTACTTACCTAAAAGGTGTCCCCTAGATCCGAGTTAGGATCTATAGTAACTCCTAATACAAAACCCTTAAAAGTAAAGCAACCAAAACAAACAGGATAAGTATTTTTAAGATGAACTATATCCTAAGGTATACCCCACTCATTACATATCCCCAGCAGAGTCTCCAGTTCTGTGATACGCTGGCAGAACCGGACTGTTTTAGGAAAATGATGGTTTGTGTTTTGCCTTTTTTGTTCGCAAAATATCGCGGTCGGCAAGAGTCGCCACCGACTTTTATTTTATCCAACTGGAAAGGAAAAAAAGCACAGAAAAATTCCTTTTTCGAGATTTTGAGTACGAGGGGTAGATTATAGAAAGGGAAGGTATTAGCACCCTTTCTATCCGTAGTTTTCTACGGACTCTTAGGTACTTGCTCATCATTTTAAAAATTGCTTCCGTGTTTGTGTGTTTTGAAAAGTTTTTGTTTTACTTTGTTTTAACCCTTGTATCAGTCCTCAAGAGTGTTACGAAGTGTTTTTGAAAACTTTGTTTGAAAAAAGTGTAAGTGTGAAAAAAGTTTTATTTTGAGCAAGTACCTACTAGCATCTACTTACTCGAAAAAAGAATGTTTCTATTCTTGTTTCCTTTAGACAACGCAATCCCACTATTAAAGAGTAGGTTGCACAGTCGTTGGAGTTGTAAGGGTAAATTCGAAAGGAACGTACGATCGCTAAAGCAATGTTAGGATGTCTTAGTAATAACCCTAGTGTCTTAAGATCATATTCGAGGCAACATTTCTGAGGCAACCTTTCCGAGGCAACATTTCCAAGGCAACATTTCCGAACGGGACATTTGATCTTTGTTTAGACAAGAGGGCAACCACTAAGACACCCTATACTTAATGATCGTTTACCAAAGGCAACCGAAGTGAGAGTATACCCTAGGAGTGCGCATGTGCGAGTGATTTGATTTAAATTATTATCTTTGCACATTTAGGGTTTGCTAACCATTTTAAAATTAACATACAGTCTTGTCATGCAATCCTATTATCATACATCTAACAGTTAATGTTTGCGAAAATTAAAATGCGAGAAATAAAACTACGCTATTACAAGGCTTCAGGAGGGGGATTAATTACATAGCCAAAAACCCGTAAAACGATAAATAAAAGAAAATCCTAATTAAACTATTACATACTGTGAGCAGTTATATTAATATCGTAAAAATAATAAATGCGCGCGATGAATCGAGAACGAGAGAAATTAGGGTTTTGACCCCGTCTAAACCTAATTGAAAGAAAAATCATATTTTTGTGGTTTTTGTGTTATTTTGAGAAAATAAGGTTTTAATTAAATGAATAAAAACCTAATTACTAATTAATTTAAATTAAGAAAAATAATTAATTTGACCTATTTTTGTATTTTTGTTATTTTATAAAAATATAATCAAGAACAAACCTAATTTTCTAATTTGATTTTAATTATTTACAAAAAAAGTTAGAATTAAACTTAAATTAAAAACTAATATAAAATTGATTTTGGTAAAATAAAAACCTAAATTCTAAATTGGTGAAATTGATTTTATGATTTTGTAAAAAAAGAATTTAATTTTGTGTTAGAAAATAAATAAATAAAGAAATTAAATAAAAGAAAGAAATAGAAAGGAAATTAGAATGGGCCTGGTGTTATTGCAAAGGGGGGGTCTGAATTGCAATTCCGGAGCCCAAAAACGCCTGGCCCATTTGACTTTTCCAGATCCTATGTTGCAAGCTTGACTAGGCCTATGATGGACCTCTAAAGGATGGCCCTTGGATCTAGCTTGTTGATGGCCTGGATGATGAAATATTGATGATGCACGGTGGATGTCTTGGATGCTTGTACACCTAATCATGTAAAAGAAAATAATATTGAACAAATAGGGGGACCTAGGGATCGAACCCAGGCCCTTTGGCTTTTCCACAACAATGCTGACCATCTGAGCTGGCTTGTCTTTGTGTACATGGAACAACAAACAAACAATATATGGAAAACACAAAATAATAATTATCAAAACAAGCGCAATTTTGAATGGGCGAATCACAGGATGCCACCCTATCATCTCCTTCCTCCCAACCGTTGCTAAAAGTTCTGCAACTTTTACCTACGGACAAAAGGTGTAGGTATAACCCTGGGCTTCTGCAAAATCCTGTACAAGCACGATAAATACACAAAAATGGTACCAATCAACTCGTGGAAACCTCACGAGCATCATGGTACCCTTATCCATGGCCAATGTACCTGTAAAGAAAAACCCCAAAAACGAGCCAAGAACCCTAACTATGGCATCTTGTTGTACAGTTAATAAAAATGCAATTGAACGTAACCATTAGCTTGCAAATGATTTAGGGATCAAGATTATGAAAAGAAGTCATGCTACAAATTCCGTAATTATGATATTCAATTTCAAAAAAGTATGAATGTCGTGAGATGCTTACAGCGCGTTTTTGGATGTTATGAGGCTTGCTAGTGATTGGAATAGGTTCCTTGGATGTCCAACAAACGAATGGTGTGCCTGGAATGACTTGAGGAAGCCTGGAACTAAGAAATCAGATTGCAACTTTCCTTTGAAATTTTGAGATTTATTCTTCTCCTTTCACGCCTCCAATCTCTTTGCTTTTGATCTGCATTCCTCCCTTATGTACCCTAGAATGAATTAGGTTACAAACTTGCTTCAAATCTTTCTCAATTAAGATGATTGAATCATGATTTGATTCTTATGTAAATCTTTCCAAATCAAGCCAAATCCAATCTTTTTGTGTCCAAATGAAGCTTGCACAATTTGATTCTCTTTCGAGCTATATAAGAGGCCTAAACATGCACAAAATTCAAGCTTTGATTAGTTTTGATATTTTCATGATTTTATTTGATTTAATTGAAATAAAAATAAAAATAAATGACAAAAATAAAAGGATGACAAATAGAAAGGATCATGAGTCGTGGGTCATGTTACAAACTCAGTGCAAGCATAAAAAGTTGGGCCCATTTGATAAAAAATGCAATTTTGGCCACATTTGACTTTTGGCAATTTTGCAAAAAAGGTCAACTTTGCAAATGCATAACTCCTTCAATTTTAACCCTAGTGATGTGTTCTTGGACTTTTTAGAAAGATTAGGATGTCCTCTAAGCAACACTTTCGGTATAATCTCAATTGAGTCTTCCATGTTCATGTATGAAGCTTTGACAAAAAAAGTGTTTTTGTAGACTTTTCAAAATGACCTATAATGTCCAAATTTATATCTTCTTGTGAGTGCATATTTTGAACTTGGGAGCTGAAGAAGAATTGTAGGGAGTTACATCCTATTCAAAATTATCTTTGGATGGGTCATTTTTTATAAAGTATGAGAAATTTATGCTTGGTAAAAGTTGAGTTGACTTTTCCTGCAAAATCCTAATTTACCAACTTTTGGGTTTTGATGAATTGTGAGCAATCCTTGAGGAATCATGATAAACCCTTGATCAAATGATGAATAATACTTCAAAATTAGGATGTTGACCAAAAATCTTGAAGTTTGACTGTATGTAGGACACAGTTGACTTTTGCCCTAGCACAGTCGATTTTCAGGCCTTTGAGCAATTGACTGAGCAAACTTCCTCTGCAAGGCTTGAAACTTGGCATGGATGATCTTGTGGACATATTAGGACAATGGTGAGCATTTGGGATCCTTTGGACTCAAACATCTTGATGCAAACTGAAACCCTAATTTGAGATAGATTGCCTTAGGAGAGAGTTTGTCTGGTCAACCCATGGACTTCCTTGAGCAATTTGAGGACCTCACTTAAAATGTATTGAGAAATACGGGAGGGTAAATTTTGGGGTACAACAGTTACCATACACTCTTAATGGGTACCGTACCTCAGCACGGACATCGACAGGGGCAACACCCTACTCTCTAGTATATGGCATGGAGGCAGTCCTACCCATCAAAGTCCAGATACCCTCTCTCAGGATTATGAAAGATGCAGGTTTGAACGAGGACGACTGGATCCAGACCCGACTTGATCAGCTGAATCTATCGACAAAAAGACACTTACTGCTATCTGTCATGGTCAGACGTATCAAAAGCGAATGATCAATGCCTTTAACAAGAAAGTCCAGCGTCAAGAATATCAAGTCGGGGATCTGGTGATCAAACACATCATACTACCGTAAGGTGATCCCAGGGGAAAATAGACCCCCACATACGAAGGGCCATTTGTGGTTAAGAACATTTTCTCAGGAGTAGTTATGATTCTAACCACCATGGATGGTGACGACCTTCCTCACCCCGTCAATGCAGACATAGTGAAAAAATACTATGCCTAATCAAAGACCCGCTAGGTTGACTGGCCTAGGCAAAAATGAGGGCTTCCCGGCGAACCAAAAGGGTTCAGGCAAAAGTAAGGGATGAAAATGAAAAAACTGTACACCCGGCAAGTCGAAAACCTGAAAGGGCGACTTGGGCAAAAAAGGGTATCCCGGTGGACTGAAAACCCGAAAGGGCGGTCCAGGAAAAAACTAGGGATTAAAGCATAACACTATGTCTCATTGGATCACCTCACAGCCAGACTTCGGTATCGACTATCAAGCTCAGATGGCGCCAATCAATCTGATCCACCTTCGACTCAACGGCAAAGTGATGAGATGCTTGAAGATATAAAGACAATAGCAGAGTTGGAACCCAATGGGATTGTTTCGCATAACTGTTTTTCTTTCTTTCTCACAAATTGTATAATTTGTATCTTTCGGCGGCGTTCTCTTACTAGGACGTCAGCCTCTTGTACAAAACGCCTATTACAGGCTAACTTCAAAAATCAATACAATTCATTTTCACAAGAAATTTCAACTTGTTTTTTCTTTTTCTGTTTTGTTTTGCAAGAACGTCCAATGATTCATTTTTGATATATGCATTTGAAAATAATTTCCACTCATAAATATTTACATAAGAAACAAAAGACAATTACTCGTAATTCCAGGAACAGGGGCAAACAAGAAATGTCCAAACCTTACAGTTACTCTGCCCATCAGGTACAGGGATAGAGCTAGCTGGAAAACATGAGAAGGTGTACATACACTCCCCACAGAGTAAAAAGTATCCAAAGACAGTGATGTTATCTTTCCCGAACACGACACAACCCTCCCCAACCGAGGTTCACAATCACGAATGAGTTGGAAAAACTTTCCCCAAGCAGAGTTTGTTTATCACCAGCAAACAAGAACTCCACCCCAGCTGAATTATTTCTCAAAGTCGGCAGATCTATCAACAGAGTATCTCCTCTCCAACAGAGTTATCCCCTGCAGAGTTATCCTCAGGCAGGGTCTCTTCCGGCAGAATATGTGCCAGCCAAGGGGAAAATTCCCAGCACGGTCATCTTTGTTCACCATCCCCAGCAGAGGTGGAGGAACTTTGGTTTTCATAGCAATCAGGGATTTATTTTCCCAGATTCAGATTATCACGTCAGCATTTCATGTTCATACATCATGACATATACATACATCACATATAACATAATCTCATTTATTTTGGGAACATCATTATACAATGCATCTCATGCATCACATATAACTAATCATGTATTTCTTTCAGGAAAGACAGTTATTACCAACAATTTCTAGCAGGTACATGATCCACACTCGAAGCTAAACAGAGTAATCATCGACAACAAATGCAACCTATCCAGGTTCCTTCTCACAACCCTACTATCCAGGCTTTCACATCAAAGTAACCCTACTATCCAGGTTCCTTCTCACAGCCCTACTATCCAGGATTTCACATCAAAGTAACCCTACTATCCAGGTTCCTTCTCACAACCCTACTACCCGGGCTTTCACATCGAAGTAACCCTACTATCCAGGTTCCTTCTCACAGCCCTACTATCCAGGCTTTCATACCTAAGTAACCCTACTATCCAGGTTCCTTCTTACAGCCCTATTATCCAGGCTTTCATTTCGAAGTAACCCTACTATCCAGGTTCCTTCTCACAGCCCTACTATCCAGGCTTTCACATTGAAGTAACCCTACTATCCAGGTTCCTTCTCACATCCCTACTATCCAGGCTTTCACATCGAAGTAACCCTACTATCCAGGTTCCTTCTCACAGCCCTACTATCCAGGCTTTCACATTGAAGAAACCCTACTATCCAGGTTCCTTATCACAACCCTACTATCCAGGCTTTCACATCGAAGTAACCCTACTATCCAGGTTCCTTCTCACATCCCTACTATCCAAGCTTTCACATTGAAGTAACCCTACTATCCAGGTTCCTTCTCACAACCCTACTATCCAGGCTTTCACATCGAAGTAACCCTACTATCCAGGTTCCTTCTCACAACCCTACTATCCAGGCTTTCACATCGAAGTAACCCTACTATCCAGGTTCCTTCTCACAGCCCTACTATCCAGGCTTTCACATCGAAGAAACCCTACTATTCAGGTTCCTTCTTACAGCCCTACTATCCAGGATTTCACATCGAAGTAACCCTACTATCCAGGTTCCTTATCACAGCCCTACTATCTAGGCTTTCACATCGAAGTAACCCTACTATCCATGTTCCTTCTCACAGCCCTACTATCCAGGCTTTCACATCGAAGTAACCCTACTATCTAGGTTCCTTCTCACAACCCTACTATCCAGGCTTTCACATCGAAGAAACCCTACTATCCAGGTTCCTTCTCACAGCCCTACTATCCAGGCTTTTACATCGAAGTAACCCTACTATCCAGGTTCCTTCTCACAGCCCTACTATCCATGCTTTCACATCGAAGTAACACTACTATCCAGGTTCCTTATCACAGCCCTATTATCCAGGCTTTCACATCGAAGTAACCCTACTACCCAGGTTACTTCTCACAGCCCTACTATCCAGGCTTTTACATCGAAGTAACCCTACTATCCAGGTTCCTTCTCACAATCCTACTATCCAGGTTCCTTCTCACAACCCTACTATCCAGGCTTTCATCTCGAAGTAACCCTACTATCTAGGTTCCTTCCCCTAACCTTACTATTAGGGTTCGGCCTCTCTTATCCCCAGACAGCAGTCCACAACACTGTAAGACCGGGACCCAATCAAAAACAATTGATTTCACATTTCCCCAGAAAGTCACGGTGTGACATATACCCCGACCAAAAACACAATTCACTTCTGCTCCCTAAACTGGAATTATTCCCCAGTAGAGTAACGGACAACTGAAACTCCCAAAACTATATTTCTCTCAAGATAGAGACCGACATTCTCCAGTGAAGTCCTCCTCAAAAACAGGTACACGGTTTCTCGCAAAGGAATCTCTTATGCGATTGACACTTCTTCGGATGGCATCTTTAAGCCCATCTTCCGTCATTGACTTCCAAATGGCATCTATAAGCACATTCCTGATATCGCAAATCAAGTATCACTTCATGCGAGTGCAAATTTCTGGGCACTCTAGTGTTCAATCATCTTCACCTTCAGATCACGAAAGGCAGACGAGCCAATCTACCTCTTCAGGTTTAAGAAGATTGAACAGGGGCAGCTGTTGTACCCTAAAATTTTCCATCCCATATTTATCAACAAATGGCAAGTGAGGTCCCCAAACTGCTCAAGGAAGTTCAAGAGTTGACCAGACAAACTCTCTCCTAAGGCTGTCTATCTCAAATTAGGGTTTCATTTTTTATCAAGATGCTTGATTTAAAAATATCCCAAATGCTTTCCATTGTCCTAATATGTTCTCAAGAGCATCCATGTCAAGTTTCAAGCCTTGCATAAGAAGTTTGCCCAGTCAGTTGCTCAAATGCCTGAAAATCAACTGTGCTAGGGCAAAAGTCAATTGTGGACCACATACAGTCAAACTTCAATATTTTTTGTAAACATTCTAATTTTTAAGTATTATTAATCATTTGATCAAGTGTTGATCATGATTCCTCAAGGATTGCTCACAATTCATCAAAACCCAAAAGTTGCTAAATAAGGGTTTTGCAGGAAAAGTCAACTCAAATTTTACCAAGCATAACTTTCTCATACTTTATCAAAAATAACCCATCCAAAGCTCATTTTTAAGAGGATTCAATCCCCTACAATTAATATTCATCTCCCAAGTTCAAAATATGCACTCACAAGAAGATATGAATTTGGACATTATAGGTCATTTTGAAAAGTCAACAAAAACACCTTTTGGGTCAAAGCTTCATACATGAACATGGAAGACTCAATTGAGATGAGACCAAAAGGGTTGCTTAGAGGACATCCTAAGCTTTCTTAAAAGTACAAGAACACCTCTCTAGGGTCAAAATTGAGAGAGTTATGCATTGCCAAGTTAACCCTTTTTGCAAAATTGCCAAAAGTCAAATGTGTCCAAAATTGCATTTTTTGCTAAATGGGCCTAACTTTTTATGCTTGCACTGAGCTTGTGATGTGATCCACGACCCATGAGCCCTTACACTTGTAATTATTTTATTTTTATTATTTATTTTGATTTTATTTCATTTAAATCCAATAAAATCAATATAAAATAATGAAAATATCAAAAATCAATTAAACCTTGATATTTTGTGCTTGATTAGAGTCATTATATAGCTGGTGGCAAGATCAAATCGTGCAAGGCTTCATATGGACAGAAAAATATTGAAAATGCTTGTTTTGGAAGGATTTGGTGCAAGGAATAAATCAATGATCAATCTTCATAAATGGAAAAGATTTGATGCAAATTTTTACCCTAATGCATTCTCTACTATATATTGAACATTCCCAAAGAAAAAAAAGGGGGGAGAAGCAATCGTGCAGAGGAAAGAAAAAACTCAAAAATTGCAAGAAAAGTGGTGATCCAATTTCTGTGTTAGAGGTCAATTTGTGCCATTCTCAGGTTTCCAATAGGTTGTTGGACATTTCAGGAGCAATTTCCAATCAGATTCAAGCCTTCCCACGCCTGGAATTGCAAGATAGAGGTATCACGATATGCCTCCAAATTTGAATTCAGTTTCATTGATTCATTCACCCATTGCATATTTTAATGATATATTTGTGTTTGTCTTTGAGTTTGCAAGCTTTTGATACCATTTAATTGTATTTCTAACGATTGTACATGAAGATGCCATTGTTAGGGGTTGCTCTTATGTTTTAAGGTTTCTCTGTATCAGTAAAATTGGCCCAAGAAAGTAGTACCATAGTGTTCGTGGGTTCAAGATAAACAGAACCATGTAATTAGAATTCATTTGGCATGCGTTTTCTTGATGATTGAAAGTTACAGGTTTGTAGCTACAGTGACATGTCCGTAGGTAAAAGTTTAGAGCTTTAAACGACGGTACTAGGGAAGAAGACAATAACGTGTTACAGCCTGATTGGCTGATTCAAATTATGGCGCGTTATCCTGGCCAGAAACCCATTGTTTTGATATACTTTGTTTGTTTTTATTGTATCAATAAATTAACATCCAGCACGGTTGGTCAGAAGAAGGAAGTCAGAAGCTCATTGTTTTGGGTTCGATCCCAGGCGTGAGCTTTTGGTATTTTCTCCTTTTTTTCTCCAGAGCCAGCATGTGCATCTTCTGAGGATCATCACCTTCTGGATCCACTAGCCAGCATCAGATCCAGTGTGTTGTACCCCAAAATTTGCCCTCCCATATTTCTCAATACATTTCAAGTGAGATCCTCAAATTGCTCAAGGAAGTCCAAGAGTTGACCAAACAAATTCTCTCCTAAGACAGTCTACCTCAAATTAGGGTTTCAGTTTACATCAAGGGACCTGAGTCCAAGGGATCCCAAATTCTCACCATTGTCTTAATATGTTCTCAAGATCATCCATGTCAAGTTTCAAGCCCTAAAGAGAAAGTTTGCTCAGTCAATTGCTCAAAGGCCTGAAAATCAACTGTATCCTACATACAGTCAAACTTCAAGATTTTTGGTAAACATCCTCATTTTGAAGTATTATTCATCATTTGATCAAGGGTTGATCATGATTCCTCAAGGATTGCTCACAATTCATCAAAACCCAAAAGTTGCTAAATTAAGGTTTTGCAGGAAAAGTTAACTTAACTTTGACCAAGCATAATTTTTTCATACTTCATCATAAATGACCCATCCAAAGCTCATTTTTAAGGGGATGCAATTCTATACAATTCATCTTCAGCCCCCAAGTTCAAAATATGCACCCACAAGAAGATATAAATTTGGATATTATAGGTCATTTTGAAAAATCAACAAAAACACCTTTTTTGTCAAAGCTTCATACATGAACATGGAAGACTCAATTGAGATGAGACCAAAAGGGTTTCTTAGAGGACATCTCAATATTTCTAAAAAGTACAAGAACACCTCTCTAGGGTCAAAATTGAAGGAGTTATGCATAGGTAAAGTTTACCTTTTTTGCAAAATTGCCAAAAGTCAAAAGTGGCCAAAATTGCAATTTTTGTCAAATGGGCCCAACTTTTTGTGCTTTCATTGAGTTTGTAACATGAACCACGACCCACGATCCTTCCCACTTGTCTTTATTTTATTTTTATCATTTATTTTGATTTTTATTTCAATTAAATTAAATAAAATCAAAATAAAATCATGAAAATATCAAAACTAATCAAAGCTTGAGATTTTGTGCATGTTTAGGTCTCTTATACAGCTGGAAAGAGAATAAAATCATGCAAGCTCCATTTGGACACAAAAAGATTGGATTTGGCTTGATTTGGAAAGATTTACATAAGAATCAAATCATGATTCAATCATCTTAATGGAGAAAGATTTGAAGCAAGTTTGTAACCTAATTTATTCTAGGGTACATATAGAACATGTGCAGACCAAAAGCAAATGGATCAGAGGCGTGAGAAACAGAAAGAAAGCTTGCAAAAACTCAATAAAAGTGGTGAATCAAATTCCAACTTTCAGGCCATCTCAAGCCTTCCCAGCTATCTCAATCGCTTGTTGGATATCTCTGGGTCATATTACAATCACTAACAAGCCTCAGAACATCCTAAAACGCGTTATAAGCATCTCACGACATTCATACTTTTTTTGAAATCGAATCTCATAATTCTGGCATTGTTAGCATATTTTATGGACATATTCTGAATCCTTGAAACATTTGCAAGCTTTTGATAATACTTAAGTGTATTTTTGTTAACCATACAGGAAGTTGGAATGATTAGGATTTAGGTATCATTTTTAGGGGTTTTGTGTACAAGAACAATTGGCCCTAATGGAATAGACCAGTGTGATCAGCGGGTCAAACCCAGTTGATCCATGGTCTTGAATCTTATTTATATTGCCTCTATGCAGTTTCTGAAATGTACAGGGTTATAGCTACAGTGCCATGCCTATAGGTAAAGGTTCAGAGTTTTAAACGACAAATCCAGGGAAGAAGACGATGGCATGTCACAATTTTACTGGCCGGTTTAAATGCTGGCGCATTTATTCTGGCCATAAGCCTATAGTTCTGATCTTTTTATTTATTTCTATTGTATTTGTAAACTAATACCCAGCGTAGTTGGTCAGAAGATGGAAGTCAGAAGTTCATGATTCTGGATTCGATCCCAGGCGGGACCTTTTGGCATTTTTCCCCTTTGTATTCACCAGATCCAGCGCCTGCACTTTCTAAGGATCATCTTCTGGACACATCAACCAGGACCAGATCAAGCATCCTCTGGTCACGATCTGCTGGGTCCACCAGCCAGGAGCAGGCCCAATACCATCATCCTCTGATCACCATCCTCTGGACCATCATTCTCTAGACCATCATCCTCTGGACCATCATCCTCTGATCAGAGCCGCTGACAGCAGGCCTTTGGTTTATTTCTTATTTTTCTCTAATTTACCTTTCTTTAGTTATTCTGCCTTTTTTATCAACGCCAAAATCACCCTTTTTTTACCCACAAAAAATCATAAAATCAATTTCATCAAATTAGAATTTAGGTTTTTATTTATTTATTTTGTCAAAATTAATTTAATATTAGTTTAATTTAAATTTTAGGGTAATTCTAACCTTTTTGTAAATAATTTAAAATCAATTAGAAAAATTAGGTTTGTTCTTGATTTAAGTTTTTAGCTCTTTTCTCAATAAAATAAAAATACAAAAAATAGGTCAAAATTAATTATTTTTCTTAATTTAAATTAATTAGGTTTGTACTTATTTAATTAAAGCCTTATTTTCTCAAAATAATCAAAAACACAAAAAATGATATTTTCTTTCAATTAGGTTTAGACGGGGTGAAAACCCTAATTTCTTTCTCATTCTTAATTCATCGCTCACATTTATTATTTTTTACGATATTTATGTAACTGCTCATGGTATGTAATAGTTTAATTAGGATTTTCTTTTATTTATCGTTTTACGGGTTTTTGGCTATGTAATTAATCCCCCTCCCCGAAGTCTTGTTATAGCGTAGTTTTATTTCCCGCATTTTAATTTTCGCAAATATTAACTGTTAGATGTATGATGATAGGATTGCATGACAAGACTGTATGTTAATTTTAAAATGGTTAGCAAACCCTGAATATGCAAAGATAATAACTAAAATCAAATCACTCGCACATGCGCACTCCTAGGGTATACTCTCACTTCGGTTGCCTTCGATAAACGATCATTAAGTATAGGGTGTTTTAGTGGTCACCCTCTTGTCTAAACAAAGATCAAATGTCCCGTTCGGAAAAGTTGCCTCGGAAAGGTTGCCTCGGAAACGTAGCCTCGAATATGATCTTAAGACACTAGGGTTATTACTAAGACATCCAAACATTGCTTTGGTGATCGTACGTCCCTTTTGAATTGACCCTTACAACTCCAATGATGGTGCTTCCTATTTCTCAATAGTAGGGATAGCATTGTCTAAAGGAAACAAGAACAGAAACATTCTTTTTTCGAGTAGGTAGATGCTAGTAGGTACTTGCTCAAAATCAAACTTTTTCACACTTATACCTTTTTTTAAACAAAGTTTTCAAAAAAAATTCGTAACACTCTTGAGGACTTATACAAGGGTTAAAAAAAGTCAAACAAAAAAATTTCAAAACACACAAACACGGAAGCAATTTTAAAATGATGAGCAAGTATCTAAGAGCCCGTAGAAAACTACGGATAGAAAGGGTGCTAATACCTTCCCTTTCTATAATCTACCCCCGTACTCAAAATCTCGAAAAAGTAATTTTTCTGTGCTTTTTTCCTTTCCAGTTGGATAAAATAAAAGTCGGTGGCGACTCTTGCTTACCGCAACATTTTGCGAATACAAACGCAAAACGCAAACCAGCATTTTCCTAAAACAGTCCAGTCCTACCACCGTATCACAGAACTGGCGACTCTGCTAGGGAGTAATAAGTGGGGTATACCTTAGGATTAGTTCATCATATTGCTTCTCTTGTTTGTTTTGGTTGCTTTACTTTTGAGGGTTTTGTATTGGGAGTTACTATAGATCCTAACCCGAATCTGGGGGACACCTTTTAGGTAAGTAGCAATAAACTGTGAGGGAACTGTACGACATAGAATGATACGATTGAAGAAGTAGCTACATTGATGTGGCACATTGGTTGGTACCGGTATCCCTTGTGGAGAAACGAGGAGAATACGGGGCTGCTATGTGTGTCGTTAAGCATCAACTGACCTTAGAACCCATAATTGACCAACTTGGCCAGTAGGAAGTAGTGAGATAGCCGGCCTCAGTGTAAAGATGAGAACTGGTTGATACTCGATGCTACACTCATTGAGACCATACTCTCGAGATAGTTCCGGCCGCAAGAAAAGATTGTGTTAGCTGAAACCATGACCGATGGAGGATGGTCAATGATATTGAGAACCTCTAGAACCCGGTTACTATTATTAGGATAGGTTGAAACCAACTGAACTTCAAGAGGGTAATACCTAGACCCCATGCGAGCCTTAAACTTAAGGGCTTTTATGTGACTTGTTTGCCTTTGCCATGTTTGTTATCTGCTATACCTGTTGTTTGTTTTTATCATGACATCATGCATCATAACATAGCATGCATACTTCATTATACTAACCATTTCAAAGATCGAGGGGATTTATCTTTGTTCTGTTTTGTAGATTATGGCCTCCATGCGCAGAAACACCATCCGAGTTAACTTTGTGCAAATACCTGCTCAACTCAAAGAGTTAGCCTCAAAAGTTTCTGATACTTCTTCATTCATTAGAAGACATGGTCAGCTTCTTAGCTTGGTTACCTCAAAGTTTGATGATCAGATGATGAGTGTGCTTTTCCAGTTCTTCGATCATGTGCATCATTGCTTCACTTTTCCAGACTACCAGTTGGTTCCCACTTTGGAAGAGTTTTCTCACTTATTGGGCATATCTATCCTTGAGCAGATGCCCTTCACAGGTTTGGAAGATACTCCTAGACCAGAAGACATTGCTTCAGCTTTGCATCTAAAAAGAGATGATGTAATATCCAACTGGGAGACACGAAGCAGGGTTGAAGGTTTCTTAGCTAAGTTTCTGATATATCAAGCCTAACTATTCTGGGATAGTTTGGACTTTCAGGATTTCGAAGACATCTTGGCTCTCCTTATCTACGGTCTGGTTCTTTTCCCGAATCCAGATTCCTTCATAGATGTGAATGCGGTTAAGATCTTCCTGTCTCGCAATCATGTGCCTACTCTACTGGGTGATATCTTGCATGCCCTTTATACTCGTACTGTGCATAGAAGAGGGACCCTCATGTGTTACATGCCTTTGCTGGAGAGGTGGTTTATTTCGCACCTCCCAAAGTCCGTGTTGAAGAATGAGGAAGGTTTAGGATGGTCTTACAGGATAATGTCTCTTCCCCATACAGACATTCTTTGGAGTTCTAAGGCTATGGAAAGAATTACTGTCATTGATAGATGTGAAGGATACCCTAATGTCCCATTGCTCGAAATTAGAGGGGGAATAACCTACAGTCCTTGTTTAGCTTTGCGACAATTCGTTCGTGTGCGGAGAGACGGTCCTCATGAGCTACTTCTTACATATTTTGCCTTTGACTACAAGGAGGACGTTGACGAGCACCGCCGAAGGTTTATACGAGCTTGGGGCATGGTGAACAGATCTGACCCTTAAGAACTAGGACCAAGGACTTCTCTTCCTATGCAGCCTTACCTCCAGTGGGTCCGAGATTGTGCTCAGAAGCTTAGGATGCCTTATGAAGTTGTGTTGCCAGTAATTGTAGAGCCCACCAATGAAGAGGGCATTCCTTATACGGTCCTTTATCCCTATATGCCCATGGATCTTGGGGAATTGAAGAGATCCTGGATTCAACTGAAAGAGGAGAGGGATACCTACCGAGAGAAGTACCATGAGCAAGAGAGGAAGATCTTGAAGCTCACCAGTCAACTTGAGAATGAAAGAACGATCAATGACTATGTTAGCACGAAGGGGAAGTGTCCATGGGATTTTTGATTTTGTTTTTTCTAGTTTAGATTTGTTTTCCGCTTATTTCGTTGAAACGCCTCAAAGGCATTATTGAACCTTTTTACAAGTTTAATCTAATAAAGTTTGTTTATTTCTTTGTTTGCAAATTTAAATCTCCCTAAGTCTTTGAAATCATTACATACGCATCCCATTATCATGCATACCATTATAGGTACCATTACAGGTTTCTCATCTTCTTCGTTGTTTATTTCAGCATGAAATGTATTCCGATCAAGCAATCAAAGATCTTCAGACACAAAATGCCCAATTCCAAGAGATGTTCTTGAGCTTGGATAAAGGGAAAGAGGATTTGAAAGCTCTCATTCTGAAAGAGAAAGAGAAGAAGAAGAAGAAGAAGAAGAAGAAGAAGGTTGTTCTGTTAAGTATGGGCAAAAGGTTTGGGGATAGGTTAAAACAAAAAGCTGATATGTCCTTTTCATCCAAAGGAGGGGAGGACCAAGAAGAAGAAAAGGGCCCTAGCCCCGCAGTTTCTGATAATGATACGGATTATGATGAGGAACAGTATCCTCTTGCTGAGGATAGGTACAAATAATTTGAAGACCGTCTGAGTGCTATGGAGTTTCAGAAGATCCCTGGTTTGGATTTTGAAGAACTAGGATTGGCATCTGGGGTGGTGATCCCTCATAAGTTCAAAGCTCCAGTTTTCTCCAAGTACGACGGAGCATCCTGTCCAAAACTCCATCTCTGCTCGTACGTCAGAAAAATCCAGCCTTACACTGCTGATAGAAATTTGTGGGTGCATTTCTTTCAAGATAATCTGTCAGGGACTCAGTTTGAGTGGTTTTATCAATTGGAAGGAGCTAATGTCCGAAACTGGGAGGACCTTGTTGCTGCTTTCTACAGGCAGTATCAGTATAACGCCGACCTTGCTCCCACTCGTACTCAACTTCAGGGTATGTCTATGGGTGCAAGTGAAGGTTTTAAGGACTATGCTCAGAAGTGGAGAGATTTGGCCGGAAGAGTCCAACCCCCTTTGTCTGACAGGGAGTTGGTTGACATGTTTCTAGGGATGTAGTCTGGTCCGTTTTTCAATCATCTGATCGGCAGTTCGTCATATGGGTTTACTGAGTTGATCTTGACTGGGGAGAGAGTAGAAGCTGGTATCCGAAGTGGTAAACTATAGAAGGATACATCGTCAAGTGCAGTAAAGAAGCCTTTTGCTAGTAAGAAAGAAGCTAGTGCAGTGTATGACCCGAGGGGGCAAAGCAGACCCGAACACCGTCAAGCAGTAAATGTGGTAGTAATAGCAAGACCCACAGTTGCTCCACAATGTAACAATCAGCAAAGAATGGAGAGACCACAGAGACAGTTCACTCGGCTCAACATGACCTTGTCTCAAATTCTACCATAATTATTAAAGACCAACCTGGTAACTCTGAGGGAAGCCCCGAAGAATCCCAACACCACATCTCCGCTGTATAACCTGAATGCCCGCTGCGCCTATCACTCCGATGGCCCAGGTCATGATACAAACAACTATTGGGCCTTGAAGAATAAGGTACAAGACTTGATCGAAGCTAAAGAGATTGAGTTTGACGCTCCAGAGAAGCCCAACGTCATAACTGCTCCTATGCCCAAACATGGTCATGGGAGTAAATGCTGTGGACGATGATTTATTTGTGACCTCCGTGGAGGAAATTTCTACTCCTTTGATGACAGTTAAGAAGAATCTATTGTTGGCCGGTTTATTTCCGGGCTGTGGCGAAGGTTGCCATATGTGTTCAATTATGCCTGCTGGTTGCCACTTTTTGAAATCAGGTGTTCAGCGCCTGATGGATAACAAAGAGATCCTGTTCAAAAAGACTATGATTCTGTTGGTTCCGATTCAAGATGTTGCCATCATAACCATTTCCGCCGATCCTTCCAAGGTTTCTTCGAGAAATCCTGTTAGGATTACACCCGTCCCAAGAATTACTCCGTTAATAATTATTATCCCTGGTCCTATCCCATACACTTCGGATAAGGCTGTCCCTTGTTACTATGGGGCCGATGTGTATTACCATGGAGTTAAGCAAGACTTAAAGGTTGAAGAAGCTGATGCTGACGTCAGCAATATTGTCGGGGCTAGCAAGGTCACCAGAAGTGGAAGACTCTTCTCTTCTGAGATTTCCCCTCTGAATGTCCACAAACCTGTTATCATTCCATCTGCTAGTACATCAGCTACTATCCCAATTCATGTTTCAGTTATCACCCCTATCGCTGAGTCATTTGGGGCTCGGGGCAAAGAGATCACAGGTGAGCCTGCCCGGACGGAGGCACCTAAGAAGATCATTGTAGAAACCTCTAATCAGGAGATAGAGGAAGTTCTGAAGATTATCAAGAAGAGTGACTACAACGTAGTCGAGCAGCTGGGGCAGGCCCCGTCAAAAATCTCCATGTTATCCTTGTTATTATGTTCTGAAGCCCATGCAAAGGCTTTAATTGCTTTCCTCAAAACTGGGCATGTGCCGCAGGAGACTTCTGCCGATCAATTCAAAGATTGTGTAGCTAGTTTGACTGCCGACAATGGGTTGGGTTTCTAAGACGCAGATCTGACTGCTAAAGGAAGAAATCACAATGATGCCCTGCACGTCTCGATCGAGTGTAGGGGCACTACTATGGCCCATGTATTGGTGGATATTGGGTCCTCATTGAATGTTTTGCCAAAGAAAGCATTAGACCATCTGGACTGTGAAGGTTTGGTTCTGAAACCGAGTAATATTGTGGTTAGGGATTTCGAAGGGTCAAAAAGGATGGTGCATGGGAAGGTGGGCGTCCCTGTTAAAGTTGGCTCCCAGACTTTTGCATCTACTTTCTATGTGATGGATATCCGATCATCTTATTCTTGCTTGTTGGGTCGCCCTTGGATTCATAAGGCTAGGGCAGTAACTTCTACGCTCCATCAGATGTTGAAATATCCAGTGAAGGGGAAAATTGTCACGGTACGAGGTGAGGAGGAATACATGGTGAGTCATCTCAATTCCTTTCGTTATGTGAAGATGGATGGGGAATTCATCGAAACCCCTTGTCAGAACTTTGAAGAGGTCCCCCAGACTTTGGCGTCGACTGAAATTGCTACTGACAGACCTCCGATGAAGATGGCTTCCCTCAAGGATGCCAGGGCTGTAATTGAAAAAGGTGGGTATGCAAATTGGGGCCAGCTCCCTGATTTCGCATACAAAACTGACAAATTTGGTTTGGGCTTTACTGCAGAGGCTCAAAGGGGTGTTCGGCGCGCGCGGATTGGAAGACCTCCTCTGCACATCAGTAATCAGGGAGTGAATGCGATTGAAGATGGTGAAGGAGATTCAGATATCGACAGCTGGATTTACCCGACTACCAACGGTGGATTGAACAACTGAACGGTGAAGGACTTTGTACCCGTTTCTTTTATTACACAGTAATTGACTTTTGTTTTGAGATTTGTAACACACAGTTTAAAACTTTACGGCCCAGTGCCTTGCCCGAGGCACCTTGGCTTTGTTTGTGAGGGCTTATTGTTTGTCATTTTCATATATCATCAATAAAGCATTGGACGTTTCTCGCATTACAAATTTTATGCTCTTTTTTTTCTTCTTTTCTATCTCGCACTTTATCAAAACAACTATTGTCTTACACACACTCACATATCATAATGCAGATCCACATCCACTCTGGATCCCGTTAATAACAACTCTGCTATTGCCAGTTATGACTTCGAAAATCCGATCAACCAAGCCGAGGACGAAGGTGAGGATGATTGTGAAGTGCCTGGGGAACTTGCTAGACTGTTACTACAGGAAGAGAGGGCCATACAGCCTCATGAAGAGCCAGTGGAATCAGTGAATTTGGGTACAGAGGAAGACAGGAAAGAGGCCAAGACAGGTGCGAACCTGGAACCTAGTGTCAAGCAACGGTTGATACAAATGCTACGTGACTATGTTGAGATATTCGCTTGGTATTATGAAGATATGCCTGGTTTGGACACTGATATTGTGGTTCAACGCTTGCCAACTAAAGAAGACTGTCCTCTGGTAAAACAGAAGGTTCGCTGTATGCGCCCTGAGATGTCTAAGAAAATCAAAGCTGAGGTCATGAAACAGTTTGACGCCAGATTTCTAGATGTTACTTCTTACCCACAGTGGGTTGCCAACGTGGTTTCGGTGCATAAGAAGGATGGTAAGGTACGGATGTGTGTGGACTATAGAGATCTGAATAGGGCGAGCCCCAAAGACGATTTCCCATGCTTCACATTGATGTTCTGGTCGACAACACGGCACAGCATAAGGTCTTCTCCTTTATGGATGGTTTTTCTGGTTACAATCAGATTAAGATGGCTCCTGAGGACATGGAGAAGACAACCTTCGTTACGCAGTGGGGCACCTTCTATAACAAGGTAATGCCTTTCGGGTTGAAGAATGCTGGGGCAACTTATCAGCGCGCCATGGTCGCTCTGTTCCACGACATGATTCACCATGAGATTGAGGTTTACGTTGATGACATGATTGCAAGGTCCCAGACTAAGGAAGAACATCTTGACCATCTCCAGAAATTGTTTGACAGGTTGAAGATGTACAAGCTGAGGTTAAACCCGAACAAGTGCACCTTCGGGGTAAGGTCTGGTAAGCTGCTGGGTTTCATCGTTAGTGATAAAGGTATTCAAGTGGATCCTGCAAAGATGAAGGCTATACAGGAGATGCCATCTCCCCGAACAGAAAAGGAAGTTAGAGGCTTTTTGGGACGTCTAAATTACATTGCAAGATTCATTTCACATCTGACTGCTACTTGTGAGCCAATCTTCAAGCTGATGAAGAAAGATCAAGTGGTAAAATGGAATGATGAATGTCAGACCGCCTTCGAAAGGATCAAGGAATACCTCTAAGAGCCACCTATCCTGATGCCCCAAGTTGAAGGAAGACCTTTGTTCTTATACTTGAAAGTACTGGATAACTCAATGGGGTGTGTGCTGGGGCAGCATGACGAGTTTGGCCGAAAAGAGCACGTTATTTACTACCTTAGCAAAAAGTTTACCGACTGCGAGACCCGATACTCGTTGCTCGAGAAAACTTGCTACTCTTTGGCATGGGCTGCTCGCCGGCTGAGACAGTATATGCTGACTCACACTACCCTATTGATATCAAAGATGGACCCAATCAAGTATATCTTCGAAAAACCTGCCTTGTCCGGAAGAATAGCAAGATGGCAGATGATCTTAACCGAGTACGACATCCAATACAAAACCCAAAAAGCAATCAAGGGGAGTGTATTGGAGGATCATTTGGCACATTAGGCTGTGGAGGACTACCAATCCATGAATTTCGAGTTCCCGGATGAGAACATCATGTTGGTGACTGACTGTGAAGAACCTGGACCGGATGAAGGACCTGAGGAAGGATCCCGATGGTCCATGTATTTTAATGGAGCCTCAAACGCATTGGGTAATGGCATTGGCACCGTGATCATATCTCCTGAAGGCTGTCATACTCCATTCACCGCCCGACTATGTTTCAACTGCACCAACAATATGGTGGAGTATGAAGCACGCGTCATGGGTCTTTGAGCTACTATTGACCTAAGGATTAAGTTCTTGAGTGTATTCTGAGATTCCGCTCTAGTGATCAGTCAGATCAAAGGCAAGTGGGATACGAAGCACCCAAATCTTATTCCTTACAAAGAGTATGTACTGACATTTCTCCCACACTTCGAGGAGATAACCTTTGAACATTTCCCCAGAGAGGAGAATCAGTTAGCGGACGCGCTAGCTACCATGTCTTCTATGTTTAAGGTCAGGTGGGACAATGAAGCTCCCCAGATTACTATCGAGAGGTTGGATGAACCTGCACATTGTTGTGACATTGAGACTGAAGAGGTAGTAGATAAACCCTAGTTCCATGAAGTGAAGAGGTATCTTGAGGCTCAAGAGTACCCCGAGGGTGCATCTGTTAATGATAAGAAGTTCTTGAGGAGATTCGCTGTGAAGTTCTTCATCAGTAATGAGATTCTTTATAAGCGTAACCATGATTCGACCTTACTGCGGTGTGTGGACAAAAGCGAGGCAGATAGGATCATGGCAGAATTACACGAAGGTACTTTCGGAACTCATTCCAGTGGACATACCATGGCAAAGAAAATCCTACGGGCAAGATATTATTGGTATACTATGAAAGACGATTGTTATCAGCATTCTCAGACCTGTCACAAGTGCCAAGTCTATGCTGATAAAGTGCATGTACCTCCAGTTCCTCTGAATGTTTTGACAGCTCCTTGGCCTTTTGCAATGTGGGCATCGATATGATCGGCGAGATCAAACCTACCGCGTCCAACGGGCATCGCTTCATTCTGGTAGCTATTGATTATTTTACAAAGTGGGTCGAGGCAACTTCTTTTGCTACAGTAACCAAGAACGTCGTGGCGTGGTTCATCCGACACAATCTGATCTGTCGATACGGTGTACCAGAGAGGATCATTACGAACAATGGTACAAATCTCAACAATACAATGATCACTGAGCTCTGCAAACAGTTTAAGATACAACATCACAACTCTTCTCCTTACCGGCCGAAGATGAATGGGGCTGTTGAAGCAGCAAATAAGAACATCAAGAAGATTGTGAAGAAGATGACAGTGACATACAAAGAATGGCACGAGATGCTACCATTCGCTCTTCATGGGTATCGCACCTCGTCAAGGACATCAACAGGGGAAACACCCTATTCTTTGGTGTATGGCATGGAGGCAGTCTTGCCCATTGAAGTCCAGATACCCTCTCTCCGGATTATGAAGGATGCAGGTTTGAGCGAAGAGGATTGGATCCAGACCCGACTAGATCAGCTGAATTCAATCAACGAGAAGAGACTTACTTCTATTTGTCATGGTTAGACGTATCAAAAGAGAATGATCAAGGCATTTAACAAGAAAGTTAGACGATAAGAGTATCGAGTCAGGGATCTGGTGATCAAACGCATCTTACTTCCACAAGGTGATCCCAGGGGCAAATGGACCCCCACATACGAAGGGCCATTTATGGTTAAGAACATTTTCTCAGGAGGAGCTATGATTCTAACCACCATGGATGGTGACAACCTTCCTCACCCCGTCAATGCAGACATAGTGAAAAAATACTACGCATAATCAAAGACCCGCTAGGTTGACTGGCCTAGGAAAAAATAAGGGCTTCCTGGAGAACCAAAAGGGTTCGGGCAAAAGTAAGGGATGAAAATGAAAAAATCTGTACACCCGGCAAGTTGAAAACCTGAAAAGGCAGCTTGGGCAAAAAGGGGTATCCCGGTGGACTGAAAACCTGAAAGGGCGATTCAGGAAAAAATTAGGGAACAAAGCGTAACACTATGTCTCATTGGATCGTCTTGCAACCAGACTTCGGTATCGACTATCAAGCTCGGACGGTGCCAATCAATCTGATCTACCTTCAACCAAGTAGCAAAGTGACTAGACGCTTGAAGATATAAGGGCAATAGTAGAGTTGGAACCCAATGGGATTGTTCACATAGTTGTTTTTCTTTCTTTTACACACAAATTGTATAATTTCTATTCCCTCGGCGGTGTTCTCTTACTAGGACGTCGGCCTCACGCCTATCACAGGCCAAATTCAAAATCAATAAAAATTCATTTCTACAATAAATTTCAAAATTGTTTTTATTTTTCTGTTTTGTTTTGCAAGAACGTCCAATGGTTCATTTTTGATATATGCATTTGACAATAATTGCTGCTCATAAATATTTACATGTGAAACAAAAGACAGTTAATCGTAATTCCAGGAACAGGGGCAAACAAGAAATGTCCAAACCTTACAGTTGCTCTATCCACCAGGTACAGGGACAAAGCCAACCTGAGAATATGACTAAGGTGCATACACTCCCCGCCGAGTAAGAAGTACCCGAAGACAGTGGTGTTAATTCTCCCCAAGTAGAGTTTATCTATCACCAGCAATGGAAGATTATCCCCAGTGGAGTCTATTTCTTTCACAAACAGAAATTCAATCCCCAACAGGGTTCATTATCGCTGGCAACGATAATTCATCCCCAACTGAGGATGTTTTTCCAAACCAGCAGATCTTCTAGCAAAGTACCTCTCTTCCCCCATAGAGTCATTCTCTCGCCAACTTATTCTTCAACAGAGTCTCTCTCGGCGGAATATTCTCAAACAGAACGGACGCGAGTCTTCGGATAATCATCTTCGGTCGATATCTCTAGCAAGGGCGAAGAACTCAGCTCTTTGTATTCTCCAGCAGCAGTCAGGGATTTATTTTCCCCAGCTAGAGAATATCATAAAAACATTGCATATCCATACATCATGGCATACACGTGTACATCATACAACACAATATCATTTATTTTGAGAACATCATTTCACAATGCATCTCATACATCATGACATTACATACGACTAATTCTTTACCTTTCAGGGAAAGATATAATCAAATTCTCACAAGTTTTCTCAGGATCAGTCAAATCGATGCTAAGATTTCTATTCCAATTCAAGCTATGAAGCCCGAATCCGACCGGATAATATCTTGATTTCTCCATCATACTGTGAAGCCAGGAGAACCACCGAATAACAGTACCAAAATACCGCGAAGCCTGGAATCGACCAGATAGTGGTTTATCTTTCAAGCTATGAAGCCCGGAAATCGACCGGAAAATAGTTAAATCCCCAGCAAGTTATTATGAAGCCTGGAGAATGATCAGATAGTAATGCAAAGTTACCGTGAAGCCTGGATTACAATCAGATAGTAGTACAAAGACACCATGAAGCCTAGAATCGACCAGATAGTGGTATATCATAAATACAAGCGGTAAAGCTCGGAAATCGACCGGAAAACAGCTTAACAAGGTATTGTGAAGCCTGAGAATCGACCAGATAGCAGTACAGGACACCATGAAGCCTGGATTCGACCAGATAATGGTATAAGACACTGTGAAGCCTGGATTACAACCAGATAGCGACAAAAGACACTGAAGCCTGAGACTACGACCAAATAACAGTAAGGGACACTGCGAAGCTTGGATTTCGACCATATAGCAGTCTACTCGGCCAATTACTATGAATCCTGGAAATTGACCGGATATTAGTAGGCCTTAAAATCAAATGGAAGCCCGTTTGCGACCGAATAACCGCTTGATTTCTTCTGAAGCCTGGAACACGACCATATAAGAAGTAAGAATTTGCGAAGCCTGGATTACGACCAGATAGCGGCAAAGGACTGAAGCCTGGGACTACGACCAGATAACAGTAAGGGACATTACGAAGCTTGGATTTCGACCAAATAGCAGTCTACCCGGCCAATTACTATGAAGCTTGGAAATCGAACAGATATTAGTAGACCTTAAAATCAAATGGAAGCCCGGATGCGACCGGATAACCGCTTGATTTCTTCTGAAGCCTGGAATACGACCAAATAAGAAGTAAGGAGTTACGAAGCCTGGATTACGACCAGATAGCGGCAAAGGACTGAAGCCTGGAATCGACCAGATAACAGTATAGGACACTGTGAAGCTTGGATTTCGACCAAATAGCAGTCTACCTGGCCAATTACTATGAAGCCCAGAAATCGACCAGATATTAGTAGGCCTTAAAATCAAATGGAAGCCCGGATGCGACCGGATAACCGCTTGATTTATTCTGAAGCCTGGAACACGACCAGATAAGAAGTAAGAAGTTGCGAAGCCTGGATTACGACCAGATAGCGGCAAAGGACTAAAGCCTGGGACACGACCAGATAACAGTATAAGGTACTGCGAAGCTTGGAATTCGACCAAATAGCAGTTTACCCGGCCAATTACTATGAAGCCCGGAAATCGACCGGATATTAGTATGCCTTAAATTCAAGTCGAAGCCCGGATGCGACCGGATAACCACTTGATTCCTTCTGAAGCCTGGAGCACGACCAGATAAGAATTGAGAAATTGCAAAGCCTGGATTATGACCAGATAGCAAGTTTAATATCATCCCCCCAATAAGTCACTGTAAAGGCTGGAGCACGACCAAATAGCAGTTCGTTTTCACCTTCTCGACTAAGAGATGATTTCCCAGTAGAATAACGAATGACTGAAGCTCCTAAAATTCTATTTCTCTCAAGACAGAGACCAGTATTCCCCAGCGTAGTCCACCTCAACAACAGGTATACGGGCTCTCGCAAAGGAATCTCTTATGCAATCAACACTTCTTCTGATGGCATCTTTAAGCCCATTTTCCATCATCAATCTCCAAATGGCATCTGCAAGCCCATTCCCGAAATAGCAAAACCAGTACCACTTCATGCGAGTGCAAATTTCTGGGCACTCTAGAGTTCAATCATCTTCCACCTTCAGATCACGAAAGGCAAGCAATCCAATCTACATCCTCAGGTTTAAGAAGGTTGAACAAGAGTTGACTAGACAAATTCTCTTCTAAGACAGTCTACCTCAAATTAGGGTTTCAGTTTACATCAAGGGACCTGAGTCCAAGGGATCCCAAATGCTCACCATTGTCTTAATATGTTCTCAAGATCATCCATGTCAAGTTTCAAGCCCTACAGAGAAAGTTTGCTCAGTCAATTGCTCAAAGGCCTGAAAATCAACTATGGCCCACATACAGTCAAACTTCAAGATTTTTGGTCAACATTCTCATTTTGAAGTATTATTCATCATTTGATCAATGGTTTATCATGATTCCTCAAGGATTTCTCACAATTCATCAAAACCCAAAAGTTGCTAAATTAGGGTTTTAGAGGAAAAGTCAACTCAACTTTGACCAAGCATAACATTCTCATACTTTATAAAAAATAACCCATCCAAAGCTCATTTTGAAGAGGATGCAATCCCCTACAATTCATATTTAGCTCCCAAGTTTAAAATATGCACTCACAAGAATATATGAATTTGGACATTATAGGTCATTTTGAAAAGTCAACAAAAACACCTTTTGGGTCACAACATCATACATGAACATGGAAGACTCAATTGAGATGAGACTAAAAGTGTTTCTTAGAGGACATCCTAAGCTTTCTGAAAAGTCTAAGAACACCTCTCTAGGGTCAAAATTGAGAGAGTTATGCATTGGCTAAGTTGACCCTTTTTGCAAAATTGCCAAAAGTCAAATGTGTCCAAAATTGCATTTTTTGCTAAATGGGCCTAACTTTTTATGCTTGCACTGAGCTAGTGATGTGATCCATGAGCCCTTCCACTTGTCATTCTTTTATTTTTATTATTTATTTTGATTTTATTTCATTTAAATCCAATAAAATCAATATAAAATAATGAAAATATCAAAAATAAATTAAACCTTGAGATTTTATGCATGATTAGAGTCATTATACAGCTGGTGGCAAATTCAAATCATACAAGGCTTCATATGGACAGAAAAAGATTGAAAATGCTTATTTTGGAAAGATTTGGTGCAAGGAATAAATCAATGATCAATCTTCATAAATGGAAAAAATTTGATGCAAATTTTTACCCTAATGCATTCTCTAATATATATTGAACATTCCCAAAGCAAAAAAGGGGGGACAAGCAATCGTGCAGAGGAAAGAAAAAACTCAAAAATTGCAAGAAAAGTGGTGATCCAATTTCTGTGTTAGAGGTCAATTCGTGCCATTCTAAGGTTGCCAATAGGTTGTTGGACATTTCAGGAGCAATTTCCAATCAAATTCAAGCCTTCCCACGCCTGGAATTGCAAGATAGAGGTATCACGATATGCCTCCAAATTCGAATTCAGTTTCATTGATTCATTCACTCATTGCATATTTTAGTGATATATTTGTGTTTGTCTTTGAGTTTGCAAGCTTTTGATACCATTTAATTGTATTTCTAACGCTTGTACATGAAGATGCCATTGTTAGGGTTTGCTCTTATGTTTTAGGGTTTATCTATATCAGTAAAATTGGCCCAAGAAAGTAGTACCATAGTGTTCGTGGGTTCAAGACGAACAGAACCATGTAATTAGAATTCATTTAGCATGCGTTTTCGTGATGATTGAAAGTTACAGGTTTGTAGCTACAGTGACATGTCCGTAGGTAAAAGTTCAGAGCTTTAAACGACGGTTCTAGGGAAGAAGACAATAGCGTGTCACAGCCTGATTGGCTGATTCAAATTATGGCGCATTATCCTGGCCAGAAACCCATTGTTCTGATATACTTTGTTTGTTTTTATTTTATCAATAAATTAACATCCAGCGCAGTTGGTCAGAAGAAGGAAGTCAAAAGCTCATTATTCTGGGTTTGATCCCAAGCGTGAGCTTTTCGTATTTTCTCCTTTGTTTTCGCCAGAGCCAGCATGTGCATCTTCTGAGGATCATCACCTTTTGGATCCACTAGCCAGCATCAGATCCAGTGTGTTGTACCCCAAAATTTTCCCTCCCATATTTCTCAATACATTTTAAATGAGATCCTCAAATTGCTCAAGGAAGTCCAAGAGTTGACCAGACAAATTCTTTCCTAAGGTAGTCTACCTCAAATTAGGGTTTCAGTTTATATCAAGGGACCTGAGTCCAAGGGATCCCAAATGCTCACCATTGTCTTAATATGTTCTCAAGATCATCCATGTCAAGTTTCAAGCCCTATAGAGAAAGTTTGCTCAGTCAATTGCTCAAAGGCCTAAAAATCAACTGTCTCCTACATACAGTCAAACTTCAAGATTTTTGGTCAACATCCTCATTTTGAAGTATTATTCATCATTTGATCAAGGGTTGATCTTGATTCCTCAAGGATTGCTCACAATTCATCAAAACCCAAAAGTTGCTAAATTAAGGTTTTGCAGGAAAAGTCAACTCAACTTTGACCAAGCATAACGTTTTCATACTTCATCAGAAATGACCCATACAAATCTCATCTTTAAGGGGATTCAATTCTATACAATTCATCTTCAGCCCCCAAGTTCAAAATATGCACCCACAAGAAGATATAAATTTGGACATTATAGGTCATTTTGAAAAATCAACAAAAACACATTTTTTGTCAAAGTTTCATACATGAACATGTAAGCCTAATTTGAGATGAGACCAAAAGGGTTGCTTAGAGGACATCTCAAGCTTTCTAAAAAGTCCAAGAACACCTCTCTAGGGTCAAAATTGAAGGAGTTATGCATTGGTAAATTTGACCTTTTTTGCAAAATTGCCAAAAGTCAAAAGTGGCCAAAATTGCAATTTTTATCAAATGGGCTCAACTTTTTTGTGCTTGCATTGAGTTTGTAACATGATCCACGACCCATGAAAATAAAATCATGAAAATATAAAAACTAATCAAAGCTTGAGATTTTGTGCATGTTTAGGTCTCTTATACAGCTGGAAAGAGAATCAAATTGTGCAAACTCCATTTGGACACAAAAAGATTTGATTTGGCTTGATTTGGAAAGATTTACATAAGAATCAAATCATGATTCAATCATCTTAATGGAGAAATATTTGAAGCAAGTTTGTAACCTAATTTATTCTAGGGTACATATAGAACATGTGCAGACCAAAAGCAAAGGGATCAGAGGCGTGAGAAACAGAAAGAAAGCTTACAAAAACTCAACAAAAGTGGTGAGTCAAATTCCAACTTTCAGGCCATCTCAAGCCTTCCCATCTATCTCAATCGCTTGCTGGATATCTCTGGGTCATATTTCAATCACTAACAAGCCTCATAACATCCTAAAACACGGTGTAAGCATCTCACGTCATTCATACTTTTTTTGAAATTGAATCTCATAATTCTGGCATTGTTAGCATATTTTATGGACATATTCTGAATCCTTGAAACATTTGCAAGCTATTGATAATACTTAAGTGTATTTTTGTTAACCATAAAGGAAGTTGCCATGATTAGGGTTTAGGTTTCATTTTTATGGGTTTTGTGTACAGGAACAATTGGCCCTAATGGAATAGACCATTGTGATCAGCGGGTCAAACCCAGTTGATCCATGGTCTTGAATCTTATTTATGTTGCCTGTATGCAGTTTCTGAAATGTACAGGGTTATAGCTACAGCGCCATGCCTGTAGGTAAAGGTTCAGAGTTTTAAACGACAGATCCAGGGAAGAAGACGATGGCATGTCACAATTTTACTGGCCAGTTTAAATGCTGGCGCGTTTATTCTGGCCAGAAGCCTATAGTTCTAATCTTTTTGTTTGTTTCTATTGTATTGGTAAACTAACACCTAGCGCAGTTGGTCAGAAGAAGGAAGTCAGAAGTTCATGATTCTGGATTCGATCCCAAGCGTGACGTTTTGGCATTTTTCCCCTTTGTATTCACCAGATCCAGCGCCTGCACTTTCCGAGGATCATCTTCTAGACACATCAACCAGAACCAGATCAAGCATCCTCTGGTCCTGATCTGCTGGATCCACCAGCCAGGAGCCGGCCCAGTACCATCATCCTCTGATCACCATCCTCTGGACCATCATCCTCTGGACTATCATCCTCTGATCAGAGCCGCTGACAACAGGCCTTTGGTTTATTTCTTATTTTTCTCTAATTTACCTTTCTTTAGTTATTCTGCCTTTTTTATCAACACCAAAATTACCTTTTTTTACCCACAAAAAATCATAAAATCAATTTCATCAAATTAGAACTTAGGTTTTTTTTATTTAGTTTGTCAAAATTAATTTAATATTAGTTTAATTTAAATTTTAGGGTAATTCTAACCTTTTGTAAATAATTTAAAATCAATTAGAAAAATTAGGTTTGTTCTTGATTTAATTTCTTAGCTCTTTTCTCAATAAAATAAAAATACAAAAAATAGGTCAAAATTAATTATTTTTCTTAATTTAAATTAATTAGGTTTGTACTTATTTAATTAAATCCTTATTTTCTCAAAATAATCAAAAACACAAAAAATGATTTTTCCTTTCAATTAGGTTTAGACGAGGTCAAAACCCTAATTTCTTTCTCATTCTTAATTCATCGCTCGCATTTATTATTTTTTACGATATTTATGTAACTGCTCATGGTATGTAATAGTTTAATTAGGATTTTCTTTTATTTATCGTTTTACGGGTTTTTGGCTATGTAATTAATCCCCCTCCCCGAAGCCTTGTAATAGCGTAGTTTTATTTCCCGCATTTTAATTTTCGCAAATATTAATTGTTAGATGTATGATGATAGGATTGCATGACAAGACTGTGTGTTAATTTTAAAATGGTTAGCAAACCCTAAATGTGCAAAGATAATAACTGAAATCAAATCACTCGCACATGCGCACTCCTAGGGTAAACTCTCACTTCGGTTGCCTTCGGTAAACGATCATTAAGTATAGGGTGTTTTAGTGGTCACCCTCTTGTCTAAACAAAGATCAAATGTCCCATTCGGAAAAGTTGCCTCAGAAACGTAGCCTCGAATATGATCTTAAGACACCAGGGTTATTACTAATACATCCTAACATTGCTTTGGTGATCGTACGTCCCTTTCGAATTGACTCTTACAACTCCAACGACGGTGCTTCCTATTTCTCAATAGTAGGATAGAATAGTCTAAAGGAAACAAGAACAGAAACATTATTTTTTCGAGTAGGTAGATGCTAGTAGGTACTTGCTCAAAATCAAACTTTTTCACACTTACACCTTTTTTTAAACAAAGTTTTCAAAAACACTTCGTAACACTCTTGAGGACTGATACAAGGGTTAAAACAAAGTCAAACAAAAACTTTTCAAAACACACAAACACAGAAGCAATTTTAAAATGATGAGAAAGTACCTAAGAGCCCGGAGAAAACTACAGATAGAAAGGGTTCTAATACCTTCCCTTTCTATAACCCTTGTACTCAAAATCTCGAAAAAGGAATTTTTCTGTGCTTTTTTCCTTTCTAGTTGGATAAAATAAAAGTCGGTGGCGACTCTTGCTTACCGCGACATTTTGCAAACACAAATGCAAAACACAAACCAAGATTTTCCTAAAAACAGTCTGGTTCTGCCACCGTATCACACAGTGCATCATCTTTCTGATCCATTAGCCAGGACCAGATCCAGTGCATTATCTTCTAGATCCCAGTCAGAACTAGATCCAGCACGTGCAGGTCATCATCTTCTGGATCCCGTTCAGAACTAGATCCAGTGCACCCCATCTTCTAAGTGTCATCATCTGCTGGATCCACCAGCTAGGAGTAGGCCCAGTGTCCCCATCTTCTGAGGTCCACCATCTTCTGGACTATCATCCTCTGATCAGAGCCGCTGACAGCAGGCCCTCGGGTTATTTCTTATTTTTCTTTAATTTTATTTTCTTTAATTATTCTTTTTTTATCAACACCAAAATTATTTTCTAAAATTGACCAATCAAAAAATCACAAAAAAAAGAAGACTTATTTTCTTAATAAGCATTTTTTTAATGAATTAGTTTAATTAATTTAAGGAAATTCTAATTTCTTTCACAATTAAAATTAATTAGAATTTAGAATTTTCTTTTTTTTTATTTATTTTCATTACTTTCTTAAATAACAAAAAATGACAAAAAAAAACATGTTTAATTTAATCAATTACAATTAGGTTTAGTCAAGGGTCAAAACCCTAGTCGCTTCGCATTTTAGCTCGTCGCACGCTGATTATTTATTTTTTGACAATATTGTTGTAGCTGTTCATGGTTTGTAATAGTTTAATCTAGGGCTTTTATTTATCACTTTTCCCGGGTTTTTGGTTATGTAATTAATCCCCCTCTCCGAAGCCTTGTAATAGCTTAGATTTACTTTCTCGCATCTTAATTCTTGCAAATATTTAACTGTATAGATGTATGCCAATAGGATTGAATGGCAAGATTGCATGATAATTTAATACAGTTAGAAAACCCTAATGTGCAAAGACTAAATAATTGAAAATAGATCACTCACACATATCACTCTTAAGGTATACTCACACTTCGGTTACCTTCGGTAAACGATCATTAAGTATAGGGTGTCTTAGTGGTTGTCTTCCTGTCTAACAAAGATCAAATGTCCCGTTCGGAAATGTTGCCTCGGAAATGTTGCCTCGAATATGATCTTAAGACTCTAGGGTTATTACTAAGACGTCCTAACATTGATTTAGTGATCGTACGTCCCTTTCAAATTGACCCTTACAACTCCAACGACGGTACTACCTACTCCTTAATAGTGGGATAGCGCTGTCTAAAGGAAATAGAACAAAAACAATCTTTTTTCGAGTAGGTAGATACTAGTAGGTACTTGCTCAAATCAAAACTTTTCACACTTACACATTCCAAAACAAATTTCAAAACAACTTCGTCACACCTTTGAGGACTGATACAAGGGTTATCACGAAGTCAAACTTTTCAAAAACAAAGCACATACACAGGAAATTTTAAAAAGGTGAGCAAGTACTTAAGAGCCCATGGAAAACCATGGATAGAAAGGGTGCTAACACCTTCCCTTTCTATAATCTACCCCCCGTACTCACAAAAATCTCGAAAAAAGGATTTTTTTTCTGTACTTTTTTCCTTTCCGATTGGATGAAATAAAAGTCGGTGGCAACTCTTGCTTACCGCAACATTTTACGAACATAAAACGCAAAATGCAAACCAGCATTTCAAAACAGTTAGTTCTACCACCGTATCACAATAGCCTCATCAGAAGAATACAGAATTGGCCCAAGCACAGTAATAATCAGGGGAGCAACTTTAGGTTCGACAATAATCTCCGCAGGACCTTTAGAAGTGATCCTTATAGGGGTACCAGAAATTGTAGACACATCTTCAAGATTCAGGTCTTGGGATGTACTCTCTACAGAAGGAGTCTTCTTAAAAGGAATCTTTTCAAATAGATCTCACGATCATCCATCAAACATTGAATACCTTTTCTTCCAGCAATGCATAACTATTGGATTGGGATACACAATAGTAGCAGTCTTCAGCATAACCCGAAAATATACCGGTTTATAGCAACTTCTCCTTAACAATCATCAGAGGAGTAGTCAAATCATTCACAGTAGAAACATAAGAAACATCTTCAATAGCACTAACACCCTTGTCATGGTTAGGTATGGGTGCAGTAATCACATTAGGAGTTTCAGGAGGATCAAATTCAATTTCCTTAGGATCAATCATGTCATTAATCTTATTCTTCAGAGCCCAACAGTTGCTAGTGTCGTGCCCGGGGCTATCAGAGTGGTATGCACACCTTGCATTGGGATTGTATCGGGGAGAGGAAGTGTTGGGATTCTGGGGAGGTTCTCTTAATGTAACCAGCCATACCTTTAACATATGTTGTAATTCTTGAGCCAACGACATGTTGATCTTTGTGAACTACCTCTTATGCGCCTCCTGCCTACGCTGATTATTTTGTTGTTGTTGTTGCACTGGTGCAGGATTGAAGATCAGTACTACCCCCACATATTAGTTGCAATCACTCTTATTACGACCCTTATGTCTTTACACAACATTTTATTCTTTCTTCGCATTATAAGCCTTCTTCATAGTATTTGAAGATGTAGACACTTGAATTTTACCACTCCTAATTCCATTTTCCACATGTTCCCCTGTCAAAATCTGTTCAGTAAAACTAGCCGAAGAACTTCCTAGCTGATGATTATAGAAAGAACTTGTCAGTGTGCTCATGAACATGTCAACCAACTCTGTATCATCCAAAGGAGGTTAAACTCTTCTTGCAAGATCTCTCCACTTCTGGGCATATTCTTTAAAGCCTTCATTAGAGCCCATGGTAATTCTATAGTTGCATGCGGGTTGGTGCAAGATCAGCATTATACTGGCATTGTTTATAAAAAGCAGCATCCAAATCTTCCCATGTGTGAATGTTGGTCCCTTCTTGTTGATAGAACCACTCCAATTGTGTTCCAGACTGGCTCTCTTGAAAGAAGTGAACCCACAGCTTCTTGTCAGTAATATGCGGCTAAATTTTCCAAACATAAGATCTCAAATGCAGCTTTGGGCAATAAATGCCATCATACTTAGCAAATACGGGAGTTTTAAATTTTGGAGGGATGACAACTCCTGAAACCAGACCCAAATTATCGAAGTTCAATCCAAGCACTTTTTGGATATCCATAGCTCTCAGACGCTCTTCCAGTAGTTTGTATTTATCATTAGTAGGGGGATACTTCTCGTCGAAGTGATCATCTTCCTCTTCATCAGGACATTTGTTAGAACCAGGATTGCTTCTTTCAGTCTTCACACTTTTATTATCTTCATCCTGCTTGTCATCTTCATCAGATGGGATGTTAGGATCTTGAGCTTGCTTGATAGGACCTCTAAACCTTCTTCCCATGTTAAGGACGCCAATTGGTTTCTTTGCTTTCTTCTTTTTATAGCTAGTGATAAGTACCTTCAACTCTTACTGCCCCTTGGCTAAGTTCAGGAACATCTGTTGAAATTGGGCATCTGAGCTTGGAGGTCTTTGACTGTTTGTTCAAGGTCCATTTTCTGCTGAAATAAATAGCAAGAAGATGAGAAAACTTGTCTTGGGAATACCTGTTATGATATGCATGACATGTAGATGCCTATGAAATGTTTTCAAGGATCTTATGGGATGGAGAATATTGGAAAGAGAAATCTGGTTGCAGCTTTGTCTTGGAGAACTTTGAGCTTTCATCTTTGAACGTCTTTCTAATAGAATCAAGCTCACCATATCAAGTGGGTCCTAGCCTCTGACTTAAGAGAACATACTTTGATCTTTGACGTATCCGGTTAGAGGAAAAGAAATCCTCTTGTCCCTTGCTAGCAATCTGACTCATGATAATCCTGCATCCAAGGTCCCTAAGATCCTTGAAATGGTTAGTAAGAATGCCATGTCATATGTTATGATGTCATTATGTTATGTTTATGTTTAAACGGGTAGCAAACACAAACAAATCACACAAGAGCCTTAGGTTTAAAGGCTTGTATGAGGTCCATAGGTAAGTACCCTTCTCTACTGAGTTAAGTGGGCTCAACCTGTCCTAAAATAGTAATCGGGTTCTAGGGATCTCATATCACAGATCTTTCTCGAAGGTTTTATTTTAGTACAACAACTGACTTGCCACCAAAACACCCCATGAGTCGAATCTCAATGAGTGTAGCATCGAGTATCAACCAACCTTGGACTGCACCAAAGCCAGCCATCTCACTACCTTCTAATGGCCAAGATGGATCAATTAAGGTTCTAAAAGTTAGTTAGTGCTAATGACACCACGTGGAAGCCTAATGTTATCCTCGAATAACTCAAGGAACATTAGTACAATCCAAAGTGTCTCACTGACTGTATCCATCATTTCAACCATATCGGTCTATGCCGTATAGTTTTCATGATCTATTGCTACTTACCCTAGGCATCCCTAGATCCGGGTGTAGGATCTTATAAGTAAATAAACCCAAGAAACCCTTAAAAGTAAAGAAAGAAAAGAAAACAATTAAAGTAAATAAAGTGATTTAACCCTAAGGTAACCCCTCTTTTTTTTAGTATTCCCCAGCAGAGTCGACAATTTTTTAATACGGTAGGAGAACTGACTTTTTTGGTTTTTTCCAAATGTGCGGATAGCTAGAGTCGCCACCGACTTTTCTTTTATCCAATATAAGGAAAGGCTGAAAAGAACAGGAAATACCTTGATAGATTTTGGGTTTGGGGGTAAGTTATGAAAAGGGAATGTGTTAGCATCCTTTTCATCTATAGTTATCTACGGGCTTTTAATTGCTTAGCTCACTTAAAAAAAAACTTGCTTTGTATGTGTGTGATTTGTTTGAAAATATTTTTGAACAGTCAATGTAAGGCTAATTTTGTGATGATTCTTGTATCATTCCTCAAGAATGTGTACAAATTGTTTTGAAAATATTTTTTTTTGTAAGTGATGTCTAAAAAATGTTTGTGAGAAAAATTATGAGCAAGCAATTATGAGTTTCTTACCCACTAAAGGTCGTTCTTGTTATTTTCCTTCTCCATTAGAGATAATGCTATCCATACCATTAATTGGTAGGTAGCCCCATTGTTGTACCCCAAAATTTGTTATCTCATTTTTATTCAAGACATCCTCCTAGGGTTCCCAAATGCTCAAGGTTGCTCAAGAATTGATTAGACAAATTTTCCTCCTAAATAATGGATCCACAACTAGGGTTTCACTTTTCACAAGGAAGTTTGGGTTTCAAAGGTCTTAAATGGAATTCATGGTATCTTATATGTCTCCAAGAATTCTCATACCAAGTTTCAAGCGTTGCATCATGAGTTTGCTCAATCAATGGTTCAGATGATTGAAAATCAACTATATTGGGTAAAAAGTCAATTGTAGTCAATATACAATCAAACTTCAAGATTTTTGGTCAACATTAACATTTTTAAGTCATATTCGTCATTTGATCAAGGTTTGATCATGATTCCTCAAGAAAAGTCTTTAACTCATCAAAAGTCAAAAGTTGCCAAATTAGGGCTTCCTTAGGAGAAGTCAACTGAACTTTGACCAAGAATAACTTTCACATGCTTCATCAGTTTTTACTCAACCAAAGCTCATTTTTAAGTAAATTCAATTCTCTAAAACTTTGTATCTCTAAGCTCAAGTCCAAAAAATGCTTCATTTGAGAGATATGAGCCAATACATTACAGGTCATTTCAAAAGTCAACAATATGATACTTTTTATCAAGGCAACTTATGTCAAGATAAAGTCTAAAATTTTAAAAATGATCAAAAGAGGGATGGTATATGACATCTTGAGATTTCCAAAAAGTCCAAGATCTCCTTCAAATGATGAAAATTGAGAGAGTTATGACCAGTGCAAGTTGGTAAATTTTGAACAAATGCATAAAGTCCAAATTGAGGAAACTTGAGTTTTGGGCTAATGTGCCATTGTTTTAAAGTCCAAACATACTCTATACTCCTTATACACCTCAGAACTCATTCATACACTCCTTGGTTTTTTTATTTTTTATTTATTTTTTATTTTTTATTAATTTAAAGTCAAAATAAAATAAGATAAAATCGTATCTTCTTACAAGAATCCAAGCCCATCCTATCTTTGACCTAATCAAGCACTATATATTCTTCTTAATTCATAAAAGCAACACACGAGAAACCCTTGCCTCAAAAACTTGTCAAAATTCCAAAATTTTCAAAGAACCCTAAAGAATTTCAAACCCTTATCACGAGCCCTTTCACTATAAAACGGCCACTCCATCCATTCCCATCAATCATATAGAGTAAGAATGGACCAAGTTTGATGGCCCAAAGCTCATGAAACGCCATGCATTCATCTCTGATCCAATAATTTTCCCAAAATTCATATTTTTATTTTCGTTTTGTTTTAAACCATGCTAATGTCATTATTATGTTTCTGAGATGTCTTTGCACAGGTCTAGATCATCATAAGGATCCCATGCAATCGAAACCATGAAACGTCATGGTTACACTGGTTCCATGTATTTTTGCTATAGCGGCCAAATAATTCAGTTTTAGCCCATAATAATCCTTCCATTGGATTTGTAGGGTTGGATTTAGGGGGGTAGGGTGTTTTTGGCTTACTAACATCTCATATTTTGCAGGTATGTCAAAAATATGTTACCGGAGAAGACGATCGGAGCTAGGGCTCCGACCCCTCTCCAATTCAGGCAAAGATCTTATATTATATATTTATTGTTTCAGTTGAGTTAATGGATGTATCATCGCCCCAGCGATTGAAGCGCGCGCGTTAAGTCATTTGTGTCAAAGGGAATGGGTTTGATCCAGCCTTTTCCATTATTTTCTACATATTTTCATATTTTGCAGGTTAATTTACAAAACACGCTGAAGCCATATCCTAACACCAAGGCGCGCTTGGCCTAATAATGAAGGTATTAGCTTAGGGTTCCAAGGTTATGGGTTCAACACCCACCCCTATCATTTGGTTTAATTTTTTACTCTTCCTCCTAAAACCTTTCCAAATAAACCTTTTAATTTAATAAGCCCTAATTTAGTTTTAGTTTTTTTATTTATTAAACCTAATTAATTTTTATATTTTCATTTAATCAATTATTTTCTTTATTAATAAAATTAATTAGTTTTTTTAGGTTTTTAATTGACTAAAATCAATTTAGGGTTTGATTAACTTAATCAATTGATTTCTTTTTTTAACTAATTAAAATCAATTAGGTCATTAGATTAATCATCAAACTTTTTTCTATCAAAAATCATAAAAGCAATTTTCCTTTTCCTTTTCCAGTTTTTTCCGCTTCGCGTATTTTTATTATTTTCACATTTTTCCAGTTATGTATCTGCTTATGGTTTGTAATAGTTTAATTAGGGTTTGTCTATTTCCCCCCGTTTTTACTATTTGTACCCCCATTCCCTTAGCCTTGTGATAGCGCAGGATTTTACTTTTATGCATTTATCGCTTTCCTTATAATTGTTAGATGCATGCTAATGGGTTTTGTATGGCAAGATTAAAAACAATCATAGAAAACCCTAATTTCAAGATAAATCAACTGAAATTAAAACGCTCTTCACATGCACACCTCTAGGGTAACCTCACTTGTTGCCTCAGAAAACAGCCATGTCCCTCGAACGTGAGGGACGCTTTAGCATTGTCCCTCAATTAAAAAGATCTTAGTCCCTTGATGACCCTTAGATGTTTCCTTTCGGTAAAATGATCTAGTCCCTTACGATAAAATTGCTAAAGCGCCTCTACAAGTTGCCTTTATGATTGTACGATGACCCGCGCATGTCCCTTCACATCCAACGATAGGGCTTCTTACTAAATAATGGTAGGATAACACTATCTAAAGGAGGAGGAAAAGAACGATAAAGACCATGAGTAAGGGTAGAATACTGTTAATCGCTTGCTCACATTTTTTCAAAACAAAAACATTTCTCACAATCACACTTTCAAAATATTTTCAAATAAACACTTTGTACGCATTCTTAACCAATACAAGAATCATTACAAAGTTTCCTTACTATTGACATTTTCTAAATATTATTCAAAATACGCCCAAAGCATTTTCAAAAGTGAGCTAGCGATTAAGAGCCCGTAGATAACTACGGATGAAAAGGATGCTAGCACCTTCCCTTTTCATAACCTACACCCCAAACTCAAATAAATCTCAAAGGTCTTTCCTGTTATTTTCACCCTTTCCTTATTGGATAAAAGAAAAGTTGGTGGCGACTCTTGCTATCCACAATATTTGTGATAAAACACAAAACCAAGTCAGTTCTCCCACTGTATTTTAGAATTGGCGACTCTGCTGGGGAAAACTAAAAGTGGGGTTACCTTTAGAGTTAGATCGTTTTTTAAATGCTTTCCTTGTTTGTCTTATATGCTTTGCATTTGAGGGTTGCTCGGGTTTATTTTCTTGCAAAGATCATACACCCAGATATGGTGGAATTTTAGGTAAGTAGCAATAGATCATGGAAACTATACGGCATATACCGATATGGTTCAGGTGATGCCTACATTAGTGTGACACATTGGTTTGTACTGGTGTCCCTCGAGTTAGTTGGGGAGAATACTAAGCTGCCGCGTGGTGTCATAAGCACTAACTGACCTTTAGAACCTTAATTGATCCAACTTAGACATTAGAAGGTAGTGAGATAGCCGGCTTTGGTGCAGTATGAAGTTGGTTGATACTCGATGCTACGCTCATTAAGATTCGACTCTCAGGTTTTGTTTGGTGGCAAGTCAATTTCCGTGCTAGACAAAATTTGTGGGAAAAATCAATGATATTGAGATCCCTAGAACCCGATTACTTCTTTAAGACAGGTTGAGCCAACTAAACTTCAAAAGGGTACTTACCTACAAACCTCACGCAAGCCTTAAACCTAAGGCCTTTGTGTGCTTTGCTTGTGTTTGATTTTCTATTTAAACATGACATCATAACATCATAAAATCAAATCATGAGTAACCATTTCAAGGACCTAGGGGATTTGTCTTTGTTCTGTGTTGTAGGGTCATGACCTCTAATCATAGGAATACTGTCCAAATTAACTTCGTAAGGATACCTTCCAAGCTTGAGGAATTTGTCTCAAAGGTTCCCGACATTTCTCAATTCACCAAGAGACATGGTCATCTACTCAGTTTGGTTACTACTGGCTTCCAGGAAGACATGATGAGTGTTCTTTTCTAGTTCTTTGATCCTAAGCATCACTATTTTACCTTCCCAGATTATCGGTTGGTGCCTATAATGGAAGAATTCTCTAAATTACTCGGAGTGCCTATTCTTGATCAAATACCTTTCACCGGTTTAGAGTAAGTTCTGAAACCCGAAGATGTTGCAGTAGCCTTACATCTGAAACGATAGGACATTGTATCTAATTGGGAAACAAGGAATGGAGTCAAGGGTTTTTCTCCTAAATTTCTGATAGAGAAGGCTCAGGGGTTTCTAGATGCCATGAATTTTTGTGCTTTTGAGGATATTTTGGCTTTTCTAATATATGGTTTAGTATTGTTCCCTAATCCAGACCAATTCATAGATGTGAATGCCATCAAAATATTCCTCACCCATAATCTGGTACCTACTTTGCTTGGAGATGTCATGCATTCCCTCCACACTCGTACTACGAAGAAGCGAGGAATTATTATGTGTTGCATACCTCTACTGTCCAGGTGGTTTATTTTGAACCTGCCTCAATCAGTGATAAAGAACGAATAAGGTTTGAGGTGGTCTCAAAGGTTGATGTCACTCACTCATGCAAATATTTATTGGTGTTCTCGATCTCAGGCAGATGTCACTATTATTGATCGCTATAGGGAATTCCCTAATTTACCACTCCTTGGTATAAGAGGCGGTATCACTTATAACCCTTCTCTAGCTCTGCATCACTTTGGTTATGCTCGAAGGGACGGTCCTTATGATATGATCATCCAGGGTATTATGTTCGACTATGAGAATAATCCTCAAAATTTCCATCAAAGTTTTATACGTGCTTGGGGAACGGTCAACAAGATTGATAGAAAGACTTTGGGACACAAGAACTCCATTCCTCTAGAGACTTACCTCAGATGGGTGTGGTTTCGGTATCGTAGAGCCTGTTGTTGAATGGGATGTTTCTCATATCGTTCATCATCCCGATATGCCTACTAACTACGAAGAACTATAGAAGTCCTGGATTCAGCTCAAGGAGGAAAGAGATACCTTCAAGACTCAGCTCTATGCTAGTGAGAAGAAAGTACTTGAGCTAACAAAACGAATCCACGAAGAACAAAGCCTTAATGCATATGTCAACACAAAGAGGAAGCGTCCATGGGAGACTTGAATTGACATTTTGCTTCTTTGTAACTTTTTTTATTGAAAGCAATTATAATTTGAGCTTGTTACTAAAAATTTATTTTGTTCCCTTTTGTTTAAACAAATTTAAATCCCGCAAAGGTCCTTGAAAACATTGCACTTTCATTTTCACATCATGCATATCATCACATGACAGGTACTCTCTAAGCAGGTTTTCTCATCTTCTTGTTGTTTATTTTAGTAAAAGATGGCTCTAGAACAAACTGTCAAGGAACTCCATGCATAGATTGCCCAATTCTATGAAACGCTCTTGAACTTAGCCCAGGGGAAGAAAGAGATGATGGCACTCATCATCAAAAATAAGAAGACTCGGAAACCAGTCATCCTCAACATGGGGAGAAGGTTCAAAAACCTTCCCAAGAAAGCTCAGAATTGTGTTATTTCCTCTGATGAAGATGACAATCAGGAGGAAGACAGTAGAAGTATTAAAGCTGAAGGCGGAAGCAACCATGGTTTTGATAAAATTCCTGAGGATGAATATTATTCTGATGAGCAGTATTCTCCTACTGATGACAGGTACAAGCATCTGGAAGATCAATTTAATGCTATGGAAATACAGAGAGTGCCTGGGCTGGACTTTGAAGAGTTGGGTCTTATCTCGGGGGTTGTTATCCCTCACAAGTTCAAGGTTCCTACCTTTTCCAAATATGATGGTGTGTCTTGTCCAAAGATCCATCTGCAGTCTTATATTCAGAAGATCCAACCCCATACTGCTGATAGAAAGTTATGGTTTCACTTCTTTCAGGAAAGTTTGTATGGTACACAACTCGAGTGGTTCTATCAACTAGAAGGAACCAACATTCGTACTTGGGAAGAATTGGCTACTTCTTTTTACAAGCAGTATCAATATAATGCTGACCTTGCACCAACTCGTGTGCAATTACAGAATATGTCTATGGGCTCGAATGAAGGGTTTAAAGAGTATGCCGAGAAGTGGAGAGATCTGGCTGGAAGAGTTTAACCTCCGCTGTCTGATAGGAGCTGGTTGATATGTTCATGGGCACTTTGACAGGGCCATTCTTTAACCGTATGATTGGAAGTTCTTCATCTGGTTTCAATGAGCTGATTCTGACTGTAGAACATGTCATAAGTGGTATCAAGAGCGGAAAAATTCATGTGGTTGCATCTTCGAGTGTTGTAAAGAAGACATTTAGTAGGAAAAAAGAAGCTAATACTGTTTATGGCCAGAAGGGTCGTGTTAGAAGTGACTGCAATCAGTCTGTAGGAGTGGTGCTAATCTCTAATCATGTGCCTGTTCAACAACAACAACAAGGTAATCAGCGTAGGGAGGACACTCTGAGAAGACAGTTTACAAATATTAACATGCCACTGTCTTAGGCATTACAACATTTACGGAAAGCGGAGTTGATAACATTAAGGGAGCCTCCTCAGAATCCAAACACATTCTCTCCCCACTAAAATCTAAATGCAAAGTGTGCCTACCATTCCAACAGTCCTGGGCATGACACCAACAACTGCTGGGCCCTGAAAAACAAGATTCAAGATATGATTGACAACAAAGAAATTGAGTTTGATCCTCCGGAGACTTCGAATGTAATTACTGCACCAATGCCGAAGCATGACAAAGGCGTAAGGGCTATTGATGATATTATTTATATGGCTACTATAAGTGAACTGGTTACTCCCCTCCCAATGATCAAAGAGAATCTGTTACAGGCCAGTTTATTTCCGGGCTGTATTGAAAGATGTTACTACTACGCAGCCCAACCCAATGGTTGAAAACTACTAAAAGAAGGCATTCAACTCCTAATGGACAATCACATAATCCTGGTTGAGAAGATTTTGTCTGCTGAGAATCTGTTTCAAGATTTATCTGTAATATTCGGCCCTCCTATCAGGATCACCTCCAAAGGTCCTGTGAGGATTACTGCCAATCTAAAAGATGCTCCTCTGATAATCAGCACACCTGGACCTATTCCATATTCCTCGGATAAAGCTATTCCTTGGAACTATGGATTTGACACCAACTACCATGGCGTCAAGCAAGAACTACCAACTAATGAAGATGAAAGTGTTAAAACTATGATTCCAACATTGACAATATCACTGGGAACATTAAGTTTACTAGAAGCGGAAGGGTTTTCTCTCCGGAAATCTCTCTGAAGACTGTTGCTACACCTGTTCGAGTTTCTGCTACCGAGTCAACTACTGAGACCCGAGGCAAAGAGCAAATAACAGAGTCTGCCCAGACGGAGGCGCCTAAATAAGTTGTAGTTGAAGACACCTCTAGGCAAGAGTTGGAGGAGATTTTAAAGATTATCCATAAGAGTGATTACAAGATTGTTGAACACCTGGGGCATACCCCATCCAAAATTTCCATGTTATCTCTGTTGCTATGTTTTGAAGCTCATGCGCAAGCTTTAGTGAAATTCTTGGAGTCTGCTCATGTGCCACAAGATATTTTTGCCGATCAATTTGAGAACTATGTTGCTAGCTTGACGACTGACAATAGGTTAGGTTTTTCTGATGCCGACTTTACTCCTGAGGGAAGAAACCATAATAAATCCATGTATTTCTCTATTGAATGCAGGGGAACCACTCTGGATCATGTATTGGTTGATATCGGTTCCTTGTTAAATGTTCTACTGAAGGGCGCTCTTGACAAACTTGATTGAAAAAGGGTTATACTGAAACCTAGTGATATCATAGTCTAAGCCTTTGATGGATCAAAGAGGATGGTACACAGAGAAGTAGATCTTCCGATCAAAGTAGGTTTGCAAGTATTTGAATCTACCTTCCATGTGATGGATATTCGGCCAATTTATTCTTGCTTACTGGGACGCCCCTGGATCCATGGGGCAAGCGTTATTACCTTAACCCTACACCAGAAGTTAAAATATCCTGTGAATGGAAAGGTTGTTACTGTCTGCGATGAAGGGGAGTATATGGTTATCCATTTGAACTCTTTCCGATACGTAGAGATGGATGGAGAATTCATTGAGAATCCCTGTCATACTTTTGAAGTTATCCCTCTTGCCTCAACTAAAGATGTCTCTGCCATTCCCAAAGTTACCAGGGTTCCGCTCAGAATGGCTTCGTTGAAGGATGCTAAGGTTTTCATAGAAGATGGTGGTTATACTATTTGGGGTCAGCTTCCTGACATTCTGTATAAATCTGACAAATTTGGTTTGGGTTTCACTGCAAAGGGTCAAAGGGTTGTTTGTCATGCTCGTGCTGGAAGACCATCATTCCATGTCAGCAACAACAGAGTCAACACTATAGAAGATGCTGGCAGTGATTATGACCTTGACAGCTGGATCTTTCCTACCATTGACAACTGACCCAACAACTAGGAGACTCGAGACATCAACTCTATCTCCTTTAGTCATGAGTAATAGTTACATTTTTGTTTTTATTTCTTTCAAAATTTGGTTATTTAATATTTAAACAATGACTTTAAACCTTGTGCCTTACCAGGGGCACAATGGTTCGTTTGTTTAGGGTTGTCATTTCATAAACATATTTTCATTTAATAAAGAATTGGACGTTTTGCATTCAAATTTTGCACTCTCTGTCTTTCTTTTTACTTTTATCATTTTCAAATAGCTATGTGTTCTTACACACACCCACATAATAAATTGCAGATCCACGTCCACTATGGATCCCATTGATAACGCTTGTGTTATTGCCACTTATGACTTTGAAAATCCGATCTACCAGGTCGAGGACAAAGGTGAGGAAGATTGTGAAATACCTGTTGAACTTGCCAGACTTTTAATACAAGAGGAAAAGGCTATTCAACCACATGAAGAGTTGGTTGAAATTATAAACTTGGGTATTGAAGCAGACAGAAAAGAAGTTAAGATAGGCGTCAACTGTGTCAAGAACAGGTTAATACAAATTTTGTATGAATATGTTGAGTTCTTTGCTTGGTCATACAAAGACATGCCAGGGCTAGATACTGATATTGTGGTTCACCGTCTGCCGATGAAAGAAGGTTATTCTCCAGAAGGTTCGTTGCATGCGTCCCGAGATGTTAGAGAAGATCAAGGCCGATGTTATGAAACAATTTAACACAGGTTTCTTGGATGTTACATCGTATCTTCAATGGGTTATGTAATACGGTGGGAGAACTGACTTGAGGTTTTGCGTTTGTGTTTGCAAATGTCGCGGTTAGCAAGAGTCGCCACCGACTTTTCTTTTATCCAAAAGGAAAGGTAAAAAATCACAGGAAATACCTTTGAGATGTTTTCTTGAGTTCGGGGGGTAGATTATGAAAAAGGAAGGTGCTATCACCCTTTTCATCCATGGTTTTCCATGGGCTCTTAGTTACTTGTTTAGATCACTTGCTTTGTTTTGTTTGAAATGGTGTTTGGTGTGGTTTTGAAAATGTTTTATAAAAGAGGCCATTCGTTTAGGCAATTTTTGTAATGATTCTCGTTCGTAAGAATGTATACAAAGATGTTTGTCTTTTGAAAATGTTTCCAATGTTTTGTAAGATGTTTTGAAATGTGTGTGTGTGTTTGTTTTTGAAAATAGCAAGGATTGTTTTGAAATTGAACAAGTAACTATAAGCTATCTACCTACTCAAACGTCTTTCTTGTGCATTTTTATTCCTTTGATATTGTTGACTTACCATTGATTTGGTAAGCAACCCTATCTTTGGATGCAAACGGGACGGGCGTGGGTCATCGTATGATCATGATAGCAATGTTGCCAAGTATCTTAGCAATTTTTGAGGGACCCAGATCATTTTGTTTTAGGCAACCTTGAATAGCGTCATCGAGGGACTATGATCTTTAGTTGTTTTATTTTGCCAAGATACTTCGCGTGCGTAACATGGCCATTTTATTTTAGGCAACCAAGTGGGAGAAACCCTAAGGGTGCTTGTGTGCAAAGTGTGTCTTCATGCTTTTGTCTTGCATTTAGGGTTTTCTATTTTGCTTTGTTTTCGTTCTTGTCATGCAAAACCCTAGTTACTAAACATGGCATATGAAAACAATAAATTGCATAATGTAAACTAAGCTATTACAACAATTATTATGGGAGGGGGGATACAAGTTTTGAATGGGGATTTTGCATAAATATAAACCTAAAAATATTATTACAACCCAATCGAATATTGCGCGAATTTAATAAATATACAAATATTAAAAATGCAATGCAATGTATTTATGTAAAAAAAAATGTTTTTGTATTTGTTTTTAATATGAGAAAATAATTTAAATTAACCCTAAAAAATAAGGAAAAAATAGTATTATTATTGGAGGGGTGAAACCCTAATTTTTAATTAAAAAGAAAATAATGCTTCCTATTATTATTTCGCCCATTTTTGTACAAGAAAATAATAAATAATATAGTATATAAATATTAAAAATTAAGTATGTGTAGAAAATAATATTTTATGTGTATAAATAATATAAGAAAAATATTAAGTATTATTTAATTGTATTTACAAATTTATTTAGAAAAATAAAATCTACTATCCTAATAAACTATTTTTTCATGCAAAAAAATAATAGAAAAAAAATAAAATAAAAATGCAAAAAATAAAGAAATTATTTTTTATGATTTTTATGATTCAGAAAAATAAATAAAAGTAATAAATATGAAAATATAAAAAGAAATATGAAAAATAAAACAAATAAGCCAGGGGGTGCAAATAGTGGGCCAGGAGGGGGTGAATAGCAAAAACAAAAAGCCCAATGCAACAAAAAAGCCCAGAACAACAACTTCGTCCCTGTCCTTGGTTTCTTCTTCGCGCGCTAGTTCAAACCTGCAACTTTCACATGCTTGCACAAAAACAAAAACTTATAACATGAAACATGTGGCATTTGAGCTCACGATTCCAACCATATAAAATATGTAATCTAACTCTCAAAGATCAGGGAGAATTTTGGCATCCCCAATTCGTGACCTAAAAATTTTATGAACTTCAAGCTTCAAATTCTCACAGCATAGTCAATATAAATGAAAAGTATGCATATGTACAGCTTCACCATAATAAGGGCTACATTTTTTCTTCACAAGTCGTGGCTTGAGGATGCCTATTCAAAGAGATAGAGTTTAAGAATATACCTCCTTCAGTTGGATTTAGATAGAGCAATGTAGGGACTTTAATGGAGGCCTGAGGACATGTGAGCTTTCTTGAACTTCCTTCAAGCTATTCCAATGCCTAGTTTGCTTTGTGAATGGCTAGAACTTCCTGCACAAGTCAAGTTGCAAGCTTCCAAAATGAAAATGGCAATGGCTGAAACAGAGCTTATAGAAAAAGGGTAAGGGCTTGGCTTGCTTTGGTATGATGTATGTGAGATGTTTCAAGTGCTGAAACACAAAACGCACGAGCCAAGAATGAGTTTGCTATGGTTTTGCAGAAATCTGTCTGTTTGGCAGAAATTTTGAGTTTTTTCAGTTTGAGAGTGTTTTAGGTGCCAGTCAATCATTTTCTGCATTGTGACAAGTTTGTATATATGTATTGAATGGATACAAAGTCAGCTTCTCAACAGATGTGCAAGCTTTTACCTTTTCACCAACTTTCTTGCTTTTGAAGTAAAGTGAAGTGACTTATGCAACATGCTTGTAGTGGCTAGCTTGAGGGCTGCAAAGGGCTTGTACAAATTGCTTAAGACCTGTGGAAGTTGCTTGCACCAAAGGGACAGGTCAAAGGCTCAAGATTGATAAAGTTACAAAAGCTCACTTTATGAAAATGGCATTGTAACCTTTATGCTTAAAATGGAATTATCTCTTGTACAATGCTTCAAAATCAAAGATAATGCCTTTGTCAACTGAGTTTGCATTTAATTATGGAGTTTAGAATGAGTTTAGGACCTGTAAAGCAAGATTCAAACATCAAAGATCTGATTTGCAACTTGATGCTTTGTAAAAATGGCTTGATCAAAAGTGATAAAATGCCAACTTCCCTTCTTCGATTCTCCCTAACCAAAAATGATCTTGGAGAGTCCTTGGACATTTTGGAAAGCTTGCAATGTGCTCTATAATCCATATTTGAAATGCATTTTGAGATACCTCTTGGAACTAGGTGAAAAATGTCCATAAAGTTGGGTCCAAAACCTGCCTAAATTAGGGCAAAATTTCACTAAGTTATTTAGTTCATGGACCTATATTCACAAATTCATAACTTGAGATCCAAACATATTTTGGGAAACGTTTGTGAAGCAAAGTTGTAGATTTCATGGAGGACTACAACTTTCATGTTGGAAGTTTTCTTTGAATCAAATTGTATCATGGTGAAAAAGTGGTGAAAAGTTGGGAAAAAATAAGAAAATTTCCATACTTAGAAAAATTCTAAGTTATGAAATTTTCAAATTCAAAACCCTAATTTTCAAAATTGGTTTTCTTGATGAACAAGTTTCATATTTTGACATATCTTGATGAATTATGACCCTTGGCACTTGATTTTGACCAAAAATTCAAAGTTTGACTTTTCAGTGTACAGTTGACTTTTAATCAGTTGACTGGAAAATTCATTTGTCAATCCAATGAACTTGAGATCTTTTGAACTAAGTAATTAGGTCAAGATGATGCCATTGAACCCTTGAAATCATGTTTGAACTCAATTGGTCATTAGCTAGGCTAAAAATCAGAAATTGCCCTTTCTTAGTCAAAACCCTAATTTTGACCATTTTGCCCTTTTGGTGATTTGATCAAATTTCTTGAGGAGTTGTGATCTAAACTTGATAAAATGGTACATATGAGTCTAAAATGTTGATGTGGATCAAAAATTATGAATTTTGACTGTAAATTGGCCATGGTTGACTTTTTCCCAAATACAATTGATTTTTAGGTCAACTGTCCAATTGACTAATCCAAAATATGGTTCAAGGCTCGAAACTTAACATGAGCAATCTTAGGGGTCCAAGATGAAGTATGAAAGTCACATGAAGCATTGGTGGTCCAAAAATCCTTGTGCAAACTCAAACCCTAATTTTGGGTTATCAATGCAAGATGATGTCTTGAGCTGAGCAAACCCTAATCCTGTCTTGAGTCCAAGAAGTCTTGTGAGAAAAATCTTGATAAATGAGAGGGAAAATTTTGGGGTACAACAGCTTCCCCTGTTCAATCTTCTTGAACCTGAAGAGTTAGATTGGCGAGCTTTGTCGTTCGTGACTCGAAGGTAAAAGATGATTGGACACTAGAGTGCCCATAAATTTGCACTCGATAAAGTGTAGTTAAGGGAATGGGCTTAAAGATGCCATTTGGAGAGGTTATAGAATCTTGTTGGAGATGGGCTTGTAGATGCCATCCAAGAATGTTTGCTGAATTGTAAGTTGTAAGTCAGAAGAATGAGTATCAGAATGGTATCCGCGTCTGGAACGTATCTGAGCTGTATCTGGAGACTTGAAATCTGAATGAGAAATAGAATAGCATCCGTGTCTGGAGCGTATCCGTACTGTATCAAGAGTGTGAAATTTGAATGAGGGCCAGAATGGCATCCGTGTCTGGAGCGTATGTGCACTTGAAATCTGAATAAGGGCCAAAATGGAATCCGTGTTTGAAGCGTATTTGTACTATATCTTGAAGTTGAGGTCTGAATAAGTAACAAAATGGCTTCCGTATCTGGAGCGTATCTGGATTGTCTCTAGAAGGAATCTGGAATAAGTATCAGAATGTCATCCACATCTAGAGCGTATTTGAACTATCTCTAGAAGGAATCTTGGAATAAGTATCAAAATTTCATCCATATCTGGAGCGTATCTGAACTATCTCTGGAAGGAAACTGGAATAAGTATCAGAATGTCATCCACATCTGGAGCATATCTAAACTATCTCTAGAAGGAATCTGGAATAAGTATCAGAATGTCATCCACATCTGGAGCGTATCTGAACTATCTCTAGAAGGAAACTGGAATAAGTATCAGAATGCCATCCACATCTGGAGCGTATCTGAACTATCTCTAGAAGGAATCTGGAATAAGTATCAGAATGTCATCCACATCTGGAGCGTATCTGAACTATCTCTAGAAGGAATCTGGAATAAGTATCAGAATGTCATCCACATCTGGAGCGTATCTGAACTATCTCTAGAAGGAAACTGGAATAAGTATCAGAATGTCATCCACATCTGGAGCGTATCTGAACTATCTCTAGAAGGAATCTGGAATAAGTATCAAAATGTCATCCACATCTGGAGCGTATCTGAACTATCTCTAGAAGGAAACTGGAATAAGTATCAGAATGTCATCCACATCTGGAGCGTATCTGAACTATCTCTAGAAGGAATCTGGAATAAGTATCAGAATGTCATCCACATCTGGAGCGTATCTGAACTATCTCTAGAAGGAAACTGGAATAAGTATCAGAATGTCATTCGTATCTGGAGCATATCTGAACTATCTCTAGAAGGAAATATGGAATAAGTATCAGAATGTCATCCGTATCTGGAGCATATTTGAACTATCTCTAGAAGGAATCTGGAATAAGTATCAGAATGTCATCCACATTTGGAGCGTATCTGAACTATCTCTAGAAGGAAACTGGAATAAGTATCAGAATGTCATCCACATCTGAAGCGTATCTAAACTATCTCTAGAAGGAAATATCAATGGATTATGAAGGAATCTGAGACGATTACTACTCCAAAAGATGATGACTTTTATCTATTGACTGATCTTTCCTGAAAAGGTAAAGAGTTAGTTGTATGCAATGTCATGATGTATGCATCGCATAATGATGTTCTCAAAATAAATGAGATTGTGTCGTGTGCAATTGTCATGTATATAATATGATATATGAAATGTGAAATGTTTATGAATGTATTTTTGTCTTGGGAAAATAAATCCTTGACAAAAGTCGGGGAGTTTGTTAAATCTTGGACCGATGTTAAAGAGTTGATGTGTCTTCAAACTTTGCTTATAATGTTTCCATCGGGGGTTCCTGTTTTGTTGTTTGAGGAGAACTCCGCTGGGAAATATTGAAAATTTTGTGGGGAGTATGTTTATTCCTGCTTGGGAAAAGAGTTCAGGAGTCTCGATTGTCCGTTACTCTTACTGGGGAATCGAAGTTGAACTGAATATCTGGTCGGGTCCAGGTTTTGCAGTAACTTGTTGGGGATGGTAGAGTAGTCTATGGGGAAGAGGAGTTGTTATCCTTTGATCGGAAAGGCTACCTCAAGCTGGGGAGTCCTTTCGTTTGTTGGGGAAATAAAACCTGTTGCTGGTTTTCTTGAGAGGTGATGACTTTGTTGGGGGAAAGTCTTCGAGGATTCTTGAAGTTTTCTCAGCTAGGGAAAGGTTTTCAGAGATTAAACTTTGGCTGGGGAATCATCCTGTGAGAAGGATTCTTGGGGAGATTTGTCATTGTCCCTAGTAGCAAGTGCTTCTGGTACTGCCTGGAAATGTTTAACTGTACGTAACCCTTTGCTGAGAATTTGACGTTTAATGCCCCAAGTGATGCAGATAGAGATTTCCCCTTGGTTATTCTTCACTTTGAGAGATTTCTTGAAATCTTGACTGGACTGCCCCAGGTGTGTTGGACAGTGACATGTCATGTCCCCTTGTTGATAGGAGATTTTTGCAATGGAAGTGTCATCCCACCTGAAGTGACTTTGTTCACTAAGAGAGCTTTTCGCTTATTGGATATTCATTGTGTGAATTTCTCCGCTGTCAAACAAATAGTCATATGCAAACAGTGACATTTAAGTAATGCAAAGCCTATGTTTGTCTTGACATTTTGAAAATGCGTTTTAGCGAGTAAAGAAATTTTGTAAGAAAAATTCAAACTCAAGATTTAGAATAAAGCCTTACAGGACTTAGGATACCTTTTGTAACAGTATGCTTTCGAACTAACCCATGCTTCAATTAGGACTTTTGAAGGGTTGTAATGTGGCTTGGTTCACGGTTTAAGAAACAAAAGATAAAGGCTAAAATGTATTTTTACCCACCCGTTCTTCGTGATGTTCTTCAATCTTAAGCTCAGTTAATTGTGCGTTTGAATCCTAATTGAGTCTGGAATGACGTTTTGGTGATGGTTCAAACAAATTAAGTTTGTTGGGAGGCAGTCATTCTTGCAACATTTTTTTGTAGTTGAGAATTTGTAGTGACCTCTTTTATCCCTAATTTTTGCCTGACTGTTCCTATTTTGAGATTACAGTCAGCGGGATGCCCTAGTTTTCTTAAGTCTTCTTTGTAGGTTTTGACTTAGTGGAATTTTCTTTTTGAGAGATAATGACTGCCTATGTGATAGGGAACCATCATCGTCTTTTGATTCCAGAGAATGTTTTTGATGTCATTCGTTGTATTACGAAATGAGAGTTTGCGGCTTAACGCGCGTTTGAATTAACTGAGAGACTACCCTGCCCCAGGTTTTGATTAAAGGTTTCAGTTTTTTTGTAAAAAAGGAAAACTTCCACTTCTTTGGCTCAAAGGGGTTGACTAGGGATTATCTTCCTTATAACTCTAGTGTTTAAGATTTGAAAGAATGCCTGTACATCGTCAGCAGGGTCTGTTCAAAAGCATATTGTATGAGATTATGGCATTGTTTTCGTCATCCTCCTTCTAAAGGCTTGTAACTTTTAGCAAGAGTTAAATGTCATAAAAAAAGTAAAAAGCATAGTTTAAACGTAATGAAAATGAGTGGATCAAATCAAGACAAACATATGCATTGCATTAATGAAACAAAGTTTGACATTAATAGATAATTGTTTGAATTACAATTGAAAACTCAAAATAAACAGAAGCCTCTTCGTCTGAACTTGTCACTTCAGGTGGTGAGCCTTAGAGGGATGATAGAAGAACTTAGTCTGATCATCTTGTGTGAACTCCAGCTTTCCTTCGTCGATTAGGTCTTGAATTTTGTACTTCAGCGCCTAACAATTGTTTGTATCATGCCCAGGACCATCAGAATGATAGGCACACCTGGCATCAGGATTGTAACTGGGAGAAGAAGTTTTGGGATTTGGACGAGGTATTATTGGTGTAATCAGATTCATCCTCTGGATGTGCTTCAAAGCTTGAGACAATGGTATGTTGATGTTGGTATACTGTCTTTTGGGATTGCTCTGCCTTTTCTGATTTTCTGGTTGATATTGACGAAGCTGTTGTTGGGCTCGTAATGTGGCAGCAGATTAAGAAAGTCTATCAGCTTCTTGTCTTATGGGAGGCTGAGCAGTGACTTGATTTCCAATCCTGATGGTTTGCCCTATACGGTTGCAACCGTCTTGACGAAGTTGGTTGACAAGAACTTTCAGCTCTTCTTGTCTTTGAGCCAGATTTTGGATAAGAACCATCTGGCCCACCAGCTGTCCCATCATTTGGATCCTCATCATGGCTATTTCAGTGTGTAGCATTTCCAACTGATCATCCTTGGTGCCCTACGGACTCCCTATGATCATGCCCCTAGTGAGGAGAGATTTCACTTCTTCTTGCCCCTTGGATAGGTTCAAGAACATCTCTTGAAGTTGAGCGTTTTGAGCCTGGATATCCTTGATAGTCTGTTCTAGAGCCATCTCTACTGAAGTAAACAGTAGGAAGATAAGGAAACTTGTTGCAAAGACATGTTTATGCTTATGATGAATGATATGTATTCGTGAAATGCTTTCAAGTATTTAGAAATTCAAATTTATTTTAGACAAAAAATAAACACACGTCATATTAATAAGATAGAATTTGGGTACATCAATGCCCCTTGGGAAAAATAATACAAAATTCTAAGGTAAAAAGACATTGCGCATCCTCTTTGGTGCAATGTAGGTATTGAGAGTCTGCTCTTCATGAAGTAGCTGAGTGAGTTCCAAAACCTTCTTCTCGCTTGCGTAGAATTGGGCTTCTAAAGTATCGCGCTCTCCCTTGAGCTGTATCCAACTCCTTTGCAGGTCTTCGAGTGATGTTGGCATGTCAGAATGTAGGATGGTGTATGGAACCTCTCCGTCCTTAACATGTTCTATAATCATTGGGAGAATGGAGGGATAAGGCATCATGAGACTTTGGGCGCGGGTTCGTACCCACTTGAGGTAAGGCTCAAGAGGGATAGAATTCTTGTGTCCCAAAGTCTTGCTATCCACCTTGTTTGGCATCCTCCAAGCTCGGATGAATCTCTGACGAAGTCCTTGGTCGTCGTTGTCGTAGTCGAAAACCAATCCTTGAATCAGCATGTCATGTGGGCCATCCCTTCGGGCATAACCAAACTGTCTTAGAGCCAAGCATGGGTTGTAGGTGATGCCTCCCCTAATTCCAAGTAGATGGGCATTAGGGAATTCTCCACAACGGTCAACGATGATAACATTCTCTTTGGATCGAGAACACCAATGAATATCTGAATGGTTAAGCGTCATTAACCTTTGGGACCACCTCAAACCTTGCTCATTCTTCAAGACTGATTGGGGAAGATGAGAAATAAACCATCTTTCCAGGAGAGGAGTACAACACATGAGAACACCTCTTTTCCTCATTGTAAGAGTGTGAAAAGAGTGGAGGATATCCCCAAGCAATGTAGGCACTGGGTTGCGAGATATGAAGATTTTGACAGTGTTCACATCGATGAGTTGGTCAGGATTAGGGAACCAGACCATCCCATAAATGAGAAGAGCTACAATCTCCTCAAAAGCTTGCAAGTCTAGGGAATTCCAACAGCTTTGGGCTTTCTCAAACAGAAGCTTTGACAAGAAGCCTTTGACACCACTTCTAGTTTCCCAATGAGTTGTGACATCAGATGAGTGCAAGTGCAGGGCTTGAGCAATCTCTTCTGGCTTTGGATCTCTTTCTGTACCGTTGAAGGGTAGTTGTTTGAGAATAGGAATCCTCAGAAGTTGAGAGAATTCTTCCAAAGTGGGCACAAGTTGATAATCAGGAAATGTGAAGCAATGATGCAAAGGGTCAAAGAACTGGAAGAGAACTTTCACCATATCCTCCTCTGTGTTGGAGGTGACTAAGTTGAGCAGACGACCATGTCTTTTGGTGAATGGAGAATTCTCAGGAATCCTTGAAGCTAGCTCCTTGAGTTATGGAGGAATTCTCACAAGGTTGATTTGGATAGTTTTCCTGCGAAGTGAATTTATAACCTACAAAACAAGGACAAAGATGAATCTCCAAAATCCTTGAAATGGTTAGTGAATGCATATGATGTTCATGATGTCCATGATGTTATGCACAAGTATATATGTACAAACAAATCAAATAAGTTCCTAGTTTAGGCTTGCATGGGGTTTCATAGGTAAGTACCCTCTTGAAGTTTAGTTGGCTCAACCTGTCCTAGAAATAGTAATCGGGTTCTAAGGAGCTCAATATCACTGGATTGTTTCCTTGTTCATTGTTTCAGCTCAAGCCTCTTTACTGGCAACTGAAATATTCCAAGAAACCAACCCTCAATGAGTGTAGTATCGAGTATCTACCAACTTTGTACTGCACCAAATCCAGTCATCTCACTACAGCCTAAAAGGACAAGTTGGTCAAGTAAATGTTCTAGAAGTCCATTAGTGCTTCATGACATCACTCAGCGGCCTCGTTGACTCAAAGGCTACCGGTACCCACAAATATATCGCACTAACATAGCTATTGCTTAGACCATGTCGGTATACTCCGCACAGTTTCCACAACGTATTGCTATTTACCTATAATGTTTCCCAAATCCGGGTAGAGGATTCAAACCCAAACAAAGAACCATAATTGTAAAGCAAACAAGTCAAACAATTGCAAGCAAATAAAGGTGATCTAAACCCTAAGGTAAACCCACTTTTTTAATTTTCCCCAGCAGAGTCGCCAGTTCTGTGATACGGTGGGAGAACTGACTTGAGGTTTTGCGTTTGTGTTTGCAAATGTCGCGGTTAGCAAGAGTCGCCACCGACTTTTCTTTTATCCAAAAGGAAAGGTAAAAAATCACAGGAAATACCTTTGAGATGTTTTCTTGAGTTCGGGGGGTAGATTATGAAAAGGGAAGGTGCTAGCACCCTTTTCATCCATGATTTTCCATGGGCTCTTAGTTACTTGTTTAGATCACTTGCTTTGTTTTGTTTGAAATGGTGTTTGGTGTGGTTTTGAAAATGTTTTGTAAAAGAGGCCATTCGTTTAGGCAATTTTTGTAATGATTCTCGTTCGTAAGAATGTATACAAAGATGTTTGTCTTTTGAAAATGTTTCCAATGTTTTGTAAGATGTTTTGAAATGTGTGTGTGTGTTTGTTTTTGAAAATAGCAAGGATTGTTTTGAAATTGAACAAGTAACTAGAAGCTATCTACCTACTCAAACGTCTTTCTTTTGCATTTTTATTCCTTTGATATTGTTGACTTACCATTGATTTGGTAAGCAACCCTATCTTTGGATATAAACGGGACGGGCGTGGGTCATCGTATGACCATGATAGCAATTTTGCCAAGTATCTTAGCAATTTTTGAGGGACCCAGATCATTTTGTTTTAGGCAACCTTGAATAGCGTCATCGAGGGACTATGATCTTATGTTTGTTTTGTTTTGCCAAGATACTTTGCGTGCGTAACATGGCCATTTTATTTTAGGCAACCAAGTGGGAGAAACCCTAAGGGTGCTTGTGTGCAAAGTGTGTCATTTTCATGCTTTTGTCTTGCATTTAGGGTTTTCTATTTTGCTTTGTTTTTGTTCTTGTCATGCAAAACCCAAGTTACTAAACATGGCATATGAAAACAATAAATTGCATAATGTAAACTAAGCTATTACAACAATTATTATGGGAGGGGGATACAAGTTTTAAATGGGGATTTTACACGAATATAAACCTAAAAATATTATTACAACCCAATCGAATATTGCGCGAATTTAATAAATATACAAATATAAAAATGCAATGCAATGTATTTATGTAAAAAAATGTTTTGTATTTGTTTTTTATATGAGAAAATAATTTAAATTAACCCTAAAAAATAAGGTAAAAATAGTATTATTTTTGGAGGGGTGAAACCCTAATTTTTATTTAAAAAGAAAATAATGCTTCCTATTATTATTTTGCCCATTTTTGTACAAGAAAATAATAAATAATATAATATATAAATTTTAAAAATTAAGTATGTGTAGAAAATAATATTTTATGTGTATAAATCATATAAGAAAATTATTAAGTATTATTTAATTGTATTTACAAATTTATTTAGGAAAATAAAATCTATTATCCTAATAAACTATTTTTTCATGAAAAAAAATAATAGAAAAAAATAAAATAAAAATGCTAAAAATAAAGAAATTATTTTTTATGATTTTTATGATTCAGAAAAATAAATAAAAGTAATAAATATGAAAATATAAAAAGAAATATGAAAAATAAAACAAATAAGCCAAGGGGTGCAAATGGTGGGTCAGGAGGGTGTGAATAGCAAAAACAAAAAGCCCAATGCAACAAAAAAGCCCAGAACAACAACTTCGTCCCTGTCCTTGGTGTCTTCTTCGCGCGCTAGTTCAAACCTGCAACTTTCATATGCTTGCACAAAAACAAAAATTTATAACATGAAACATGTGGCATTTGAGCTCACGATTCCAACCATATAAAATATGTAATCTAACTCTCAAAGATCAGGGAGAATTTTGGCATCCCCAATTCATGACCTAAAAATTTTATGAACTTCAAGCTTCAAATTCTCACAGCATAGTCAATATAAATGAAAAGTATGCATATGTACAACTTCACCATAATAAGGGCTACATTTTTTCTTCACAAGTCGTGGCTTGAGGATGCTTATTCAAAGAGATTGAGTTTAAGAATATTCCTCCTTCAGCTGGATTGGGATAGAGCAATGTAGGGACTTTAATGGAGGCCTGAGCATTGTGTGAGCTTCCTTGAACTTCCTTCAAGCTATTCCAATCCCTAGTTTGCTTTGTGGATGCCTAGAACTTCCTGTGCAAGTCAAGTTGCAAGCTTCCAAAATGAAAATGGAAATGGTTGAAATAGGGCTTACAGAAATAGGGTAAGGGCTTGGCTTGCTTTGGTATGATGTGTGTGAGATGTTTCAAGTGTTGAAACACAAAACGCACGAGCCAAGAATGAGTTTGCTATGGTTTTGCAGAAATATGTATGTTTGGCAGAAATTTTGAGTTTTTTTTAGTTTAAGAGTGTTTTAGGTGCCATCCAATCGTTTTCTGCATTGTAACAAGTTTATATATATATATATATATATATATATATATATATATATATATATATATATATATATATATATATATATATATATATATATATGTATCGAATGGATACAAAGTCATCTTCTCAACAGATGTGCAAGCTTTTACCTTTTCACCAACTTTCTTGCTTTTGAAGTAAAGTGAAGTGACTTATGCAACATGCTTGTAATGGCTAGCTTGAGGGCTGAAAAGGGCTTTTACAAATTGCTTAAGACCTGTGGAAGTTGCTTGCACCAAAGGGACAGGTCCAAGGCTCAAGATTGATAAAGTTACAAAAGCTCACTTTATGAAAATGGCATTGTAACCTTTATGCTTAAAATGGAATTATCTCTTGTACAATGCTTCAAAAGCAAAGATAATGCCTTTGTCAACTGAGTTTGCATTTAATTATGGAGTGTAGAATGAGTTTAGGACCTGTAAAGTAAGATTCAAACATCAAAGTTCTGATTTGCAACTTGATGCTTTGTAAAAATGGCTTGATCAAAAGTGATAAAATGCCAACTTCCCTTCTTCGATTCTCCCTAACCAAAAATGATCTTGGAGAGTTATTAGACATTTTGGAAAGCTTGCAATGTGCTATATAATCCATCTTTGAAATGAATTTTGAGATACCTCTTGGAACTAGGTGAAAAATGTCCATGAAGTTGGGTCCAAAACTTGCCTAAATTAGGGCAAAATTTCACTAAGTTATTTAGTTCATGGACCTATATTCACAAATTCATAACTTGAGATCCAAATATCTTTTGGGAGAAGTTTGTGAATCAAAGTTGTATATTTCATGGAGGACTACAACTTTCATGTTGGAAGTTTTCTTTTAATCAAATTGTATCATGGTGAAAAAGTGGTGAAAAGGGTGGGAAAAATAAGAAAATTTCCATACTTAGAAAAATTCTAAGTTATGAAATTTTCAAATTCAAAACCCTAATTTTCAAAATTGGTTTTCTTGATGAACAAGTTTCATATTTTGACATATCTTGATGAATTATGACCCTTGGCACTTGATTTTGACCAAAAATTCAAAGTTTGACTTTTCAGTGTACAATTGACTTTTGATCAGTTGACTGGAAAATTCATTTGTCAATCCAATGAACTTGAGATCTTTTGAACCAAGTAATTAGTTCAAGATGATGCCATTGAACCCTTGAAATCATGTTTGAACTCAATTGGTCATTGGCTAGGTTAAAAATCAGAAATTTCCCTTTCTCAGTCAAAACCCTAATTTTGACCATTTTGCCCTTTTGATGATTTGATCAATTTTCTTGAGGAGTTGTGATCCAAACTTGATCAAATGGTACATATGAGTCTAAAATGTTTATGTGGATCAAAAATTATGAAGTTTGACTGTAAATTGGCCATGGTTGACTTTTTCCTCAATACAGCTGATTTTTAGGTCAATTGTCCAATTGACTGATCCAAAATGTGGTTCAAGGCTTGAAACTTAACATGAGCAATCTTAGGGGTCCAAGATGAAGTATGAAAGTCACATGAAGCATTGGTGGTCCAAAAATCCTTGTGCAAACTCAAACCCTAATTTTGGGTTATCAATGCAAGATGATGTCTTGAGCTTAGCAAACTCTAATCCTGTCTTGAGTCCAAGTAGTCTTGTGAGAAAAATCTTGATAAATGAGAGGGAAAATTTTGGGGTACAACAGGTTGCAAATGTTGTTCCGGTACCAAAGAAAGACGACAAGGTACGTATGTGTGTATACTACAGGTATCTGAATAGGGTGAGCCCCAAAGATGACTTCCCACTTCCACATATTGATGTTCTAGTTGATAACACTGATTAACACAAGGTATTCTCCTTCATGGACGGTTTCTCAATTATAATCAGATCAAGATGGCACCTGAAGATATGGATAAAACTACCTTTGTCACTCAATGGGGCACTTTCTGATACAAAGTTATTCCTTTTGGGTTAAAAAACACTGGTGCAACATATCAGTGTGCCATGGTAGCTTTATTCCATGACATGATCCATCACGAGATAGAGGTCTACGTCGACGACATGATCGCCAGATCGCAGACTGGAGAAGAACATCTTGACCATTTACACAAGCTGTTCAAGAGACTGAAAAAGTACAAGCTGAGGTTGAATCCGAACAAGTGCACTTTTGGGGTGAGATTCGGTAAGCTCCTGGGTTTCATTACCAGTGGTAAAGGTATCGAAGTTGATTCCGCTAAGGTCAAAGCTATACAAGAAATTCCTACTCCCCGTACCGATAACAAAGTCAGAGGTTTCTTGGGACGACTGAATTACATTGCTAGATTCATTTCTCATTTGACTGCTACTTGTGAGCCAATCTTCAAGATTCTGAAGAAAGATCAGGTAGTAAAGTAGAACAACGACTGTCAGAAAGCCTTTAATAAGATCAAGGAGTACCTACAAGAACCTCCAATTTTGATGCCACCAGTTGAAGTAAGACCTCTAATTATGTACCTAACAATGTTAGATAACTCAATGGGGTGTGTACTGGGCCAACATGATGAGTCGGTCAAAAAGAGAATGCAATATACTACCTTAGCAAAAAATTTACCGACTATGAAACAAGATACTCACTGCTCGAGAAAACTTGTTGCGCTTTGGCATGGGTTACTCGCCTACTAAGACAGTATATGTTGACTCATACTACTCTATTGATCTCTAAAATGGATCCCATAAAATACATATTCGAGAAGCTAGCTCTCTCTGGAAGAATAGTCTGATGGTATTAATCTTAACAATACTATGATCACGGGACTTTGCATGCGATTCAAGATTAAACACTACAACTTTTCTCCGTATCGACCAAAGATGAATGGCACAGTGGAAGCCGCCAACAAGAACATTAAGAAGAGTATATAGAAGATGACGATGACATATAAAAATTGTCACAAGATGTTTCCATTCATTATTCATGGCTATTGCACTTCAGCTCGGACATCAATTGGGGCAACCCCATTCTCTCTGCTTTACGGTATGGAAGTTGTCCTACCTATCGAAGTTCAAATTCCTTATCTAAGTATCATGAAAGATGCAAATTGGACGAACATGAATGGATTCAGACTAGGCTGGACCAATTAAATTTGATTGACTAGAAAAGGTTGGAGGATGTTTGTCATGGTCAGATGTACCAGAAACATATGATCAAAGCCTTCAACAATAAAGTCAAGCATCAGCTATATCAGGATGGTAACTTGGTAATAAAGTGCATCATTCTACCGCAAGGTGATCCAAGAGGCAAATGGACACCCACCTATGAAGGGCCATTTATAATCAAGAAGATATTTTCTGGCGGTGCTATGATACTGACTACCATGGATGGTGAGGATTTTCTGCACCCTGTAAATGCGGACATAATCAAAAGATACCACACATAAAAGTGACCGGCTAGATTGACTGGCCTAGGCAAAAATAAGGGCATCCCGGCGAACCAAAAGGGTTCGGGAAAAAATTAGGGATATATATATATATATATATATATATATATATATATATATATATATATATATATATATATATATATATATATATATATATATATATATATATATATATATATATATATATATATATATATATATATATATATATATATATATATATATATATATATATATATATATATATAAAGATTATATACCCGACAAGTCAAAAACCTGAAAAGGCGGCTTGGGCAAAAAAGGGTATCCCAGTGGATTGAAAACCCGAAAGAGCGGTTCAGGCAAAAGTTAGGGATTAAAGCGTATGACTATGTCCCGTGGGATCACTTATAGCAAGCTTCATTTCCAACGTCAAGTTTAAATGGTACAGACCAATCCAGTCAACTTCTTCCGACAATAATGGATGAGATGCTCGAAGACATAGGGGCAATAACAGAGTTGAAACCCGACGAGATCGTTTCCACATAGCTGTTTTGTTTTGCTTTACTTTGCACTTTTCCTCATTTTTACGACGATTTCCTCTTACTAGGATTTTTGTCTCTTTGTACAAAAATCGCCTGTTTATAGGCAAAATCTCATTACAAATACTATTTCAAATTCAAATTTTTGTTTTCCTTTTTCTGTTTTGTTTGCAAAAACATCCAATGACTAAATTGAATGAACATATGTATACGAATGCGATTACTATTAACAAAATTATGCATAAAAATAGGAATAATCGTTTGCTCAAGACTTTAGAAGTTGGGATAACACCCAAGTCATCCACAAATCTCCATAAAGAAATCCCCAATGGAGATACATTCCCCAACAAGCCTAATATGCCTTTAGACAGGAATTGGGGCATCTTCCAGCAATTAACCTGATCATACTCCCCAATAGATCTCCCTAGCGGATAAAGGAGTATGATATTTTTCCCGACAATGTCGCCAACATACGGAGTCCCGATCCTCATCAGAGATTATTTTATCAGCACAGTTCATAGGAATTCTCTTCCCCAGCTGAGTTTATTTCTCCAACTACAAAATCCCCTACAGAATTCTCTTCTCTAGCAGGGCTTATTTCCTCAGCAGGGTATTTCTCTAGCGGGGTTTATTTCCCCAATAGAATACAGTCTCCCTAGCTTGAGTCTATCTCTCTAACTACTACAAATCACCGGAAAAATTCATCTCTCTAGTGAAGGACATTCTATACAACTATCTCCAGAGAGTTGCTACAAAATCTGAAACCAGACCAGATATCGTTTAACTCTATCCTCCCTAGATGAGTCGGCATCCATACTGGAAACTCAGTCAGGCATCAACTCGGAAGGTTATCCATCTCTTTTATCCCCAATCAGGGTATATAAGAATTAAATTCCTCAGTAGAGTGATGAGTGACCAATGTTCCTGAACTCTTCTCCCCAAGCAGAAATCACATTCCCCAGCGTAGTATCCTCAAATAGAAAGCAGCAATTCCCAACGGAAACATTCTAAACAAGATTGAAGAATTGTTGTCTCCATCCCTAACAAGAGTCAGGGATTTATTTTCCCAATCGAAGATGTTATGCAAAGCTACCTACATTCTTCAACGACATCTCACATCCATACATCATCTATAAATATCATAGCATGCGCATACAACACGTATATTATACTCTCATTTACTTTGAGAACATCATTACACAATGCATTACATACATCATGACATTGCATACAACTAACTTTTTATCCTTTTCAGGTAAAGTCTACATACAGACGAATAACATCAATAATTTTCAAACAGGTCGTAGATTCATTCCTGAAACAAGACAGGGTAACTATCTGTGAAAACAAATTGTAGATCAATTCCCGAAACAGAATGGGGTGACTATCTACATAAATAGGTCAAAGATTAACTCTCGAAACAAGATGGGGAAACTATCTATATGACCGAGCAAAGATTAACTCCCGAAATAGGACGGGGAAACTATCTTTCTATCTTTATAACCAGGTGAAGATCAATTCCTGAAACAGGACGGGATGAGTATCTTTATCACCGGGTGGTATGAATTCCAGAAACAGGACGGGTTTACCAACAAAAATAGACTGCAGATCAATTCCCAAAATAAGACAGGGTGACTATCTACATGACAAACATCTCCCTCAGAGACTAAATCTAACGAGAAGCTACTCAAGCACCTTCCCTAGAGATTCATTCTGGAAAGCATTCTTCAGTTATAGTCAAGCGTAGACTCATTATGATACTTCTATCAACGGAAACTTTGGATGACATCTATAAGCCCATCTCCAATGACATTCCATCATCTCTCTGAATGGCATCTTTAATCCCATTCATCCAATACAATCAATCAACAGTGTTTCTTTTTGCACCGGCGAGTGCAAATTTCTAGGCACTTAGATGTTCAATCATCTTCTACCTTCATATCACGAATAGAGAACATGCCAATCTAACTCTTCAAGTTTAAGAAGATTGAACAGGGGCAGCTATTGTACCCCAAAATTTTCCCTCTCATTTTTATTCAAGACATCCTCCTAGGGTTCCCGAATGCTCAAGGTTGCTCAAGTAATGATCAGACAAATTCTCCTCCTAAGCAATGGATCAACAACTAGGGTTTCACTTTTAACAAGGAAGTTTGGGTTTCAATGGTCTTAAATTGAATTCATGGTATCTTATATTTCTCCAAGAATACTCGTACAAAGTTTTAAGCCTTGCATCATAAGTTTGCTCAGTCACTGGTTCAGATGACTGAAAATCAACTGTATTGGCTAAAAAGTCAACTGTGGTTAATATACAATCAAACTTCAATATTTTTGGTCAACATTAACATTTTGAAGTCATATTCATCATTTGATCAAGGGTTGATCATGATTCCTCAAGAAAATTCCTCAAATCATCAAAAGTCAAAAGTTGCCAAATTAGGGCTTCCTAAGGAGAAGTCAACTGAACTTTGACCAAGCATAACTTTCACATGCTTCATCATTTTTTCCTCAACCTAATATCATTTCGAATAAAATTCAATTCTCTATAACTTTTTATCTCTAAGCTCAAGTCCAAAAAATTCTTCATTTGAGAGATATGAGCCAATACATTACAGGTCATTTCAAAAGTCAACAAAAAGACACTTTTTGTGAAGGCAAATTACATCAAGATAAAGTCTCCAAATGCAAAAATGATCACTAGAGGGATTGTAGAGGACATGTTGAGCTTTCCAAAAAGTCAAGGATCACCTTCAAAAGATGAAAATTGAGAGAGTTATAACCAGTGCAAATTGGGAAATTTTGAACAAATGCATAAAGTTCAAATTGAGCAAACTTGAGTTTTAGGCTAATGTGCCATTGTTTTAAAGTCCAAACGTGCTCTATACTCCTTATACACCTCAGAACTCATTCATACACTCCTTGGTTATTTTATTTTATTTATTTTTGATTTTTTATTAATTTAAAGTCAAAATAAAATAAGATAAAATCATATCTTCTTACAAGAGTCCAAGCCCATCCTATCTTTAACCTAATCAAGCACTATGTATTATTCTTCATTCATACAAGCAACACACGAGAAACCCTTGCCTCAAAAACTTGTCAAAATTCCAATTTTTCAAAGAACCCTAAAGAATTTCAAACCCTTATCACGAGCCCTTTCACTATAAAACGGCCACTCCATTCATTCCCAGCAATCATACAGAGTAAGAATGGACCAAATTTGATGGTCCAAAGCTCATGAAACGCCATGCATTCATCTTCGATCCAATCATTTTCCCAAAATTCATATTTTTATTTTCGTTTTGTTTTAAGCCATACTAATGTCATTATTATGTTTATGAGATGTCTTTGCACAAGTCTGGATCATCATAAGGATCCCATGCAATCGAAACCATGAAACGTCATGGTTACATCGGTTCCATGTATTTTTTCTATAGCAATCAAATCATTCAGTTTTAGTCCATAATAATCCTTCCATTGGATTTGTAGGGTTGGATTTAGGGGGTAGGATGTTTTTGGCTTACTAACATCTCATATTTTGCAGGTTTGTCAAAAACAGGTTACCGGAGAAGACGATCAGAGCTAGCGGTCCGGCGCCTCTCCGGTTCAGGAAAAGATCTTATATTATATATTTATTGTTTTAGTTGAGTTAATAGATGTATCACCACCTCAGCGGTTAAAGCACGCGCGTTAAGTCATTTGTGAAGAAGTGAAAAACACAAGAATGGGGGTTGAATTGTAAAACTTGAAATCAAATGCAGACAACACGATATTTTTATCCTGGTTCGTTTGATCTCAAACTACTCCAGTCCACCCGTCAAGGTGATTTCGCCTCTCTCCAACGAGGTCTTAATCCACTATATTCAACTGAATATTACAACTGCTTTAACAACTGCTAAAGCCTTCTTGAGTCAAAACCACAAGCCGGTTTCTCAAGGAAATACTTTCTTACAGATAAATGAAATCTAAGTGTGTTGAATGTTTTCTACAAAATTGTTTATCACAACTGTGATACTACACAAATTAAGCTTATGAGAACTGGAATGCTAAAACAATAGAATAGGTAATTGAGAGCTTTAGCAAACTGGGAATGAGGATGAATATGAATAGCTTTAGGCGTGTAGAGAGTTGTAGAGCATTAGCCAATTCGTTCCTCACTTGCTTGTTTATATAGCATTGGAAATGGTACGTTGGAGCCAATTATTTCCGTTTCAATGCCAATTACATTCTTTCCATATTAAGCAGATCTTGTCTGGAATAATGTCGTTGATAATAAAGTATCTTGAATGCATAGTACCGTTGCCAATTAAGCGTGTTCTGGATTTGGCTTATTCTGACGCTGCTAGATGCTGATGAATCGTTGTTATCTTGATCAGAGTTTAGATTGTTACGTGCAGATCTGTTCATCATGCTTCAGCGTAAGCACATGCTTTGATCTTCTGATTCTGGCATCTGATATAACATCCTCTGATGCTGATGTTGATAATTCATCTTCTGATGCTGATGATGATATTCTTATGCTGATACTCATCAGAGTTTCTGTAAAACAAAACATAATTTTTAGGTAGCATATATGTCTTACATGAATCATACAATTTATATATTCTTGCATATTGTTATCATCAAAACTTTAACTTAGGGTAGTAGATTCAAACTTTGTTCTAACAATCTCCCCCTTTTTGATGATGACAAAAACTAGATTATTTTTCAATTGAAAATTAACGAGAAAGGTATCAGAGATAACCAAATAATAAATTGTATTAGAGATAAACAGGTAGGTATCAGAGATAAGGAGGAATAAAAGGTATCAGAGCTTAAGGGGATAAGAAAACAACTATCAGAGTTATGATCAGAAAGACTCCCCCTGAGTTTATTACTTCCCTTTTTAATTCCTTGAATCCTTTAGCATCAGATCTTTCTTGAACTTTCTTTTACTCGAGCAGAGCTTCAGTGTATCAGAGATAATTAACTTCTTGTACCTGTAAGCTTATGCAAAACAAGGAAACATCCAGGTATATCAGAGTGTTAGAATGTTTGAGACTTTTGTCTCAGTAATCCGTTATTGAAAAATATCATTCTTTTTCTCCCCCTTTTTGTCAGCAATCAAAAAGTGCAAGTAATTGAAGTTAAAACGATCAGAGCAGAAAAACCATTGTATAGATGTCAAAGCTTAGAGGATAGTACAGAAAACATGGAAAGAAAACAATGAAAACATCAAGAATTAGAATCTAAGGTTGGGGTGGAAAGCGTGTGAACAGAGCTTCTAGCATGTTCTTAATCTGATCAGTAGTTTCCTTCTGCTGATGCACCATGCTGACTACTGTATCAATCTTGCCATCTTGCACATCCATCCTTTCCTTCATCCATTGATCATTCTCATCCATTCTTTGCTGCAGACGAATATCATTTTGCTTCAGCTCTTCAAGAGTCTGCCTGTCCAAAGCAGCTTGAGAGACGTCAGAAACAGGATGCTTCTGAGAGCTTTCTGCAACATCTTCTTCTTGACTAACATCTTCAGCTTGAATTGTCTGATCTTCTGCTGGTTGAACTTTTGAGGCTGGACGCTTTTTAGACCATGGCTCACTATCCAGAAAGAGCACTTCCTCCTTCAGCAGCTGACTCATGACTGAACCTTCAACTTCTTTCAGCAGTTTGCTGAAGTTCTGTTGAGCCTGTTCATAGTTTATGTCTTGCAGCTTGAAGGTTTCAGCGCGTACCCAACTTCTAAATTGTGTCCAGAGTTGGTCTGAAGCAGCAGGATCAATCATTCCAGGACACGCCTGCTTTAGAGAAGCAATCCAATTCCGCATGCCTGTTTTAAAATTCAAAATACCAGAACCAACATCTGGTTGTTTGGGTTTTAGAATGGCGATTTTATTGATAATGGCAGCAAAACAGTCAAGGACTGTGAGATCGATGAAGGTTTTGTTGTGGTCTTCTGTATTTTGTTTGGGAGATGGAGTGGGAAAATCAGAAATGATGATTGGACTGTTTGGAGTATTAGGAGGGGTAGTTTCTGGTGAGGATGGCAGTTGGGGAATGTTTACAGTTGTACCACATGGCAGTTGAATTGCCAAGGGTTGTGGTTCAGAGGATTGAGGTGAATGAGGTTCAGGGGTTTGAGGTTCAGAGTGGTGAGACTCAGAGTTTTGAGACTCAGGTTGTGGAGATGATGGTTGAGGTTAAGGTGGATGAAGTTCTGGTTATGGAGAGGGAGGTGGAGTTTCTGGTTGAGGAGAGGGAGGTTGTGGAATTTCTGGTATGGGTGAGAGTGTATGTTCTGGTTGAGGTGAGTGGGCAGTTTTTGGTTGAGTGTTTGGATTTTCTGAGAGGGGAGCGGAAGAACGTTGATCAATTTCAGAAAGAACTTTATCAAGTTTTGATTCTGTTGATGTTGTGGGTTTTGGATTTTTGGTGCGGGATCTTCTGAGAGTTAGTGACTCAGAAGGGTCAAACTCTGGTTCGGTGTCATCAATAGTTGGTATGGGAATTGGGAGTTCATATGAAGCTGGGGTTGGAATCAATGTTGGAACATCAGATGAATTTAAAACATTAACAGTAGATAGATTACCTCTCTTCTTTGGTGTCTGCTGGGATGGTCCTTCTGAAGCAGCCTTTCTCTTCTTATTCTTCTTCAAAGTAACCTCTGGAGTTTGCTGGTGCAGATCTTTGATGTTCAGGTCAGGATCTGTGCCATCAACCTTACACGCATCCAAGTATCTGAGAACGATGACTGGTTTAGAGTCAATCTCATAGAATATGGGAAAGTTGCTCAGAGGGACTCTTCTGCTGGTGATGTCAGCAAGAGGAGTGACGCTGGGCTCCTTTCTGATATTCTCTATCAGTTTCATCTTCTTCAGATTCTTGGCGTTCAGCTGCTTGCCAACAGCTGGTTCTAGAGAACTTATTTCCTATGCTTCTGTAAGGTGTTCTATCAGCCTATTCTCAGTTAGAATATCTGATATTAATCTTCCGAAGGGTATCCAATCCCTTTTAGTCTTCTCTTCTTCTCTTGTCTCCTTGACGCTGGTCTTCAGATGATTGAACAGAAGATGAGCAAGGTTGATCTTGGTCTTCTTAGCAATAAAATAGAGCAGAAATTACTGATCTATGTTGATGTAGTCAGGAGAGCTTGTGGGCTTCCTGTGGTTGAAGAAGCCCAAGATGATCTTTGCCCAGATTCTGTGCTGATCCATCAAATCTCTGATCTTGCTGCTGGGAACCCCATGAGTGAAAATCTGTCTAGCAACAATGCCAGTGTTTCCAGCTCTTTCTGCCATGTCAATACAACGGATGCCACCACCGTTGTATCCAATCAGCCTAGCAATGTGATCCTCAGTGATCACTATCTTCTTTCCCATGATGTATGAGGTAACCTGATGGGTTGAAGCAGACGCATGAATCCAGAACTCTTTAACCAGAATGGGGAATGTTGGACCCACCAACCTATCAAAATACATCTCCCATCCTTGTGCCCTAATTTCTTCAGTCAAATAGAAGCCATTTTCTTTCAGACTGGCGAAATCAACGATCAGTTCAGACAAAACTTCCAAGTTCTTCACCGGAGTAAGTAGAGTTCTGAAGGGAATCTGGTATTGCTCAGATGAAGCCTCTTGCTGGGAACCTGCAGAAACATTGCTAGAAGTTGCCATGTTCACACTAGGGTTTCTTTGAGAAAAGCTTGAAAAAGGGATTTCTTTTGAAAAAGATGAACACACAAGTAAGAATGCAGAAAATATTTGGATGATTGTAAGAGACGGTAAAAATTTAATGAATGATGTTAAGGCGTTTAAATAGATTTCAAAAGATGTTTTGAAAATGTAAACGATTTTAAGAGAGAGAATTAATTCATGATTACAGTTTAACTCTTGATTACACGCATTTAATGTTTGCTGATTTTGGGGGATTTGAGAAAGATATTTGGAACGGTTACCAGACATGTGTCTCAATGCATCCAATCAGCATTTTGCCTTCTCAGAAGCGTGCACACGTGTTCTGCTTCAGAGATTAGCTGATGACTGAATGACACTTGTTTGATTTGGTGAACAGCACATCTATCCTTGAAGTGAGACGCTCATATCTTTATGGATAGACTCTGATACAATCTGCATGTCTAACTTTCTGAAAGAAGATTGATCAGAAGTTCACAGTAGAATAAAATACATTCTGAAGGTTAATATATAGAATTAAACATTTTCACTTTGGACAGAGCTTCATGCTGAGATGCTTCAGAATGAAGTTGAACCTATCTTCAAAAAGTGGTTTAGTGAAGATATCAGTCCATTGATGGTCTGTATCAATAAATTTTAAGTTCAAAATTCCTTTCTGAATATAGTCCCTAATGAAATGGTGTTTTATTTCTATATGCTTAGCCCTAGAATGCAAAATAGGATTTTTACTTAAGCAAATGGCAGAAGTATTGTCACAGAGTATAGGGATGTTACTCTCAAAAATCTGGAAGTCTTCAAGCTGACTTTTCATCCAGAGCATTTGTGTGATGCATCCTGCTGCTGCTATGTACTCAGCTTCTGCTGTTGATAGCGCAATTATAGATTGCCTTTTGCTGGACCAAGAGATCAGATTTTCTCCCAGAAACTGGCAGCTTCCAGAAGTACTTTTACGCTCTACTCTGTCTCCAGCAAAGTCAGCATCACAGTAACCTACTAAGCTGTAATCACTATATTTTCTATAAAATAAACCCAGATTAGTAGTACCTTTCAGATACTTGAAAATTCGCTTAACAGCTGTTAAGTGAGATTCTCTAGGATCTGATTGGAATCTTGCACAAATACATACGCTGAATAAAATATCAGGCCTTGAAGCCGTCAGATAAAGAAGAGAACCAATCATACCTCTGTAGACCTTCTGTTCTACCTTTTTGCTTACCTCTTCTCTTTCCAGAATGCACGTGGGATGCATTGGAATCTTTGATGACTTACATTCTGAGAGATCAAATTTCTTCAGAAGTTCTCTGACATATTTGCTCTGATGAATGTAAGTTCCCTCTGGATTTTGATTGATCTGAATTCCCAGAAAGAATTTCAGTTCTCCCATGAGGCTCATCTCAAATTCTGCCTGCATACACTTAGCAAATTTTCTTCCAAGAGAGGGATTAGTAGATCCAAAAATAATATCGTCAACATAAATTTGACAAACTAAGATGTCATTCTTAACTGACTTACAGAATAAGGTAGTGTCCACCTTCCCTCTGGTGAATTCTTTTTCTAACAGAAAGTTACTTAGTCTTTCATACCAAGCTCTGGGAGCTTGTTTCAGACCATATAGTGACTTCTTTAGTTTGAAAACATATTCTGGATTTTTTGTACTTTCAAAACCATGGGGTTGGTGCACATAAACCTCTTCTTCTATATATCCATTTAAGAATGCACTCTTGACATCCATCTGATACAGAGTGATGCCTTTATTAATAGCAAACGAAATTAAAAGTCTGATAGATTCTAACCTGGCGACTGGGGCAAAGGTTTCTGTATAGTCTATCCCCTCTTGATGACTATAACCTTGTGCTACCAGTCGTGCTTTGTTTCTGATAACTTCACCTTGTTCGTTCAGCTTGTTTCTGAACACCCATTTTGTTCCAATGACATTGAATCCTTTTGGTCTGGGAACAAGATCCCATACGTCATTTCTGGTGAATTGATTCAGCTCTTCTTGCATTGCTAGAATCCAGTCGTTGTCCAGAAGTGCTTCATCAATAGAGGAAGGTTCAATCAGAGAAACAAGTCCCATGAGGGATTCTTCAGAGTTTCTGAAGCTGGCTCTTGTTCTGATTGGATCTTCCTTTCTTCCTAAGATAGTTTCTTCTGGGTGATCCAAGCTGCTTCTGGGTAGTCTTTTCTGAGGTTGTTCAACAGATGTTGCTGGATTGCTAGCAGTGCCTCTTTCTGATATTGAAGGAGTGTCTTTATTTAGAGCTTCTGATGACTTGTCTTCAGAACCTGTAAATTTAACTTCCATACCTGCAAAAACTTCATTCTGCTTTGACTTTTCAGAGTCAAGCTTATCATCAAAACGAACACTGATTGATTTTTCCATAATCTGTGTTTCTGTATTGTATACTTTGTACCCTCTTGAGCGTTCATAGTATCCTAACATAATACACTTCTGTGCTTTAGAGTCAAACTTGTTCAAATAATTTTTTGTATTTAACATAAAACAACTACATCCAAATGGATGAAAATATGAAATGTTGGGCTTTCTGTTCTTCCACAATTCATATGGAGTCTTTTCCAGAATAGGTCTTATGGAGATTCTATTCTGAATGCAACACGCTGTGTTTATTGCCTCTGCCCAGAAGATCTTAGCAACGTTTGTCTCATTGATTATGGTTCTGGCCATTTCTTGCAATGTTCTGTTCTTTCGTTCTACAACTCCATTTTGCTGGGGAGTTCTAGGACAAGAGAAATCATGCAGAATGCCTTTGTCATTAAAGAATGACTCAAAATCTTTGTTTTCAAACTCTCCACCATGATCACTTCTGACTTTAACGATTCTAAGATCCTTTTCATTATGAACTTTGAACTTGGTTACAGAAGGTGACAAACACGGAGTGTGACTCGTCCTTGTGTCTTAGGAACTTTACCCATGTCCATCTGCTATAGTCATCTACGATTACTAACCCATACTTCTTGCCACTGACTGAAGCAGTTTTAACTGGTCCAAATAAGTCAATGTGCAGAAGTTCTAATGTCCTAGAGGTAGAAACAACATTTTTAGATTTGAAAGAAGGTTTTGCAAACTTGCCTTTCTGACATGCTTCACACAGAGCATCTGAATTGAACTTCAGATTAGGAAGTCCTCTGACCAGATTGAGTTTGTTAATCTGAGATATTCTTCTCATACTAACATGCCCCAATCTTCTGTGCCAGATCCATTGCTCGTTGTTAATAGACATAAGACACTTTACATTCTGACTTTTCAGTTCAGAAAGTTTGATTTTATAAATATTGTTTTTCCTCTTTCCATTAAATAGGATAGTCCCATCTTTCTGACTAACAGCTTTACATGATTTTTGATTAAATATTATATCATAACCGTTATCACTTAATTGACTTATGGATAACAGATTATGCATTAATCCATCTACTAACAGAATATTGTTTATAGAGGGAAGATTTCCATTACCTACAGTTCCAGAGCTAATGATCTTTCCCCTCTGATTGCCTCCAAAGCCTACGTGGCCTCCAGGCTTAAGTTCCAGGCTTTGGAACATATGCCTTCTTCCCATCATGTGTCGTGAGCAGCCAGAGTCCAGATACCATGACTGGTGTTTCTGATTTGCTGCTAAAGATATCTGCAACATGTATTATTTTATCCTTAGGTACCCATATTTTCTTGGGTCCTGATTTGTTAGCTTTACCAAAACTCTGGTTGAATTTTGGTTTCATAGAATAAATACTACTAGTATATTTAATGTCATGTGTGTGACCATACACAAAGTGTGAATTCAGAGTAGTGTGTTTAATAGTTAAATCCATGGCATTCTTTGGTGTAGGAACCTTACCTTGGTATCCTATTCCCTTTCTGCCATTTCTTCTAACTCCATAGATCATTGAAGCCATTTTGCTTCTATCTATGCTTTTAGCAAGGAACTTCTGAAAGCTATGATCATACTCCTTGATGATCTCATCAGCGCTGCTGGGAGTTTCAGAAATTGTTTCCTTCTGAGAGTTTTGTAAAACATTTTCTAATTTTGAAATTTTATTTTTCAACTCAGAATTTTCCAATTTGAGACTCTCAGTTTTGTCAGAGTCAGAGTCAAGATTCCTTTTCAGGTTTCTGAATTTAACTCTGATCTGCTGGTACCTTTCCAGAATTTCGTTAAGGCTTTCAGCAAGTTCAGCCTTAGTAAAATTAATTGCAAAGTCAGGAAATACCTCTTCGGTGTCTGATTCTGAGTCTGATTCAGAAGCTTCACTGTCTTCTGATATGTTGGCCATGAGAGCTATGTTTGCTCTCTCATCATCTAATTCTGAGTCAACTTCAGACGAGTCAGAGTCATCCCATGTGGCCATGAGACTTTTCTTCTTTTCTCTTCCAAACTTCTTTTTGGGATTTTCCCTCTGAAGCTTTGGACAGTCACTCTTATAGTGTCCTTGCTCGTTGCATTCATAGCAAGTGATGTCCTTGGTGTTTGACTTCCTGCTTCCTGAAGATCCTTCAGATCTTCTGTATCCAGAGGAAGAGTATGACCTTCTGTATCTGGAAGAGGACTCATTCTGATCAGATCTTCTGGGATTCCTGAACTTCCTTTGCCTCTGCTTCCATAGTTGGTTCACTCTTTTGGAGAGGAGGGAAAGTTCGTCTTCTTCTGATGAGGACCCATCAGATGTTTCTTCAACTGCCTGCAAAACTTTAGATTCAGATTTTCTGTTAGATTTTAATGCTAAAGGCTTACCTTGCTTTTGAGGTTCATCAGCTTCTAGCTCTATCTCATGACTTCTGACGGAGCTGATAAGTTCCTCAAGAGAAATTTTGTTGAGATCTTTAGCTAGCTTCAGCGCTGTAACCATTGGCCTCCACTGTTTTGGCAAGCTTCTGATGATCTTCTTGACATGATCAGCAGTAGAGTATCCTTTTTCCATAACCTTGAGACCAGCCACCAGAATTTGGAATCTTGAGAACATTGTTTCAATGAATTCACTTTCTTCCATTTTGAATGCCTCATACTTCTGAATGAGCGCAAGAGCTTTAGTTTCTTTGACCTGAATGTTGCCTTCATGCGTCATTCTGAGTGAGTCAAACATGTTCTTTGTTGTGTCTCTGTTAGAGATCTTTTCATATTCAGCGTAAGAGATGGCGCTGAGAAGAATGGTTCTGGCCTTGTGGTGATTTTTGAAGTCACGCTTTTGTTGATCAAACATTGCTTTCCTGTCAATCTTCTGACTGCTTGCATTCACTGGGTGCGTGTATCCATCTGTCACCATGTCCCACATATCAGCATCATGTGCCAGAAAGAAGCTTTCGATTCTATCTTTCCAGTAATCAAAATTCTCTCCATCAAAGACTGGAGGTTTGCCGCTGAATCTGTCTCTATCTTCATTATTGTCATTGCTGCCGTGTTGATATGTTCCTGCCATTTGTGTTTTTCTGACGTTGGATCTTGTACTGACACGGTTAAGTGTTTTAGCTCAGAACCAGGCGCTCTGATGCCAATTGAAGAAGTGAAAAACACAAGAAGGGGGTTGAATTGTAAAACTTGAAATCAAATGCAGACAACACGATATTTTTATCCTGGTTCGTTTGATCTCAAACTACTCCAGTCCACCCGTCAAGGTGATTTCGCCTCTCTCCAACGAGGTCTTAATCCACTATATTCAACTGAATATTACAACTGCTTTAACAACTGCTAAAGCCTTCTTGAGTCAAAACCATAAGCCGGTTTCTCAAGGAAATACTTTCTTACAGATAAATGAAATCTAAGTGTGTTGAATGTTTTCTACAAAACTGTTTATCACAACTGTGATACTACACAAATTAAGCTTATGAGAACTGGAATGCTAAAACAATAGAATAGGTAATTGAGAGCTTTAGCAAACTGGGAATGAGGATGAATATGAATAGCTTTAGCCGTGTAGAGAGTTGTAGAGCATTAGCCAATTCGTTCCTCACTTGCTTGTTTATATAGCATTGGAAATGGTACGTTGGAGCCAATTATTTCCGTTTCAATGCCAATTACATTCTTTCCATATTAAGCAGATCTTGTCTGGAATAATTCCGTTGATAATAAAGTATCTTGAATGCACAGTACCGTTGCCAATTAAGCGTGTTCTGGATTTGGCTTATTCTAACGCTGCTAGATGCTGATGAATCGTTGTTATCTTGATCAGAGTTTAGATTGTTACGCGCAGATCTGTTCATCAAGCTTCAGCGTAAGCACATGCTTTGATCTTCTGATTCTGGCATCTGATATAACATCCTCTGATGCTGATGTTGATAATTCATCTTCTGATGCTGATGATGATATTCTTATGTTGATACTCATCAGAGTTTCTATAAAACAAAACATAATTTTTAGGTAGCATATATGTCTTACATGAATCATACAATTTATATATTCTTGCATATTGTTATCATCAAAACTTTAACTTAGGGTAGTAGATTCAAACTTTGTTCTAACAATTTGTGTCAAAGGGCATGGGTTCGATCTTGCCTTTTGCCATTATTTTCTTCATATTTTCATATTTTGCAGGTTAGTTTACAAAACACGCTGAAGCCATATCCTAACACCAAGGCGCACTTGGCCCAGTGGTGAAGGTATTGGCTGAGGGTTCCAAGCGCGTGGGTTCAACACTCACTCCTACCATTTGGTTTATTTTTTACTCTTCCTCTTAAAACCTTTTTTTTAAACCTTTCCAAATAAACCTTTTAATTTAATAAACCCTAATTTAGTTTTACATATTTTAATTAACCCTAATTATTTTTTAGGTTTTCATTTAATCAATTCTTTTTTATTAATAAATTAATTAGTTTTTTAGGTTTTTAATTGACTAAAATCAATTTAGGATTTGATTAACTTAATCGGTCGATTTCTTTTTTTAACTAATTAAAATAAATTAGGTCATTAGATTAATCATCAAACTTTTTTCTATAAAAAATCATCAAAGCAATTTTCCTTTTCATGTTCTTTCCGCTTCGCGTATTTTTATTATTTTCGCATTTTCCAATTATGTATCTGCTTGCGGTTTGTAATAGTTTAATTAGGGTTTTTCTATTTCCCCCTGTTTTTACTATTTGTACCCCAATTCCCGAAGCCTTGTAACAGTGTAGGATTTTACTTTTCTACATTTATCGCTTTCCTTATAACTGTTAAATGTATGCTAATAGGGTTTGTATGACAAGATTAAAGACAATCGTAGAAAACCCTAATTTCAAGATAAATCAACTGAAATTAAAACTCTCTTCACACGCGCACCTCTAGGATAACCTCACTTGTTGCCTCTAAAAATAGTCATGTCCCTCGAACATGGGGGACTCTTTAGCATTGTCCCTCGATTAAAAAGATCATAGTCCCTCGATGACCCTTTGATGTTGCCTTTCGGTAAAATGATCTAGTCCCTTACGATAAAATTGCTAAAGCGCCCCTACGAGTTACCTTTATGACTGTACGATGATTCACGCTTGTCCCTTCATATCCAATGATAAGGCTTCCTACTAACTAATGGTAGTATAACACTATCTAAAGGAGGAGAAAAAGAACGATAAAGACCATGAGTAAGGGTAGAATACTGTTAATCGCTTGCTTACATTTTTCAAAACCAAAACATTTCTCACAATCACACTTTCAAAATATTTTCAAATAAACACTTTGTACGCATTCTTAACCAATACAAGAATCATTAAAAAGTTGCCTTACTATTGGTATTTTCTAAATACTTTTCAAAATACACACAAAACATTTTCAAAAGCAAGCTAGTGATTAAGAGCCCGTAGATAACTACGGATGAAAAGGGTGCTAACACCTTCCCTTCTCATAACCTACCCTCCAAACTCAAATAAATCTCAAAGGTATTTCTTGTTCTTTTCACCCTTTCCTTATTCTATTCGTAACATTTACGATAAAATGCAAAACCAAGTAAGTTCTCCCACCGTATTACACCCATCTATTGGATGTGACGGGACGTGTGAAGGGTCATCATATGGTCATTGAAGGCAACATATAGAGATACTTTAGAAACTTATCGGAGGGACTAGATCATTTTTCATAGGCAACATCTAAGGGTCATCGAGGGACTAGGATCTTTATTCGAAGGGACTTTGCTAAAGTATCCCTATTTTCGAGGGACATGACCAAGTTTCCAAAGGAAAAAAAAGAGGATACCCTAGAGGTGCAGAGTGTGAATAGTGTGTTTAGTTCAGTTATTTATCTTGTATTAGGGTTATCTATCGATTGTTTTTAGATCTTGCCATACACGCCTAATTACTAGCAGTATAATATATACGGAAAGGTAAAGGTGCATAAAGTAAATCCTAAGCTATTACAGGGCTTTGGGGTAGTAACATAAAAAAAAGATGCGGAAAATAAAGTGCAGAAATTAAACCCTAAACTATTACATCCTGTAAGTAGTTACATAATAGGAAAAATGCGGAAAGATAAAGCTAAATTGTTACAAGAGAAAGTCGCGTGACCTATACAATTTCTCTAGGAATTTAAATGCGAAATAAAAAAATGTTTAAAAAAAAGTTTGAATGTGATTTTTTATGAAATTGATTTGATGTTAGTTAAATAGTTAAAACTCTAAATCTAATTAATTTTAATTAATAAAAATCCTAAAGTCTAATTAATTTTAATTTTAAGAAAATATTTATTAACCTAATTAATTAGTAAATATAAAAATGTCAAAATTAATTATTGATTAAAAACCAAAACCTATTTTATTAGGGTTTTGAAAAAAGATTAAAATTGATTAATAGTTAATTAAGAAAAATAATTAGGGTTAAGGAAAAAATTAGGGTTAATAATTAAAAGAAATAAGGTTAAAAAGAAAAAAAATGTAAAACTGCATGGGGTGGGTGTTGAACTCACGCTCTCTAGGCTTCATACTAACTTGCTTGACACCCAACTAATGCATTGGTTGTGTTAGGAAATAAGCGTTGCATATTATATAAAAAACCTGCATAAATTTGAAAATAGCAAAAAGGATTGTAAAAGGCAGGGATCGTACTCACGCCTTTGAGGTAAGAAGAGCTTTTGTACAGGCGTGCTTGCCACTAGGGTGGCTGTTACATCCAGCAGTGAAATAAAACAGCATAAATATAGTATAAATATAATCAGATAGACCGGAGAAGCGTCGGAGCCCTAGCTCCGGTTGTCTTCTCCGGTGAGGTATTTTCTTGGAACCTACAAAATAACAAACATAAGTGATCAAGGAAAACCCTACCCCCCTAATTTGAGGGTTGCGAATTCAATAGTGGCCTTAACTTTGGCTAATTCTTCTTGCATAAAGAGATACGAACAAAATAATGTAAATCAATCCAAACATGGTGCTAAGCTATCTAGGCGTTATGGGACTCATGCAAGGGTCTAATCTTGTATTGTCACATCTCAGAAACACATCAGCATGGTTAGTATGAATTAAAGCATGGTAAAAATTAAAAATTGAAATGCATGAAAATAGGGAAACTGGTGATGCTTCATGCACATGTTTCAAGCCTCTTTGATCATCAAGAATGATCAAGTCTTACTCTATAATGTCTCGGGGATTGATTTGAGTGGTTGGTTTTCTTTGGAAAGGGCTGGAAAACGATTTTCAAGTTTGCCCTAGTTTGAAAAAAAATTGAGATTTAGAGGGTGTGTTCTTGCAAGGTTTTTCGTGATCTTCCTTGTCTGGATGAGAAGAGTATTTATAAGAGAAGATTAGGTCAAGAAGGATGGGCTTGGACCTTGTAGAACAAACTTTGATTATTGTTTGAAAATAGAATATAATAAGACAAAACATTAATATTTGTTTCAAGAATAAGCTCCACACGGTTTGCAATGTAATCTTGGCCTCCAAAAGATTTGAGACAAAAGCCTTGTAAGCCTTATACCTCCACTGACTATTTATTTGATTTAATTTGCATTTAAAAGAATAAAAATTCAAATAAAAGAAATAAAAACCATAAAATATATAAATGGTTTTGGGGGTCCCCTAACATTTCATGAGCACGTTTGAACTTCAAAAATTAGGCCCATTAGTCATAAAATCCAAAATTGTTCAATTGAGGTTTCATGCAATTTCACAAAATTGTCCAACTTTCACCAATCATAACTCTCTCAATTTTTATCATATAGAGGTGATCTTGGACTTTTTAGAAAGCTCAAGATGTCCCCTACAACTCTCATTTTGTTCATTTTCCACTTGAAGATTTTATCTTGATTTAAATTGCTTTGACAAAAAGTGTCTTTTTGTTGACTTTTAAAATGACCTCTAATGTTTTGGCTCATATCTCTCAAATGAAGCATTTTTTAGCCTTGAGCTTAGAGACACAAAGTTGTAGAGAATTGAATTTCCATCAAAATGGGATTTGGTTGAGAACTTCCTGATGAAGCATGTGAAAGTTATGCTTGGTCAAAGTTTAGTTGACTTCACCTAAAGAAAACCATAATTTAGCAACTTTTGACTTTTGATGAATCTTGAGTTTTCTTGATGAGTTATCATCAACCCTTGATCAAATGATGTAACTTTAAAATATTGATGTTGACCAAAATCTTGAAGTTTGACTATATGTTGACCACAATTGACTTTTTGCCTAATATAGTTGGTTTTCAATCATCTGGCTAATTGACTAAGAAAACTTGTGATGCAAGGCTTAAAACTTGGCATGAGGATACCTTGAAGCATTTTAGAAACCATGAAGTCCACTTGAGGCATTAGAAGTCCAACTTCCCTTGGTAAAAACAAAACCCTAGTTTGTAGGTCAATGCTTAGTACGAGGGTTTGTCTGATCAATCTTTGAGTAGTCTTGAATACTTGATAACCTTAGGAGCATGAGAAAATATTTTGAAAATGAGAGGAAAATTTTTGGGGTACAACACTCACTAAAAGGATTACAAGTCGGAAGGAGATGATTCAGATATATCCTGGAGATATATGTCCAAATATCCAATTAATTCTTGAAAAGGACAAGAAGTATGCTCATGGTTGGACCCCCATCTGGCATGGTGATAATGATATGGAAATATTTGGAGTCACAAATGGGAAAGAAACTTTTTGTATCAATCTCAAAGAAGGTACTTGTTCATGTAGGAAATGGATGCTGACTAGGAATTCGTGCATACATGTTATCTCTTGTATGTGGCAGATCAAGAAATCCCCAGAAGAATATGTTGATGGCTATTACAAGTAGGTATCACTCATATGTCTTGTTACTTTCATTTGTAATTATTTGTTATGGGTGTTATTGATAATTATGTATTCTGGCTTTTATCTATAATTTTGTGCAGGAAATCTAAGTATTTAGAATGTTATACCAACATCATCTACCCAACTAATGGACCACAATTGTGGCTTGTCGTAGATGTAAAAGTGGGAGTCAATATACCATTGATGAGAATGGCAATTGAATGCCCCCAAAAGATGAGGAACAAGTCAAATGATGAGCCAAGAAATCCACATGTACTGCTAAGGACTTTAGCCACGGTGACATGCAAAAAATGTGGAGGTGTTGGTTATAACATAAGAAGTTGCAAAGGCAAAAGAGCTGCATATATATACATACATGTTAGTGGGAACAAGAGGGAAAAGACCAAAGACAAGACTAAGGAAAAAGCAAAAACAAAGACTAAGACAAAGGCAAAGGCAAAGACTAAGACTAAGACTAAGGTAAAGGCAAAGACTAAGACTAAGGTTGTAACTGAAATTGGCACATCATATCAGGGTCCTCCTGTTACACAACTAAATAAAAAGTAGTTGTAGGACATGATTATAATGTTAAGTGTTTTGTAAAGTCATGAACAATTTTCTGTCATCAACTTATGTTATCTTATTTTGGTATTCTGTCATTAAGTTATGTTCTGCTTATGAAGGTATTATGTCATGATGTTATTTTATGTATGTATCATGTTAACTTTCCTTGTAAAAACAAGCTAATGAATCTAATGAAGTTGTTATTTTGATTATGAGCTATGATTTCATTTATGTTTCTTTGTTCAACCCACCAGTTATATTCATTACAATTAACTTCAAACTAGTACAAGGTTAACAAAAAAAAAATATCTCCATTTCATTTCAAACCAACAAATACACTCACTTGATTACAACTATCCAACAATTGTCAACACTAATCCTAAGTTGACAACAACCACTTAAGCCCAAGTTTACACCAATTGAAAACACTACTTCATTATATTTGATAACACTAATCCTATTGCCAAAACAAATGTTTATTGAAACAAAGAATTTCATCATTAAGTTCATTGAATTCAACTTTGTCTTCACTTTAGCTACTTTGATATTAGCTTCATCCATTTTTGCCCTTTCTTGATCCAACTTTTTTTTGTAGTGAAGTGATAATCTCTTTAGCTCTTGAAGACATTTCATCATCATACCAAACAAAATGGCTACACCTTTTATAACCTTGTACCTGAAGTAAAACAACACATATGAATGAATCTACACCCAAACACAGAATACCCACACCCAAAAAAACCTATAAATAAGACATGGACATTACCTTATACATCCCACACCCAAAAAAAGTCGATCTGGGTTGGAATCGGTCCATGAAGTCATCAATGGAGCTTCAAGCCCACACCTGCACTCGCTTCAAAAATGACATGAACGCGTAGCTCTAACACTAATAGCTTTCGTGCATTGAGACATCTTCAACACACGATAGTGCAAAACAAAAAGGAAAGAAGAAGTATGGAAGACGAAAACGTAAGAGAAGGAGGAAGAAGAAGTATGGAATACTTGCAACGAAGAAGAAGGACAGAATATTTGCAACGAAGAAGAAGGACATGACACAAATTTATAACCTAATTTTAATCTTATTATATTCAATATAATTATATAAATTATTTCTGGAAAAATAAAAAATAAAAATAAAAATAAAAATGAACAATTATATTTTTAAATGATGTGGCATGTGACAGGGTTCATATTGGGGGTGCTATGTCATTAAAATATGAGACAAATGGCTAGGAACAAACAAAAATTCACCAAAAATGAAATAGGGAGATCTAATAGCTGGTTTTTTTAAAAGGGACTAAAAAATTAGGAAACTAATTATAGACGGACTAAAAGTGCATTTAAGAAAACTAACCTTAATGACCACATCTCTTCTCATAGAACACTATCCCCTTTCTTCTTTTCTTCTCAAAAATCATATCCAAAAGCAAAAACCCCCCCTTCTATTCAAACAAAAAACACAAAGAAAACACCAAGAATCAATTAAAGAAGACAATGGGAAATAGAGGTTAATAGCAACCATTTTATGATGGTTGGAGAGTTGTTATACGGAGGCGGTGTTGTGCAGTTGTGACGGGCTGAGTGCGGAGGATCTGGGTGTCTTTGTGTCATCTTTGTGTTGTGGTTTCAGTGGGATGGTCCGACATTGCTCGCGTGTGGATGGATGTGTCGGGTCTGGTGGCGATTCGAAGGGGGTACGATGAAGGCTCGTCAGAGGTTTGTATGGGGAACTCGAAGGTTGTCAGAGTGAAGACTTGGGGATGGTTATGCTATTGGTTGCAGTGATGGAGGGAACAACGGCCATTTACCTTCTCCAAACATTTTCAATTGCAAATTATTATTGTTGCTGGGCAGATTCGATAGAGCGACCACCGCCGAGTAGCTTCCTCTCTTTTTTCTGCAGAAAAGAAGAACAAAAATGTATGCAAGTTTATCATGAGTTTTAACTCGATAATAATGTTTCTGTGTCGGGTTTTGATTCAATATTGTTTAATTGATTATTGCTTCTATTTTTTTTAATTCAAAGTATTGTATTTTGATAGGTTTTGGTTTATGGCATGAATCATAGTATTAACATGAAAGTTTGATTTTAAACATTGTTAACAAAAGTTTGAATTGTGAGATATTTTCAGAGATTGAGTTTACTAAAGAAAAAAACTTGTTATTGCGAGTTTGAATTTAAAAATTATAGTAAATGTAAGGGGTTAGAATTTGGTACAAAAAATTAGCAATAATAATTTTTAAAGAAAATCATCACTTGGTTGAAAAACAAATAACTTAAAACCAAAAGGAATTGAAAATAAAAGAGAGGGGGGCTTATATTGAAATTTTAATCATTGACCAAAATTGTTGATAAAAAATGTAGAAGTTTAAAAGGGTTTTAGAAAAAATGTGTGAAGAAAAAGGTTGAAAAACTGTTGATAGAAGTGTGAATTTTGTGAATGTATGAAATTGCAAATTTGTTGATATGAAAGTGTATGAAAAAAGTGAGTGAAAAATTGTAGAGTTATTGATATTATGGATTTGCAAAATTGTAGATGAATTGAATTGTCAAACTAAATGACTATTTATAGACTGAAAAATTAGGTTAAAACATCAAAAAAAGAAATAAATTAAACCAAATAAAACTAATATGGAGACCCAAATTATCTGATTGTATCATAGTCAGCAAGATTAAGAATCTAGATCTATTTGTGACTTTGTGCAAAATACGATTTGAAAAGAATTTGATTTGAAAAGAATTTGATTTGAAAAAGATTTTATTAATTTTTTGGATTTTTGACTATTTTTTGCATAAAAAAATTATTTTAATGAAAAAATAATATTTTAAAATATAATAAAAGTAAAGGAAAACGAAAATAGTATTTAAATAATAAAAAATATGATATTTTTGTGATCTTTTTAGTAATAATGTAAATATAAAAAAGAAGTTTAAAATAAATAGAAAAAATGTCAAAAGATAAGAAAGGTGGGATTCAAACTCCTAACCTTATAAATGCAAGCCTTACCTCCTTACTAATTGTGGCAATTCATTTATTTGAAATAAAATGGCCTTAGAAAACACATGAAGGTCACCCAAATATTTGTTATTAAAAACATACAAATAATTTAAAATAAACTATTATATATAAATATAAAAACCAAGTTTGAAAATAATAAGGCGGGCAAATTTGAGGTTTGGCAGCTGCCCCTATTTAATTACTCTTTGATTGAAGGGTGCAAGAGTACAAAGTTCTCGTACATTTGGATTTGAGGGTTATTAAATAATGGAAGACCCCAAAATTTGACCAAAGACTCTTTTTAAAAACTTTTGAAAAGTAGTTTGAAACAATAAAACCTGTAAAAAGTAAAAAAGGCAAGAACAACACGGATAGCTCATCAACGCTTGGGAAAAGCAAACATAGATAACCCTAATATGACGATGCAGATAAATCGTGCATATCAAAGGTAACCAAGAGAAGACGGCGTGGATAACTCGTCAACGCTTGGGAAAAAACATAGATAACCCTGATATGACGATGCAGATAACTCGTACATATCAAAGGTAACCAAGAGAAGATGATGCAGATAACTCGTTAACACTTAGGAAAAGTGAACATAGATAACCCTGATATGACGACGCGAATAACTCGTACATATCAAAGGTAACCAAGTGAAGACAATGCATATAACTCGTTAACGCTTGAGTATTGTCATCATCAAAGCTAAACAATTACTCACTTAACTTACATCTTTTCTGTCAACAAACTTCACCATATGGGATCCCCTTGACAATATCTGTAAGTAGATAGATCTATAATCATATGGTACAACAAAAAATACCCATAAAGAAAGGGACACACATATAACATAGTAGAATCATAAGTCTTGAAAAATTATTAATGAATTCCAACATATTAATCTCCCGGGGTTTCTAATAGTAATGATTCTCTAAAGGAACCTCAAATAATTAAATCAAATTAGATGGTTAAAAACCAACAAGATGAAAAGAACTCGATGGAAAAATCAAAGGAAAAGAGAAATGGAACAAATTTGAGAAAGGATTCATGAATGTCAATTGTGATGCAAATCTCTCTTTTGGGAGATAAACACGATGATTTGTGACAAACATAAAATCGTCCTTGATGTGATGACTTGAAAAAACATAAGGCTTGGGGATATGTTGTTATCAAGATCCTACTACATGATGTTACATACGTTGATTTTTGCAAAATATTGTTATTTGACTAAGGTTAACTGAAATAAATTTATTTAAACCTTGTAATTACGGGGGAAACACGATGAATATACATGGTTATGTGGGAAGAGTTGTACAAAATACCAACAAACTTATGGTTTGGTTTGATGAAGTTAGGTTACATTACGTGACCAAGTTACCAATAAATTAATCATCTTTTGGCCTACTATGCATTAAATTACCAAATCTAGTTTAGATTAAAAAACCAGACACATTCTAAATATTGTATCTTCAGATCTTGAAAATTTTATGCAAATTGTCATCATTTTCAATTTTGTATTCTTATACTAACCATCATTTCCACCTATTCCCCAAAGTAACTAACTTTTAAACAAAAAAGTGGAATAAAGAGGTGTCGCCAATTGAATTGACAACTCCATGTGGTGTAGCCATTCTAATTGGTGATTACATGCATTTCATAAGATGTGTCATCAATTGAATTGGCGGCAGTGTACAAATGGAGGTGCCAATTCAATTGGTGACGCCTCTTATAAAATGAATTTAGTCGCCAATTGGATTGACTACACCATATGCAGACGCTGATTCAATTGACGACACCTATTGTTTTCTAAATGGGGGCGCTAATTCACCTGGAAACACCTCTCCGTTCATGTTTTTTTTTGTTTGAAAGTGGATTACTTTTGGAAATAGATGAAAAAGATGGTTATTATGTTAATAAAATTGAAAAAGATGATTATTTGTATATAGTTTTCTCGGATCATCTCTGATTCTATACTCCTTTTAAAAAAAGATAAATAAATGATATATTTTTTATGGAAATTTGCGATCAGAAACGGAGTGGAAAATTAAAATTTTCTTTTAGTGATCCTTACGAATAGGCATGTGTTGCGACTGGTTTTTAAATGAGAGTCGCCGTTATTAGTTTTTATCCTAAGGTAGGGAATCTAATAGGAAACCCTAATTTGTAAAGACAGGGATTCTAACTTTCGGACTTCATTAGACGAAAAGAAGGTGTTAGGCACCTTTCATCTACCTTATTCTTAAGGATTTTAGGTTTTAGGTTTAGGTTTCGGGTAAAATAGGGTTTTAATTTTTAATAGGGGAACTCATATCCTCTTATGAGGAATCAGAGTCTCAATTCATAGTTCGTATGGGTTTGTGTTTTTTAGGGGTTGTAAAAGTATTTTGAATCACCTCGCATTTGACCGGGCTTAGAGATTGCAGAATTTTGGATTAAATGCGCGATTAGTCAAAATATATTTGAAACCCTTTAGCAAAAAATGTTTGTTTAGATTAGTTTATTGCGAAAATGAATTTGATGTTTGTTGAATATATTTTAATAATATTAATTTCAAAAATTCTTAATTAATGCATGACATAAAAATATTTTAATGCAATAATATAGAAAATAATATATACATGAGTTTTTAAATAAAATAGTTATTTACATGATAATAAATAATAATAATATAAAATGAAATAAAGTACTAAAATAATAATTATTATAAAAAAAAGAAAATAATAAAATAAAAATAAAATATAATAATTATAAAGTATAAATAGAAAATATAGGAATTTAAAAATAAAAACAAAATATTTTACTAATTAAAGGGGGTGCGTTTTTAATTAAGTAGTAAAAATCGGGGGTGTCTTAAGAAGTCAGGGCCTGAATTCAGATATTGAATTCAGGCCCAGTAAGCTTGGGGGTGTATTGATGTTCGTGTTTAGCAATTAATGGCAAAGTGGTGTGCAAAAATTAATCGGGCATGGCCCATACGCAAATTTGAGAGGGAGTCTGCATGACCGGGTGTGTGAGAGCGTATTGGACTTACGGTGAGACTTGGCCTACGGCTGTCTGATGAAGATCAAATGGATCTAAAGGGGAGTGTATGTTAATTGTTGTGTATGCGCGCGTACGGAAGAACAACAGAACATAAAAATTGTTTTTAACATTTTATTTTCATTTTATGTGGTTTCACAGTAGCCCTTCACCTCGCTCTCTCGTTTTTTCTTACAACCCCTTTCTATCTTCTCTCTTACAAACCCTAGCGTCACAGTGTGTCACGGCGGCGCGGCTACCCAAAACCAAATCCCTTCCCCTTCGTAAATCAACCAACATACAGAAATGACAACAACACAAAATAATGCTAAGTCAATTTCCTCTTTTTGCGATTTCGTTCTCTGAATTCACGCCTCTGGTCCGCTAATCTTTCTTCTTCTCCTTGCTTGCAGGTTTTGAAGGTGGTGGAGACAGTAATGGCGATGATGATAGCGATTAGGGTTTCAGATGTTGAAACCCTAATCACTCCTTGATTCGTCTTTAGCAGCAAATGGTTTCTCCTTCAACCTCTATTCTTCAGATTTTCTTTGCGATTATGTCTTTTTGGTTTCAAGTTCTCCCCATTTACTGTATTTATTTCTTTAGTATTTATAGGGCTTTAAACTTATAGAGCATTACCGATTTATGCTTTAGATTAGGGATTTCGATTTATTTGTAATTGATTCAAATAGAGATTTGTTGTATTTTCTTAGATTGAAATTGATTTTGTTTAAATATTGATTCTATTATTTTATGAGATTTTATTTGAATTGACTATGAGATTTTGTTGTATTTGATTTAGTTATTTGGATTGTAAAAGATTTGTTTTTGTATATTTCTGCAACTTATGATTTATTTTGGAGATTTGATTTACACAGTACTTGTTAGTACAATTGAAACATGCGTTTTTTGTTGGTTGATTGGTATAGTATGCGTTAGCACTCCTTTGGGCCTTGCGTTGTTTTTATTTATTTTCTGTCCAGCTTGCTTTTAATGAATTGAGCTTAAATCTTCTAACAATTTTGATCCAGCAAACAACAATTCTTAATGAATAGATTATATAAATAATATTTGATATAAAATCTTTTAATTACAACAAATTTCTTAATTAAACGAAAAGTTTTAATAGTAATAATAGAAGAGATATTTTTTAGTAAAACAAAATAACGCTTTTTTTCCTACAATAAAAATAGTAACACGTTAAATGGGCTATGGCTAAAAAAATTCAATGGGCTTGTAACTTTAACAACTATACCCCCCCCCCCCCCCCCCCCTTTGCTGATTAACGGCCAAAACAGAAATGGACCAAACAAGATTGAATTCTGATGGGCCTTTAATTCTAATGGACCTTTAAATTGAAATTCTTAGCTCACCTTTTACTAACAATAATAATACTTTAATGGGCTTAGTTAAGAACTTTAATAATTATTTCTGAAATAATCTTCCATATTCGAATCTCATGGGCCATTTGCCAACATGCTTCGCGAATGGGTAAGCGGATTCATGAGTCTTTCTGATTTAGAAAGCTCCACTCCCTTGAATTAAGATGCACCTCCATGTTGACTTAGATTTATAAAAATGGGCCATCAGATACTGTTGTACCATCTTTAATTAGAACATTCTTTCTTCTATTTTAAATCTTGAAAATATGATCGCAGAGGTGGGGCAAATTTGGGGTACGACAGCTGCCCCTATTCAGTTATCTTCCAATCAAATAGCGTGAGAATACACGATTCTTATGCATTCTAATTGGCAGTTTATTGAATACTTGGAATACCCCAAAATTTGTCCGATAAACATAAGGTTACGCTGATATAGCATACCCTTATGAGTGTTAAGGAAGTAGGCAAAGCTGATGATATATCGCTTACCAAGGTTTGGCGATGAGGCAGATGATTTCGAGCTTGAGAGAACAATATGGTGGGACTTTGTCTGGTTTTGCTTATTCATCCATTTTGGGGGATGAATAAGGCAACACTTTATAACTCACGGCTGCTTGGAGACTGAGGCAATGGGTTACATTTGCGAATAGCTGCATGGAGTCTTAGGCGATAAGCTAAATTTGGATTTCGAGCATCGTTACATGGAGTCTTAGGCAATGATCTATGTTACGGAATAGGGAAATGCATTGCTGCATGGATTCTTAGGAAATAGGTTAGGTTCGCGAATCGCTGCGTGGAGTCTTAGGCGATGAGCTAAATTTGGATTTTGAACATCACTGCATGGAGTCTTAAGCAATGATCTATGTTGGGAGTGTCGTGCATTACTGCATGGAGTCTTAGGTAATGGGTGGAGATAGGGAAACACATTGCTGCCTGGAGTCTTAGGCAATGGGTTATGTTACACTGTTGCCTGGGGTCTTAGGAAATGGACTAAGTTTCGCACTTTACTGCCTAGGATCTTAGGTAATGGGTAAGATGAGGGGAATACATTGCTACATGGAGTCTTAGGTGATGGATTATGTTGCACTGCTGCCTAGGATCTTAGGCAATGAACTAAGTTTCGTGCATTACTTCCTGGGGTCGTAGGTATTGGGTAACACGAGGGGAATACATTGCTGCATGGAGTCTTAGGAAATGTACTGAGCTTCATACATTACTGCATGAAGTCTTAGGTAATGAACTAAAGTGTAGAGGAAAAACATCACTGCGTGGAGTCTTAGGTGATGGGCTGAACACGTCACAACATGGAGTCTTAGGTGGCAGATCTTATTTGGCTTTCGAACATTGCGGCGTGGAGTCTTAGGAAATGTACTGGGTTTTGTACATTACTGCATGGAGACTTAGGTAATGCTATATTATAAGGAACGCATCACTGTGTGGAGGCTTATGTGATGGGTTGAACACATCACTGCATGGAGTCTTAGGTGACGGGTTGGATTTGTAGAAGAAGTGTGTTTTAATGACTGACCCTTAGATGGCTAAATCGAGGGTGAGATTATTTGTTTGCTATATGTATGTGTATGATGCCCGATCTTGATATAGAACCCTGAGTATATGTGTATTGAATGTTTGTATATGCATAATTTGTGCAACGTGTGTGTATGCCTTAAAATGTTATGAAAAAGTTTTTCGACATTCTCTCCTTTAAACCATTGGTTTTGAGTTACCAATTCCCTGGCGTTGTATGCTGTATTGTCGTTTCATCTTTGAATTGATTGGAACATGATGAAGAGTGTTGACAAGATTTTGATTGATTTTTTTTGTATTGTAAGCGCAAGCGTAGGTGTAGACGTAGGTAGTGGCATATGTGTAGACTTTAGTGTTGTAAGTGCAGGCGTAGGCATAGACATATGTGTAGAGTTTTGGTGTTGTATGTGTAGGTATAAACATGCGTTATGGACGTAGACATGGATATGAAATAGGTAAGCTACCTAGTAAGATTTTGATAGTGGAACCTTTGATGATTATGCCTGTTGTCAACCGAGGTAGCTATAGCAAGGTGAATGGATAATGCTGAGCTTGGATTTGAATTTGAGTTTGTCTTAGCTGGTAGTCATGCCTTGAGATTTTTCCGTAGTTTTCTAGGGGTATGTATGATTGCATGAAATGCATGTATGAATGTTTGATATGATTATGCTTGATGTTTGCGTGATGTATGGTATGTATGCTTGATATGATAATGTTATGAATTGAAATGATGTGATGATTGATAAATTAATGCCCCTGTTATTTAAACTGCAGAACCAATGCTCAAGGCGGACTATTAGCCAAGACTTATTCTTTCTGATAAGCCATGCCAATTAGGGTCGGGCTTTTGAAAAAGTGTGCCAGACGGGAACTGGGATTTTGAAAATATGGGCCAGACGCGAACTGGGCTTTTGAAAAGATGGGCCAGACAAGAACTAGGATTTTGAAAAGATGGGCCAGACGGGAATTGGGCTTTTGAAAAGATGGGCCAGACGGAAACTGGGCTTTGCACCAATATCCATATGGTTGCTTGAATAGTATCAACTCGGGGGCTTGGAAAGGTGAAACGGATAGCAAGGTCGCTAATATTGGTAAGGTTACCTAGAGACATTAATTGGAAAGTGTGAGGCTTATCATGACTTTTACGTAAGGCTGCTTACGTAGGACGGATGATGAATGCATGAGGTTGCTCATGCCTTGTATGGCTTCCTATGAATGAATAGTGGATGAGGTTGCGTGAGGCTGCTCACGTCTTTGATGAAATGCATATTAGAAAACGTGTGAGGCTGCTCACGTCTTGGAAGGTGGTATGTAAGGTTTCTTATGGTTTAGTTTAACAAAGAATGCTTGTATCATAGACTTACTCAGAGGGATAGTCGGATGGACGTTAGAGATTGTAATAGCGACTCTCCTAGAAATTGACTCTATATTTTTATGGGGTCCTAAGTCTCGGGCTATGATATGGTATGCATGCATGCAGATGCAGGTCCTGATGCGTAGAATGACTGACCAATGCATGTAATGGGTGACTTGGATATGCATCAATGGATGTTGAAATTTTGATGTGCCTGTGATAATTGGGCTCTCTGTTAGATCCATGTTGTCGGAATTCATCAGCCGAATGAGATGATATGTGTAGCTTGATTTTGGATCGCAATATCCTAATGAATGTATGCTAATGATTTATGTAGACTTATGCTTTGTGATTATGACTCGCGTGATGTGTTGATTGGTGCCCTTGTGATGGGTCGTTGATGATTAAGCGTAGAGGTTTGACTATGTAACACGGTTGCTTGTCACATAATGGTTGAATGTTGTGCTTGTATGATTTCCTGATACTCGCTTGAACTCGGAAGATTGTTGATATAGAAGAAAGATCCATTGGAGATTATGAAAGTACGCAGGGAGCTTGCCTCTATGTGGCCTGTCTTTCCCTAATTTTTGGTAGGGTGTTGGAGGATATTCTCATTGATATGTGCTTGGAAATAGTTTGATCATAGTATGGATGACCCCACTATTTCGCACTTTGAAACATCATGCCTTTGACTAATGGGCTCTTGGATGGTTTGTCCTTAATGGGCTACTTTTTGAACCAACTCCTTTTGATGAGCCTCGTAGTGGTTTTCCCCACCATTCGAATTTTGAAAGAGGTGCCCCTCCATTTCTTGGACCTAGAGGAAGTACCCTCAGAAAGAACTTATACCTCACCATGAACTTTGATATAGATTTCCCCAAGATTTGAATCTTTGAAATATTTGTTCTTGAAGTTGCTCGAAGAATTTGGACCCTACATATAGTAGGATGAACTTGGTACGTATTGCTCCAACGTTTGAATCTTGGAAGGTTTCCCCTTGTTAATAATATCTTCATGTGATATACCCCTACAATCATTAGTCTTTTCTCTTGTTTATAGGGGTCCTCTTAGATGTTTTACCCCTAGTTATAAGCTTCTTGGAAATGTTGCCTTTGATCAAACCTTTTTGAAATTTCCTTGATGCTAAGTATTGATTCGTAGATAAAATTGTACATTTTGAAAAAGTAATTCTTAGTGATGTACATGAAAGTTTTGAAATCGAAGTTTGAATAGAAATGAATGATTAGAGATGGATATTCGAAGAAGCGAAGTGATTAGTAATAAATTTAACAAACGTAGGAGTCAGTTTAACACAAATTTTTCTTAGTATGCTTTCATAGTTAACCTCGCTTCAATTAGGACTTTTGAAGGTTGTAACGTGGCCATGGTTCGTGTTTTAAGAAAAAAGGATATAAGGCTCAAAATTCATTTATCCCACCCTATTCTCCTTGATGTTCTCCAATCCTAAGTTCAATTAATCCAACAAATGCATTCAATCTCCAAGAGAAATTTCATAGTCGCGCAGATGATGAGAAGCGTAGATAAAGTCCAAGCGCTGATGAAAAGCATTGATAAGATTCAAGAATTGATGAGAAGCCTGTGAGGTTCTTGAGGTAGCAGTCACAAGATTGTTCTCTAATTTAGTATCAATCCCTTATTTTTGCATGGACTGGTTTTTTTTGGTCCATCGGGATGCCCTAACTTTTTCCTAAGTCAAAATTTTTGCTTTTTGTTTTTGACTTAGCGGGCTCTCTCTTTTTTTTTTGAAAATTTTCTTTTGATATTCTTCTTGTTTTTTGATTTTGAAAATTTGTGACTTCCACGCCGATTGTTGTAAGCTTCATCTTCATTGTTTTCCTTGATTTTGAATGATGTATTGAGGAAGAAGATGTTGAGAGCTTTGTCTTTATTGATTGCTTCCTCAATCTTTATTGATGTGCACGAGGAAGAAGATATTATTGAACCTTTTCTTAGATTGTTTCCTCAATGATGTATCGAGGAAGGAGATATGCTTGAACCTTTTGTTTAGATAAATCACTTCTCTTGAGAATAGAACACGCCTTTGAATTAATTGAAAGACTACCTTGCCCCTAGTTAAGATTAAGGTTTTTTTAGAAAATAGAAACAACTCCAACTTCTGGCTCGAGGGGGTTGACTACAGATTATCTCCTTATAACTCCACTTTTTAGGAATTTAAACAATGCCTTACATCGTCAGCACAGTCTTACATTGAAAGCATAGCTTAGCAAAATTCAGTTATTTGATTTTCATCATTCTCCATCGAAGTTTGTTAATTTGAAAATGGAAAAGGGTGAAAATAGAAAGTTGTTGATTTTTGTGGATTGAATCAATTTCAAAAACATGCATGCTTATTTTATTAGAATTACTGATCCAAAGATAAAAATTTACACCAAATGAACCTTAGAAACTAGGAAATTACAATTTTTACTTGATAAAGCCAAATGATCTTATGGAAGAGCTCATTTGTTGATCCTCGTGACTTCAGGAGATATTCTTAGTTCTTGGACTCGTCAAAGTGTGAGGGTGACCTTTGACTTTTCTCGGGCATACATATTCTGTTGATAAGGCGGTTGCTCTTAATGTAGAGGAATCACCAATGGTAGTGGCATTTGAGGCGCTGCGTAGACCCGTTGTTGACCTTGTGAAAGGCTGCCTTCTTTATTTGTAGGGCCAAGTTTAATTGAGTCTCAAATGTTTAATCTCCTCCTTCCATATTTTTGGACTTCCTCAAGCGGGTACCAAGAAATCAACTAGCATGTGGGTAACAGTTGGATAAGGGAGAAGGTGGAACTGCATGAGATGCAAATGTATGAATGTATGTGAATGCATGGGTATTCAAAAAAAAATTGGCTTTAGGGTATGATGCAAAAAGGTTTCATGGATATGCAATGTGACGTAGACGTAGTATGAGGGTAGACGTAGGGGTACCCTATACAGGTTCGATGGTAGATATGAAAATGATAATATCCTACACTATCTCAGAGATAGAAACAAATAGAAATTACTTAAGGACGAAAATAATTTGATGTGGATTTGGAGGTACCCTACACTGACTCAGATATTGAGACAGATAGGAATTCCTTAAGGGCGAAGATAATGATAGACATGGAAATGGGGATACCCTACACTAACTCAAATATTGAAGCAAATATGAACTTATTAAGGGAGAAGATAATGATAGACATGGAAATAAGGATACCCTACACTGACTCAGAGATTGAGTCAGATAGGAACTCCTTAGGGATTAAGGACCATAGAAGACGAAGGGGAATCCCTACAAGCTAGAGATGGTAATTGAGGGATGAGAATTCCTACAAGCTAGGGATTGTAATAGACTAATGGACGGTTGAAGAATCCCTACATGCTATGGGTTGTGACTTATGAAAGATAGACCCTATAAGCTAGGGATTGTAGTATACCGGAAGTAACCCTTGCGGGTTTAGGGATAGTGGAAATGGGATTATATGAATGATATCCTTAGAAGGTAGGCTCCTAGTTTTGGCCTACGGATATTCTACCCTCCGCATAAGGTGGTTTCCTTAAGGGTATCATGAATAACATCAGAGGGAGAAGGCACAAGGGCCTCCCTTAGGTGGAGCTTCTTTACGGAATGAGACTTTCGTCTCAAAGTCGTGAAAGGTCTCGTCATGAGATTTTGGTTAAGGTAGTTACAAAGAGTCATGGATGGTGTTGTACCCTAAAATTTTCCCTCTCATTCTATCAACTTTTCTCATCACAAGGCTCTTGGAACTCAAGATCAAGCTAGGGTTTGCTCTGCTCAAGACATCTCCTTGCATTGATAACCTAAACTAGGGTTTGAGTTTGCACAAGGATTTTTGGACCTTAAATGCTCAAATTGACTTTGATACTTCATATTGGACTCATAAGTTCATCCATACCAAGTTTCAAGCCTTAAATCAATTTTTTGCCCAGTCAATTGGACAGTTGACTTAGAAATCAACTATATTGGGGAAAAAATCTATTGTGGCCAATTTACAGTCAAACCTCATGAATTTTGACCCACATCAACATTATGAACTCATATGAACCATTGGATCAAGTTTGGACCACAACTCAACAAGAAATTTGATCAGATCACCAAAAGGGCAAAATGGTCATTTTTAGGGTTTTGACTGTACAAAGGCAATTTCTGACTTTTTGACCTAGCCAATGGAAAATTAGGTTCAACCATGGACTCAAGGACTCAATGAAATCATCTTGACTTATTCAAAAAGTTCAAAAGATCTCAAATGCATGGGATTGACAGAGGAATTTTTCAGTCAACTGATCAAAATTTGATTGTACACTGAAAAGTCAAACTTTGACTTTTTGGTCAAAATCAAGTGCCAAGGGTCATTTTTCATCAAGATGTGTCAAATTATGAAACTTGTTCATCAAGAAACCCAAAATTGCAAATTAGGGTTTGAAATTGAAAAAATTTCATAACTTAGAATTTTTCTAAGTTATGAAATTTTCTTAATTTTTCCTAACTTTGCCCCACATTTTTACCATGATGCAAATGGATTCAAATAAAACCTCCAACATGAAAGTTGTATTCCTCCACAAAGTCTACAACTTTGATTCACAAAGTTTTCTTAAAAGAAGCTTGGATCTCAAGTTATGATTTTTGGAACAAGGGTCCCCAAAACTTTTAACTTAGTGAAATTTTGCCCTAGTTTAGGCAGGATTTTGACCTATATTCTTGGCCATTTTTCACATAGTTATACTTGGAATATCAAGTTTCATTTCAAATATGGATTATAGAGCATGTTTCAAGCTTTCCAAATTGTCCAAGAACTCCTCAAAAACATTTGTGGTTAGGGAGAATCGAAGGCTTGAAGTTGGAAAAAACTCACTTTTCATCCATGGCAAATTCATGTTCATACAAGTTGCATTTTCAAGTCAGCATGCCTTACACTAGTTTGCAGGCCTCTAAACCACTTCACACTCCATAATTTAATGCAAATCCATTGGGATAATACATTGTTTTGGTCATTAGAGCATTGTACACAAGATTAATCCCTAAATGGTAAAAGGCACATTTCCATTTTTGCAAAAGTTTGCTTTATGTCAAAACCATAACCCTTGAGCCTTGGTCCAAGATCTCTTGCAGCAAAACAAATCCACAAATTAGAGGGGTCAAGAGGATTGTATTTAAGATGATAAGATGGCCTGTACAGGCCTGCTTCACATACTTCCACATTCTTACTTCAAAAAGAAGAAACTTGTCAAAAACTTGAAAACTTGAAAACCAGAAAAGATCAACTTGTGCAAACACTTTAAACATCTTTCTCACACCCCTTTGAGCTAGAAACACGATTGCTTGAGCCTCAAAAGATCCCATAGCCAAAAATCACATTCCTTTGGCAAAATAGGGCAGGTGTTGCAACTTGAGTTCCATAGATCATTTGGCTCATGTGTTTTGCCCCAAGTTGCTTCAAACACCTTTCATTCAACTCACCCAAGCTATCCGACACCTCAAACACCAACTGTAACTCCATTTACAGTGTTCACCATTTTCATTTTGAGCTTGTGCAGGTTGAGTTCTATAGGCTGATTCAAGGACATTCAAGGCAAGCTAGCTATTGGAGAAGGTCAAGTGAAGTTCAAGCAAGCTACCAGACATCTCAAGCCTTGTTGAAAAGCACTACATTGCCCTACACGAATCCAACTGAAACAGGTTTTTCTCCACTTTCTATCTCTCTATTTAGGAACATTTAGCCTTAGGTTTATGAATAAAAAATGTAGTGTTCATTGCCATGAAGCTGTACATATGCTCAGTTTTCATTTATATTAAGTGTGCTAGGAGAATTTCATTCATGAACATGTTGAAAAAACTAGGTCAGATTTTAGGGCCAGAGAAATTCTCTCTGGTCTTTGAGAGTTAGGATTAGTTTTTTATATGGTTAGAATCGTCTTGAAATTCTCTACAAGTTTGATGTTGTATGTTTTTGCAATAGAGCTCGTATACAGGATCTAGTATTTGAACAGGGCACGCACGCGTTTTCAAGTCTGAAGGTTGAAGATGAAGTTGGCTTGGGCTGGGCTTGGCCTGGCTTGCTTTTGACACCTCCCATTTTCATTTTTGCACCCCATGACCCAATTTCTTGTATTTTTATATTTTTACATTTTTGTTTTCATTTCTGATTTTGTTTATTTATTTCCAAATATGAAAAATGCTCAAAAATATTTTTATAAATTTTTTACATTTATTTTAATTTTATTTTAATTTTTCTAACATGAAAAAGTATTTAAATGCTTTTATATTATTTATTAAGACTTGAAAAATATATATAATTTATACTTTTATTTTTGTTCTTTATTTTTATTCATACTAAAAATATTTTCCTAAATATATTTTATTTTTATACATATTTTATTCTATATTGTACATATTTAATTTGATTAATATACATATATAAATATATACTTTCTATTTTATTAAATACTCTAGAATAAAAAATACAAAATATTACATTTTTACCTTTATTTTTATTTATACTAAAAAATACTTTTTTCCAAGCATATTTTATTTACATATATATTAATATATTTTATTGTATATAAATAATATAATGTATTTATTTTCTTAAAGAAATTAGGGTTTTACCCTTAAACAAATAAAATAAATCTTTTATTTATTCCTTTATTTTTTTACATTAAATATTTTAAATACATCAATGAACAAAAACCCCCTTTTTTGCATATTTCTTATTATTTGATATATTTGTCCTTCTTTGTTTATTTAAATATTATCCATTTATTATGCATACAAATTAAATTCAATTTGGATGTAATAGTAAATTAGGGTTTATATTTCTTGTCAAATATCCCCCACTCAAAGATTGTACCCCCATCCCTATAATCATGTTGTAATAGCTTAGAATTTTAATTCTCGCACTTTACGCTTTCAATTATGCCATGATTAGAGAATTAGAGTTTGTATACAAAAATCCAAATCAACAAATAGTTTGACCTAATCAAAGACAAAAATGTATGAAAATCAAACACAATGCACACTTGCACCCCTAGGGTTACAATCCACTTGTTGCCTTCAAAATGGGCCATGGTATGCATGTTGGGTACTTTGGCAAAATAAAAACAAAACAAAAGATCATAGTCTCTCGATGACGCTATCTTGGTTGCCTAAACAAAAATGATCAAGGCCCTCAAAAATTTGCCAAAAATACTTGACACAATTGCTATCATGGTCTATACGATGACCCGCGTCTGTCCCGTTTAACATCCTAACACAAGGTTGTTCACCAAATGCAATGGTGAAATAACATTGTCAAAAGGGTTAAAAACATTAGGAAATATCTTTGAGTAAAATAGGGTAGATAGCTCTTAGTTACTTGATCAAAGCTTGCAAAAACATCCTTGCTATTTTCAAACACACTTCACAACACAATTTTAAAACATTATCCAAATCAAACTTTCAAACATTGAAATCTTTTCAAAAGACAAAAACACCTTTGTATACATTCAAACAAGAATCATTACAAAATTTTCCACAATAATGGCCTCTTTTCAAAACATCTTTCAAAACCACACACAAAGCACCATTCTAAACAATTGGAAAAGCAAAGCAAGTGATCTATACAAGTAACTAAGAGCCAAAGGATAACCATGGATGAAAAGGGTGCTTGCACCTTCCCTTTTCATAATCTACTCCCTGAACCCAAGAAAACATCTCAAAGGTCTTTCATGTGCTTTTTGACCTTTCCTTAGGATAAAATAAAAAGTCGGTGGCGACTCTTGCTAAACCGAAACATTTGCGAACACAAACGCAAAATCCCAAGTCAGTTCTCCCACCGTATCACAGATGGAATTCCAAAGTCCTACTCGTCAAGAGGATATATCTAGATAAGTATTCCTTTTTTGGAATTCCACCGACTCTAGGCGAAGTCGTCACATAAACTCGTAGGAATGATGTACCCCCTAAGCTAATAGACGAACCTTCTTTCTAAGGGTTATTTGAGAATATATTTTTTTGAAATAAAAACCTGCCACGCAGCAAATATAGAATGATAATAAAAATAGACAAGAATAAATAAATGCAATAAATAAATAAATAAATAAACCAAATAAAAACTCAAAATAAACCTAAAACCTAGGGTTGAGGTCCCCAGCAGAGTCGTCAGTTGTTGCGACTGGTTTTTAAATGAGAGTCGCCACTATTAGTTTTTATCCTAAGGAAGGGAATCTATTACAAAACCCTAATTTGTAAAGACAGAGATTCTAAGTTTCGGACTTCATTAGACGAAAGGAAGGTGTTATACTCCTTTCATCTACCTTATTCTTAAGGATATTAGGTTTTAGGTTTAGGTTTCGGGTAAAATAGGGTTTTAATTTTAATAGTGGAACTCGCCATGATTTCTGATCGTATGCCTACATATCCTCTTATGAGGAATCAGAGTCCCAATTCGTAGTTAGTATGGGTTTGTGTTTTTTAGGGGTTGCAAAAGTATTTTGAATCACCTCGCATTTGACCGGGTGTATAGATTGTGGAATTTTGGACTAAATGCGTGATTAGTCAAAATATATTTGAAACCCTTTAGCAAAAAAATTTTGTTTAGATTAGTTTATTGCAAAAAAGAATTTGATGTTTGTTGAATATATTTTAATAATATTAATTGCAAAAATTCTTAATTAATGCATGACATAAAAATATTTTAATGAAATAATATAGAAAATAAATATACATGAGTTTTTAAATAAAATAGTTATTTACATGATAATAAATAATAATAATAATAATATGAAATAAAATAAAGTACTAAAAATATTTATTTCTTTAGTATTTATCGGCCGCAATTTAGAAATCTATCGTGAATTCTACTCGCATTTCACGGATGACGAATTCCGTAGCTTTAGACTTATAGGGCGTTACCGATTTAAGCTTTAGATTAGGGATTCGATTTATTTGTAATTGATTCAAATAGAGATTTGTTGTATTTTCTTAGATTGAAATTGATTTTGTTTAAACATTGATTCTATTATTTTCTGAGATTTGATTTGAATGGACTATGAGATTTTGTTGTATTTGATTTAGTTATTTGGACTGTAAAAGATTTGTTTTTGTATATTTCTGCAACTTAGGATTTATTTTGGAGATTTGATTTACACAATACTTCTTAGTACAATTGAAACGTGCGTTTTTTGTTGGTTGATTGTTACAGTATGCGTTAGCACTCCTTTGGGTCTTGTGTTGTTTTTATTTATTTTCTGTCCAGCTTGCTTTTAATGAATTGGGCTTAAACCTTCTAACAATTTTGATCCAACAAACAACAATTCTTAATGAATAGATTATATAAATAATATTTGATATAAAATCTTTTAATTACAACAAATTCCTTAATTAAACAAAAAGTTTTAACACTAATAATAGAAGAGATATTTTTTAGTAAAATAAAATAACGTTTTTTTTCCTATAATAAAAACAGTAACGCGTTAAATGGGTTGTGGCTAAAAAAATTTAATGGGCTTGTAACTTTAATAACTATACCCCCCTTTTGTTGAATGACGCCAAAAACGGAAATGGACCAAACAATATTGAATTTTGATGGGCCTTTAATTCTAATGGACCTTTAAATTGAAATTCTCACCTCACCTTTTACTAACAATAATAACACTTAAATGGGCTTAGTTAAGAACTTTAATAATTATTTCTAAAATAATCTTCCATATTCGAATCTCATAGGCCATTGGCCAACATGCTTCGTGAATGGGTAAGCGGATTCATGAGTCTTTCTGATTTAGAAATCCCCACTCCCTTGAATTAAGACGCACCTCCCTAATGACTTGGATTTATAAAAATGGGCCATTAGATACTGTTGTACCATCTTTAATCAGAACATTCTTTCTTCTATTTTAAATCTTGAAAATATGAATGCAGAGGTGGGGTAAATTTAGGGTACGACAGCATGGTCAGTGATATAAATCATTACCTCTCGTGGTGATTTAGACCTTTGATGTTGTGATCACGAATATTGATGAATAACAACGTCTTTACTCAGTCCACACGAACAGATCGCTTCTGGTCACAATGTTAGCTGCTTACGAATGGAAACTTTGAGTGAGAGAGTGAGATAAAATACAGCTAGGGTCTCAAGACCGAAATAGTATCAAGTGAAATGCTTCAGCATAAGGGTTCTATTTATAGAACCACTTATATGGGCTGCAAGCTAAAAGCTCAATTAAGCCTACGAGTATCATACCTTATGATATATCGCATATCACTTAAGCGCGTGATACCTTACCATATTCCATATTTCATTTATTGTATTGTACTTGTTGTACCCCAAAATTTTCCCTCTCATTTTACTCAACACATGCTCATTGAAGTCCTCAACTTGCTCAAGGATGCCCAAGAATTAACCAGACAAATTATCTCCTAAGGCAATGAGCCTCAAACTAGGGTTTCCTTTTTTCATCAAGATGTTTGGGTTCCAAGGGTCCCAAATGATTTACATTGCCCTAATATATCCTCAAGATCATTCATGCCAAGTTTCATGCCTTGCACAACAAGTTTGCTCAGTCAATTGCTCAAATGCCTAAAAATCAATTGTACTAGGTCAAAAGTCAACTGTGGCCCTCATGCAGTCAAACTTCAATATTTTTGGGTCAACATCAACATTTTGAGGTAACATCCATCATTTGATCAAGGGTTGATCATGATTTTTCAAGGAATTTCTCAAATTCATCAAAACTCAAAAGTTGCTAAATTGGGGTTTCTATAGGAAAAGTCAACCAAACTTTGACCAGGCATAACTTTCTCATACTTTATCAGAAATTTCCCATCCACGGCTCATTTTGAAGAGGATTCAATTCCCTACAACTCATATTCAGCCCTCAAGTTCAAGAAATGCACTCATGAAAAGATATAAATTCAGACATTATAGGTCCTCTTCAAAAGTCAACAAAAACACCTTTTGGGTCAAAGCGTATTACATAAACATGGAAGATCCAATTGAAATGAAACCAAAATGGTTGTTTAGAGGACATCATAATATTTCTAAAAAGTCCAAGAACACCCTCCTAGGGTCAAAATTGAGGAAGATATGCATTGTCAAAGTTGAGCATTTTTGGAAATTTGCACAAAGTCAACAATGCCCAAAATTACATTTTCTCCACATGGGCCTATCTTTTCAAGTTTGGAGCTTGTTCCTAACATGGTCCACGAACCATGAACTGCTCCATGCCTCATTCACTTATTTATTTAATTTATTGTGATTTTATTCATTTAAAATTCAAATAAAATCAAATAAAATCAAATAAAATCAAAATAAATCATATAAGTTGCTTTTGGGATAATTTTGGCATTGAATGAAGATGATATATGCTGTCAAACAAAGATCAAATCATGCAAGGGGATGATTGGAATAAAAATGGCATGATTTGGATTATTTTAGAAACAAATAATGCAAGGAACAAATCAAATCTTTTCTCCATGATTGTTCAAGATTGCATTTGTTTTTGTTGACCTAATGCCTTCTAATGCATATACATAATATTGTCGTACCTAAAAGGCACGAAAAGGCTGCCTCCATAAGTCCAGAAAAACTCCAACTTTTGACAAAAAAAGTGGTGTTCGAATTCTAATTTAGAAGGTGATTCAAGGTGCTTCAAGGCCAGCAATCCATTCCTGGGAACCTCCTGAAGCTAGCAGCATCGTTTGCACGCATCAACACCCTCGTAATCGACCTACACAAGCGTCACAGTTTGCCCTTATTCTTCAATTTGATTCTGACTATACGCGCATGATTGACAATTTCTAAGCATACCTTCATGTTTGTATCATCATTTAGAATGTATTTTTATGATTAATTATGAGTTTTGATGCATGTATGGACAGCTGCCATTGTTAGGGTTTAAGGTTGCGTTTTAGGGCTTTTTGATACAGGTAAAATCAGGGCAAAAGATGGATACTATCATACTCACGAGATCAAAACTAGTTGGTCTGTATGCTTGGATTTAATTTATCTTGCTTGTTTGAGCTTTTATATTTACAGGGTTACAGCTACAGCGCTTGTCCATAGGTAAAAGGGTCATTAGCTAAAACGACGGTCCTACTGAAGAAGACGATCGCGTTTCAAAGCCCGGTTGGCTAATTTGAATTCTACGCACGTGTTTTGACATGATACTTAATATGTTCTTTATATTTTATTTATGTTATTATATATACAACTAACCATCCCAACACAGATGGCAAAGGTGCAGGCGATGAAGCAAAGGGTTCTGGGTTCGATCCTAGAATCTCATGTTTTCATATTTTCCAATTTCTTTGTCCTAGATCCAGTGAGCCTCACCTTCAAAAAGGACATCATGCATCCTCAAATCCATCCATTGGATCTATCTCCAGCCAGATCTAATGCTCAGCATAGGCAGACCATGGTGAACCCCCAAAAGCCAGCTACACTGAATTTGTGTGCAGGCATTGGGCTTGTATGATTTGTGCTTTACAAAATTCAGTTAGCAAACCCCCCAGTTTGCTCATCACATAAGGTCCACTTTAATTATTTTTTTATTTCTTTTATTTGATTTAATTATTTGTTTTAATTATTTTTACAAAAAAATCATTATTTTTAATTAAATCATGAAATCAAGAAAAATACAAAAACATTAGAATTAGTTTTTTTAAATATTTAATTGCATTAATTAATTAGGTTAATTTAAATTTCTTTTTCATAATTAAAATTGATTAGAAATTAGGTTAATTTGTAAAAATAAATTACTTTCCTCAAAAATAAAAATAAAATATTTTTTTCTTTATTTACTAATTAGATTCCTTTGAATTTACTTGGTAATTCCCCGTATTTAATTTTGTCGCGCGTAATATTTTTCCCTTATTTTTAAAGTATTGTAATTGCTTCGAGATTGTAATAGTTTAATTAGGTCATTTACTGTCATTCCCTATTTACTGTTTTCACTCGCAAAGTTTTGGTTATGTAACCCCTTCCGCGAGGCCTTGTAATAGTTATGACTTTAATTTCTCGCACTTTTACTTTCTGCTATTATAAACTGCTAGATGTATGGATAATAGGCTTATATGCAAAAGACAAATGAAATTAAAATAGTAGATCACCTTAATTGTGCAAAGATTAAATAAACTGAAATCAAACACATACACATGCTCACTCCTAGGGTTTGCCTCACTTCGGTTGCCTTTGGTAAACGATCATGAAGCATAGGGAATTTTAGTGGTCGCCCTCTAGTCCCAAAAGATAAAAAATGACCCATTCGAATGTTGCCTCGGAAAGATATTTAGGACTTTAGGGTAACTACTAAGGTTTCCTAACCATTACTTTTGTGACCATACTTGTCCCTTCAAATGTCCCTTAAAACTCCAACGATTGGGCTACCCACTCCTTAATAGTAGGATAGTATTGTCTAAAGGAAACGAGAACGAACAATCTTTTTTCGAGTAGGTAGAAACTCTTAAGTACTTGCTCAAAACAATAAAAAATCTTTTACACAAACACTTTCAAAACAGTTTTCAAAAATAACTTTGTCACACTCTTGAGGACAGATACAAGGGTTACCATGAAGTTAAACAAAAACTTTTTAAAACACACACAAGCAATTTCAAAATGAGCAAGTACCTAAGAGCTCATGGAAAACCATAGATAGAAAGGGTGCTAACACCTTCCCTTTCTATAATCTACCCCCCGTACTCAGAAACATCTCGAAAAAGGTTTTTTCTGTTCTTTTTCCTTTTCCTTTATTGGATGAAATAAAAGTCGGTGGCGACTCTTGCTTACCGCTACATTTACGAATACAAACGCAAACCAATATTAACAATCGATTCTGCCACCGTATCACAGAACTGGCGACTCTGCTGGGGATATAAATAAGTGGGGTATACCTTAGGATCTAGGTCATTTTTAAAAATTGCTTTCTTTTTTGCTTTGCTTGCTTTATCTTCGAGGGTTTTGTTTGGGTATTATTGAAGATCCTACACCTGGATCTGGGAACACCTTTTAGGTAAGTAGCAATAAACTACGAGGGAACTGTGTGGGGTATACCGACACGGTTGAAGCAGTAGCTACGTTGATGTGACACTTTGGTTGGTACCAGTAGCCCTAGAGTCAATCAAGGAGAATACGGGGCCACTACGTGGTGTCATAATGCATCAACTAAACTTAGAACCTTTAATTGCATAACTTGGCCAGTAGGACATAGCGAGATGGTCGACTTTGGTGTATTACCAAGGTCGACAGATACTCGATGTTACACTCATTGAGGTTTGACTCTTGAGTTTTGTTTGGTTGCGAGTCAATCGCCCATTGAACGAAGCTTGGGGAAAGATCAGTGATATTGAGATCCCTTAGAACCTAATTACTATTTATAGGACAGATTGAACCAATCCAACTTCAAGAGGGTATGACCTTAAAACTCATACAGGCTTTAAACCTAAGGACTTGGTGTGACTTGTTTGTTGCTTGCTATACATGTAATTTCTTAGCATAATCATGACATCATAAGCATGGCATATCATACTAACCATTTCAAGGATTTTCTAGGGCTCATCTTTGCTTTGTTTTGTAGGACATGGCATCCGCCCGCAAGAACACTATCCAGATTAACCTTGTGAAAGTACCTCCTCAACTAAAGGACTTGGCATTAAAGATTCCTGAAAGCTCTCCCTTCACTGAAAAACATGGTCGGATGCTCAACTTGGTCACTTCAAAACCTGATGAAGAATTGTTAAAAGTGATATTTCAGTTCTTTGATCCTTTGCACCAGTGCTTCACCTTCCCGGATTACCAACTAGTACCTACTATGGAGGAATTTTCTCGGTTATTGGGGGTACCTATTCTTGATCAGTTACCTTTCAATGGTACGGAAAGACATCCAAAGCCTGAAGAGATTGCTCGAGCTCTGTCCTTACAACGGTTCGATGTAGTGACAAATTGAGAAACTAGGAAAAGTGTCCAAGGAATCCTGGTTAAATTTCTATTCGAGAATGCTCACTGTTTTTGGGATACCTTGGATTTACAAGCTTTTGAAGAGGTATTGGTACTCCTCATCTACGGGATGGTACTATTCCCTAACACGGACCAACTCGTAGATGTGAATACGATTAAGGTTTTTCTGTCTCATAATCCGGTGCCTACATTACTTGGGGATATTATACACTCCCTGCATGCTTGCACTCTAAAGAGAAGGGGGACCCTCATCTGTTGCACCCCTCTATTGGCTAGGTGGTTTATTTCACACCTACCCAAGTCTATTTTGAAGAATGATCAGGGTATGAAATGGTCTCATAGGTTGTTGTCCCTTACACATTCAGACATTCATTGGTGTTCACGGTCCTCGGAAGATGTTACCACCATCGACCGTTGTGGTGAATTCTATAATGTATCTCCCTTAGGCATTAAGGGAGGAATCACTTATAATCCTTGTTTGGCACTGCGACAGTTTGGTTATGCGAGAAGGGATGGTCCTCATAATACACTTACCCAAGGAATCGCCTTCGACTATGAGAATGATGCTCAGGGTTACCGTAAAAGGTTCATGCGAGCTTGGGGAATGGTACATAGAGTTGATAGCAAGACACTGGGGCACAATAATTCCATCCCTCTTGAGCCTTATCTCAAATGGGTACGAGCCCGTGCCCAAAGTCTTATGATGCCTTACCCTACTGTCCTACCAACGATTGTGGAACCAGTTGCTGAAGGAGACACTTCATATCTTGTTCTCCATCCTGGCATGCCAACTGATCACGAGGAGTTACAAAAATCCTGGGTTCAACTTAAAGAGGAGCGGGATACGTTTGAAACTCAATTATATGCCAGCAAGAAGAAGGTCCTGGAACTCACTAGGATACTTCATGAAGAAAGGAATATAAATGCCTACATTGCACCAAAGAGGATGCGCTCATGGGAGACCTAATTTTCTTTTTGATTTAAGTTTTGTTTTGTTTAATTGTAATCCTAAAGGGAACTATTTGTAACAATTCGAACTTATTAATACAATTAACGTGTGTTTCTTTTGGTTAAACAAATTTGAGCTTTTAAGAATCCTTGAAATCATTGCATACGCATATCATCCATGACATTGTATAAACAGGTACCATAACAGGTTTCTCATCGTCTGCGTTGTTTATTTAAGCAAAAAATGTCTTCTGAATAAAGCATCAAGGATCTACAAGCACAAAATTCTCAATTTCGGCAAATGTTCGTAGCCTTAGCTAAGGGGCAGGAAGATCTGAAGGCCCTTATTCTGAAGGAGAAGAATAAGAATAAGAATAAGAAGAAGAAGAAGAAGAAGAAGAAGACCGCTGGTGTCCTTAATCTGGGCAGAAGATTCAAGGGGCTGTTGAAGCAACCGGCTGACTTGACCTCCTCGTCCAAAGAAGGGGAGAATCAAGAGAGAGAGAGAGAGAGAGACAAGGGAGGAGGACCCTAGCCCTGAAGTTTTTGATAATGACACAGACTACAATGATGAACAGTATCCTCCCACTGAGGATAGATACAAACAGTTAACGGATCGGCTGAGCGCAATGGAGATCTAGAGAATACCAGGGCTGGATTTTGAAGATTTTGGTTTGGTATCTAGGGTAGTCATCCCACAGAAGTTTAAGGCTCCGGTTTTTGCGAAGTATGATGGGGTGTCTTATCCCAAGCTTCATCTTTGTTCCTATGTAAGGAAGATTCAGCCTCACACTGTTGATAGGAACTTGTGGGTCCATTTCTTTCAGGACAGTCTGTCTGGGACTCAACTTGAATGGTTCTATCAACTGGAGGGAACCAATGTCTGCAACTGGGAAGATCTGGCTGCTGCTTTTTATAAGCAGTATTAATATAACGCTGACCTTGCCCCTACCCGTACTCAACTCCAGAGTATGTCCATGGGTGAAAGTGAAGGCTTTAAGGACTATGTGCAGAAGTTGAGAGATTTGGCAGGGAGAGTCCAACCCCCTTTATATGATAGGGAGTTGGTTGACATGTTTCTTGGGAGGTTGTCTGGTCCATTCTTCAATCACTTGATTGGTAGCTCCTCAGCTGGTATAACTGAGCTGATATTGACTGGGGAAAGGGTAGAAGCTGGGATCCGGAGCGGCAAAATATAGAAAGATACCTCGTCAAGTACAGTAAAAAAGTCATTTACGGGTAAGAAGGGGGTCAGTGCCATTTATAGCCCAAGAGGTCAGAGTAGAGCTGAACGTCGTCCAATGGTAGGTTCTATGATGATACCTAGGCCTACGGCTACCCAACAATGAAACAATCAACAAAGGGTAGAAAGACCGCAAAGGCATTTCACCCTAATTAATATGACATTGACTGAATTTTTACCCCATCTGTTAAGATCCAACTTGGCAACCTTGAAGGAGGCTCCCAAGAATCCTAACATCACATCTCCTTGGTATAATCCAAACGCTTGGTGTTCTTACCATTCTGAGAGTCCAGGCCACGATAAAAATGACTGCTGGGCTCTGAGAAATAAGATACAGGATTTAATTAAAGCCAAGGAGATTGAGTTTGATGCTCCGGAGAAGCCTAATGTCATAACTGCTCCCATGACCAAGCACAACCATGGAGTTAATGCCATTGATATTGATCTGTTTGTTACCTTTGTTGATGAAGTTTCCACTCCTCTCATGTCTGTCAAGAAGCATTTGTCTCTGGCCAGTTTATTTCCGGGCTATGGTGAAGGTTGCCACATATGTTCATCTCTGCCATCTGGTTGCTATTTGCTGAAAGCAGGTGTTCAACGCCTGATGGATAGTAGAGAGATTTTGTTTGAAAATACTATAATTCCAACTGTTAAGTATGAAGATGCTGCTATCATAACTGTTGTACCCCAAAATTTTCCCTCCCATATTCCTCAAGATTTGTCAAGAATGATCTTCAAATTGCCCAAAATTGTTCAAGGGATGTACAGTCAAACCATCTCCTAAGACAGCTGAAATTAGGGTTTTGGTTCTTTCAAGGAATTTGGGGTTTTCAATGGTTCAATCAAGTCTCATAGGCCTATATACATTCTCAAGCACCTACATGCCAAGTTTCAAGACTCATAATGCCAGTTTGCACAGTCAAAAGCCTCATTTGATCTACAGTCAACTGCAAGGGCAAAATGGTCATTTTGCAGTCAAAAGTCAGAATTTTTGGTCAACATCTTATTTTGAGTTCACAATCATCATTTGATCAAGTATTGATCATGATTCCACAAGAATAGCTCAAGAATCATCAAGGTGCAAAAGTTACTATTTTTGGACAGCAGAAAAGTCAACTGTACCTTGACCAGGGCATAACTCTTTCATGGTTTGTCAGAAAAATTCCATCCAAAGCTCATTTTGAAGAGGATGAAATTTCCTACAATCCATCTTCACACTCCAAGATCAAGAAATGCTCTCACAAATAGTTACCAATTTTTACATTATAGGTCAATTTCAAAAGTCAACAAAAGTACACTTTGAGTCAAAGGCCATAACTTGAGATTGGTAAATACAAATGACATGGGACCAAAGGCATTGGTTAGAGGACTTCAAGAGATTTCCAAAATGTCCAAGAACATGGTCATAAGATCAAAATTGAGCAAGTTGTGCATTGGAGAAGTTGGGAAATTTTCATGAAGTTGCAAAAGTCAACTATCCTCAAAACTCCAATTTTTGACAAAAGGGACCACTTTCTTCCACTTGATTCAGCCTTGTCATGCCACACATGTGTCCCATGCTTGATTTCATGACCAAACATTTATTTTTCTATTTTATTTAATTTGTATTGATTTAATTCATTTTAAATCTATAATAATTCAAATAAAATCTAAAAATCAATGCAATAGTATCTTTGTGATTTGTACAGCTTTCATATATCATGTGACAACTAACCAATTCGTGTTAGGGCTTATTTGTGCACAAAATCTCAGATTTGGCCATGTTTGGAAAGTTTGTCAATGGTGAAAAAGTGCAAACCTAATTCTCCCATATACATGGATTAAGGCCCGGCTTTTAACCTAAATTCATTCTCATATACATAAGCAAGCAACACAAACCTAATTCACGCTTGAGGACTGCACAAAACGGCCAGACCAAATTTGGAAAAAGCTTGAAAAACCTTGAAACCGAAATCATACATAGAGGTCAATTCAACCCAAAGCCTTGACACTAGTCTCTTCCTTGCCATCCACTGAAGCTAAAGCGATCAAAACCACGTCTAGAAACCCCCTACAGCGCGCTGTAAGTTGTCTCGAACCTTGCTCTGAACATGGAATCTCAACCTCCAAGTCTTGCGCCTTTTCTTTAAAATCTTGGCATATTTGTGTTTATCATTCAATTTAGAACAATTTGGCATTATTCAATTTTGTTTTTGGAAACCTCTAACGAAATACCCGAACCTAGGGTTCCAAGCTTTGTTTTTTAGGCGTTTCTGGTACAGGTACAATCAAGGCCAATCATGGATATATTCATGCTCAAGGAAGAGGGACGATCACATTGATACCCTTAGTGTGCGTTTATATGACCTGGAAGAGATTTTAGGAATGAGCCACGGAACCTCCTGCGGATAAAAATCCGCAGGTAATAAAACAAGGAATTTGGAGAAGACGACCACACGTCGCTCTCCTATTGGCTCCTTTGAAAATCGCGCGCTTTTATTTTTTTCAGGCATAATAATGGTTTTGCTAATATATCCATTATTGTCTAATTCACTAACGAATGACGCAGATTGGTTGAGTGGCTGGGGCGTTGGCTTGTGAACATTGGGGCCTGGGTTCGAATCCCAGGTCCCTCAAAACATTATTTCAATTTTGTTTTCAGGTATTCCCATATAGCGCCTAGAATGAAGACCACCATGCACCCCAACTATCAACACGCCAAGTGGCTTACAAAGCAAATCTAATGGTCACGAGATGATGACCACCATACTCCACAGTCAACGCACTGGCAGGGAATTGGAAAAGTCAAGCAGGCTGCTTACTTTGGGCCTAGAAATTGCCCAACATACACCCTCTTTGGGCCCAGACCCCCTGGGTTTGCCTTTTTATTTTTCTTTCATTTATATATTTTTTTTATTTACTTGATTTATATTCTTAATTTAATTACTAACAAAATTAATTAACATTTTCATAAAAAATTCAGAAAACATAGAAAATATAATATTTTTATTTATTAAATTTAGTTAGTTTATTTTGTAAATAAATATTAATATAATTTGTTTAGTTTAATTAGGCATAATAATAATATTTTTTGCAATAAATGAAAATTGGTGTAGAATTAGGTTTTTAATATATTTAATCATTTATTATTTTTATTTTCTTAAACATTCAAAAAACCAAAAAAACATTTCTTTTTATTAAATAATTAGTTTAGGTTTAATTAAATACACAAAAATAATAAAATCTCTTTCTTTCTAAAAAAAAGGGTCAAAGCCCTAAAAGCTCTCCGATTCAATTTCTCTCGCGCGCGTGATTATTTTTTATTCATAATTTTTTATCATATAATTGTATTTGCTCCGAGGATGTAATAGCTTTAATTAGGACCTTTTATCGCTTTCATTTAATTTTCCGCAATTTACTTTTTCAAGGGTTTGTTTTTGGCGATGTAAATACCCGACGCCTTGTAATAGCTTAGTTTTATTTTCCGCAACTATTAACTGCTAGATGTATGCTAACTAGGCTATGCATGTCAAGATCTCTCTTAAATTAAAATCAATCGTAGCTCACCATAACATGTATAAAGATAACATAACTGAAACCTGACACACTCGCACATGCCACTCTTAGGGTACGCCTCACTTGGTTGCCTCGACGTGGTCATTGAGTATAGGGTGTTTTAGAGGTCGCCCTCCTGTCTAAAGATCAAAGTTGCCTCGAAACAGTTGCCTCGGATAAAACTATCTAAGACATTAGGGTTACCGCTAAGGTGTCCTACCATTGCTTTAGTGACCATATGTCCCTATAATCGAATTGACCCGAAAACTCCAACGATGGTGCTACCTACTTCTCAATAGTGGGATAGTACTATCTAAAGGACATTTACACAGCTTAATTTCTTTTGAGTAGGTAGAGGTTCTCAGGTACTTGCTCTTTTCAAAACAAAAATACTTTTCGCACCTACACTTTTCTGACAAAAGTTTTCAAACAACACTTCATACGCTCTTGAGGACAGATACAAGAGTTAAATCGAAGTTTTCAAACAAAACTCTTTTCAAAACCCACAAACACAAGAAAAGCAAAACATTTTGAAAACATAGTGAGCAAGTACCTAAGATCCCGTGGATAACCACGGATAGAAAGGGTGCTAACACATTCCCTTTCTATAATCTACCTCCCGAACCCGAGAAACATCTCGAAAAGGAATTTTGTTGTGCTTTTGTCCTTTCCTTGTTGGAGAAAATAAAAGACGGTGGCGACTCTTGCTTACCGCGACATTTTACGAAACGCAAACCAGCATTCCAAAACAGTCAGTTCTATTCCCACCGATCACAATAACCATTTCCGACAATCCTTCCAAGGTCTCCTCTAAAAGACCTGTTAGGATTACACCTGCTCCAAGAATTGCTTTGTTGATAATCATTTTTCCTGGTCCTGTACCGTACTCCTCGGACAAAGCTGTCCCTTGGAATTATGGTGCCAATGTTTACTATCAAGGCGTCAAACAAGATTTGAAGACTGAAGAGGTTGATCCCAATGTAAGTAACATTATCGGAACCAACAAAGTTAAGAGAAGTGGAAGGGTTTTCTCTCCCGAGATATCCCCGAAGATTGTTGTTAAGCCTGTTGTTATTCCATTTGTTGTTCCTACCGGTACTTCTGTTACTACTCCCATTCTTACTCCAGTTATTACCCCTGCCGATGAGTCATCTAGGACTCGGGGCAAAGAAGCTATAGGTGAGCCTGCCCGGACGGAGGCACCTATAAAGGTTGTTGTGGAATCCTCTAAGCTAGAAATAGAGGAAATCTTAAAAATAATCAAGAAAAGCGACTACAATATGGTCGAACAGCTGGGGTAGACCCCTTCGAAGATATCGATGTTGTCTCTGTTGTTATGTTATGAGGCCCATGCAAAGGCTTTGATTTCATTCCTCAAGATTGTGCATGTGCCGCAAGAAACCTCCGCCGACCAATTCAAAGACTGTGTGGCCAGTTTGACTGCTGACAATGGATTGGGTTTTTCAAATGTCGATCTGACACCAAAGGGGAGAAAGCATAATGATGCTCTGCATGTCTTGATCGAATGCAGGGGAGCTACTATGGCTCATATGCTAGTGCAAACTGGATCCACACTGAATGTTCTGCCTAAGAAGGCTCTTGATCGGCTAGATTATGAAGGCTTGACCCTAAAGCCCAGTAACATTGTGGTGAGGGCTTTTGACGGGTCAAAAAGAATGGTACATGGGGAGGTGGACATACCTGTCAAAGTGGGTTCCCAGACCTTTAAATCCACCTTCTATGTGATGGATATCAGGCCATCATACTCTTGTTTGTTGGGTCGCCCTTGGATCCACGAAGCTGGGGCCATTACTTCTACGCTGCACCAAATGCTGAAGTATCCGGTGAAGGGGAAGATTGTCATTGTGCATGGTGAAGATGAGTATACGGTAAGCCACCTGAACTCTTTCAGGTATGTGGAGATGGACGAGCATTTCATAGAGACTCCTTGTTAAAACTTTAAAGAGGTTCCCCAGATTATGGCGTCAACCAAGACTATCACCAGCACCAAACCTCCTTTAAAGATGGATTCTCTCAAGGACGCCAGAGCAGTAGTTGAAAAATGAGCTCAAAGGGCTGTTCAACGCGCTCGGGTCGGAGGACCTCCCCTACGCGTCAGCAATCATGGGGTCAACGCTATTGAAGACGGTGATGAGAATTTTGTCATTTTCATATGTCATCAATAAAACATTGGACGTTTCTTGCATACAAATTTTGCACTCTCTGTTTTTCTTTTCTGTTTTTCACTTTATCAATACAGCTATGCTCTTACACACACTCACGTATCAAACTGCAGATCCATATCCACTCTGGATCCCATTGATAATAGTTCTGCTATTTCCAGTTATAACTTCGAAAATCCGATCAACCAAGCCGAGGACGAAGGTGAGGAAGATTGTGAGGTTCCTGGAGAACTTGCTAGTCTGTTACAGTAGGAGGAAAGGGTTATACAACCTCACGAAGAGCTAGTTGAGACAATAAACTTGGGCACAAAGGTAGACAAAAAGGAAGTCAAGATCGGCACAAATCTGGAGACTAAGGTCAAACAACGGTTGATACATATGTTGCACGATTATATTGAGATCTTCGCATGGTCATATGAAGACATGCCTAGTTTAGACACTGATATTATGGTACATCGTCTGCCGACTAAAGAGGATTATCCTCCGGTTAAGAAAAAGGTTTGTCGTATGTGCCCTGAAATGCCAGAGAAGATCAAGGAAGAGGTCATGAAACAGTTCAACGCTGGGTTCTTAGCTGTCACCTCTTATCTGCAGTGGGTTGCTAACGTCGTTCCAGTGCCAAAGAAGGACAGAAAGCCCCAAGGATGATTTCCCGCTTCCCCACATTGATGTTCTGGTTGACAACACTGCACAACATAAAATCTTCTCCTTCATGGATGGTTTCTCTGGATACAACCAGATCAAGATGACTCCTAAATACATGGAGAAGACAACCTCCGTCACACAGTGGGGCACCTTCTGTTACAAGGTGATGCCTTTTAGGTTGAAGAATGATGGGGCAACTTATCAGCGAGCCATGGTCGCCTTGTTCCACGATATGATTCACCATGAGATAGAGGTTTATGTTGATGACATGATAGCCAGGTCTCAAACCGAAGACGAGCACCTTGACCATCTACAAAAGTTGTTTGACAGGTTAAAGACATACAAGCTAAGACTGAATCCGAACAAGTGCACCTTCGGGGTAAGGTCTGGTAAGCTTCTAGGGTTCATCGTCAGTGACAAAGGTATTCAGGTAGACCCTGCAAAAGTAAAGGCCATACAAGAAATGTCGGCTCCCCGTACTAAGAAGGAGGTTAGAGGTTTCTTGAGACACCTAAACTATATCACCGGGCTCATTTCACATCTGACTGCTACTTGTGAGCCGATCTTCAAGCTCCTGAAGAAAGATCAAGTGGTAAAGTGGAATGATGAATTCCAGACTGCTTTCAAAAGAATCAAGGAATACCTTCAAGAACCACCGATTATGATTCCTCCGGTTGAAGGAAGACCTTTGATATTATACTTAACAGTGATAGACAATTCAATGGGGTGCGTTCTGGGGCAGCATGACGAGTCTGGTTGAAAAGAGCACGCAATATACTACCTTAGCAAAAAGTTTACCGACTGTGAAACACGATACTCACTGCTCGAGAAAACTTGATGCGCTTTGGCATGGGCTGCTCGCCGATTAAGACAGTATATGCTGACCCACACTACTTTATTGATATCTAAGATGGATCCAATCAAGTACATCTTCGAGAAGCTCGCCCTCTCCAGAAGGATAGCAAGATGGCAGATGATCTTAACTAAATACGATATCCAATATACAACCCAGAAAGAAATCAAGGGAAGTGTATTAGCGGATCATTTGCCTCATCAGGCCATGGATGACTACCAGTCCATGAATTTTGAGTTCCCGGACGAGAATATTATGCTAGTGACTGACTACGAAGAACCTGGACCGGATGAAGGACCTGAAGAAGGACCCTGATGAACCATGATTTTTGACGGAGCCTCGAACGCACTCAGTAATGGCATTGGCGCTGTAATCATATCTCTTGAGAGTTGTCATACTCCTTTCACTTCTCGACTATGTTTCAACTGCACTAACAACATGGCGGAGTATGAAGCCTGCATCATGGGTCTCAAAGCCGCTATCGACCTAAGGATCAAGTTCTTGGATGTTTTCGGGGATTCGGCCTTGGTAATAAGTCAGATCAAAGGAGAGTGGGATACGAAGCATCCGAACCTCATCCCGTATAAAGAGCACATGCTGACGTTGCTCCCACACTTTGAGGAGGTAACCTTTGAACATTTCCCACGAGAGGAGAATCAGTTAGCAGACGCGCTAGCTACCATGTCTTCTATGTTCAAAGTCAGGTGGGACAACGAAGCTCTCCGAATCACAATTGAAAGGTTGGATGAACCAGCGCATTGCTGCGAGATTAATACTGAAGAGGTAGAAGAAAAACCTTGGTTTCACGAAGTAAAAAGGTATCTCGAGACTCAAGAGTATCCCGAAGGGGAATATGTCAATGATAAGAAGTTTCTGAGAAGGTTCACCGCGAAATTCTTCCTCAGTAATGGAATCCTCTACAAGCGCAAGCATGACTCTTCCTTACTTTGGTGTGTAGACAAGAGCGAAGCAGAGAGGATTATGACATATTTACATGAAGGTAACTTTAGAACCCATTCCATTGGACATACCATGGCTAAGAAGATCCTACAGGAAGGATACTACTGGTCCACTATGGAAGCAGATTATTATCAACACTCCTAAACTTATCATAAGTGCCAAATCTATGCTGATAAGGTGTATGTGCCTCCGGTTCCTTTGAATGTCTCGACGGCTCCTTGGCCCTTTTCAATGTGGGGCATTGACATGATCGGGGAAATCAGACCTACCGCTTCCAATGGGCATCACTTCATCCTGGTGGCCATCGATTACTTCACGAAGTGGGTTGAGGCTGCCTCCTTCGCTACCATTACCAATAATGTTCTGGCGCGATTTATCATGCATAACCTGATCTGTCGGTATGGTGTGCTAGAGATAATTATCATGGACAATGGTACGAATCTCAATAACACAATGATCACCGAACTTTGTAAGCAATTCAAGATACAATATCATAACTCTTCTCCCTACCGGCCAAAGATGAATGGCGTTGTTGAAGCGGCTAACAAAAACATCAAAAAGATCATATAGAAGATGACGGTGACATACAAAGATTGGCATGAGATGTTACCATTTTCTCTTCATGGGTATCGTACCTCAGCATGAACGTCGACAGGGGCAACACCCTATTCTCTGGTATATGGCATGGAAGAAGTCCTACCCATTAAGGTCCAGATCTCTTCTTTAAGGATTATGAAATATGCGGGTTTGAACGAAGACGACTGGATCCAGACTCAACTTGACCAACTGAATCTGATCGATGAGAAGAGACTTATTGCTGTCTGTCATGGTCAAATGTATTAAAAACGAATGATTAAGGCTTTCAACAAAAAACTCAGACGCCAAGAGTATCAAGTCGGGGATCTAGTGATCAAGCTCATCATACTGCGACAAGGTGATCCTATGGACAAATGGACTCCCACATACGAAGGGCCATTTGTGATCAAAAACATTTTATCGGGTGGAGCCATGATTCTAACCACCATGGACGGTGACGACCTTCCTCACCCTGTCAATGCGGACATAGTGAAAAGATACTACGCATGATTAAAAACCCGCTAGGTTGACTGGCCTAGGCAAAAATAAGGGCTTCCCGGCGAACCAAAAGGGTTCAGGCAAAAATAAGGGATGAAAATGAAAAATTTGTACACCCGGCAAGTCGAAAACCCGAAAAGGCGGTCCAGGCAAAAGTTAGGGATGTAAAGCGTATCACTATGTCCCATTGGATCACCTTGTGATCAGACCTCAGTATCAACTATCCAGCTCGAACGACACCAATCAATCTAATCAGCTTTGGACAAGCAGCAAAGTGATGAGACGCTCGAAGACATAGCGGAAATAGCATAATTGAAACTCAATGGGATTGTTGATGTTGAAGCCCAAAATTTTCCCTCCCATATTTCTCAAAACATTTCAAGAAAGATCCTCAAGTTGCTCAAGATAGTCCAAGGGTTGGCCAGACAAGCTCTCTCCTAAGACAGTCTACCTCAAATTAGGGTTTCATGTTGCATCAAGATACTTGAGTCCAAGGGATCCCAAATTCTCACCAATGTCCTAATATGTTCTCAAGATCATCCATGTCAAGTTTCAAGCCCTACAAAGGAAATTTGCTCATTCAATTGCTCAAAGGCCTGAAAATCGACTATGCTCGGGCAAAAGTCAATTGTGGCCCACATATAGTCAAACTTCAAGATTTTTGGTCAACATACTCATTTTTAAGTATATGTCATCATTTGATCAAGGGTTGATCATGATTCATCAAGGATTGCTCATAATTCATCAAGACCAAAAGTTGCTAAATTAGGGTTTTGTAGGAAAAGTCAACTCAACTTTGACCAAGCATACCTTTCTCATATTTTATGAGAATTGACCCATCCAAAGCTAATTTTGAAGAGGATGCAATTATCTACAATCCATCTTCATCTCCCAAGATCAAAATATGCACTCAAAAGAAGTTATGAATTTGGACATTATAGGTCATTTTGGAAAGTCAACAAAAACACATTTTTTGTCAAAGATTCACGCATGAGCATGGAATATAAAATTGAGATGAGACCAAAAGGGTTGATTAGAGGACATCTCAAGATTTCTAAAAAGTAAAAGAACACATCCAAAGAGTCAAAATTGAGGAAGTTATGCATTGGTGAAGTTGACCCTTTTTGCAAAATTGCCAAAAGTCAACTATCCCTAAAACTTAAAATTTTGCCAAATGGGCCCAATCTTTTTCACTTGTTTTGAGTTGGCAACATAGTCCACGAGCTCTATCCTTTTCCACTTGTCCAAATCTTATTTTTATTATTTATTTTGATTTTTATTTGAATTAATTCAATTTAAATCAAAACAAATCATATAAAATCCAAAATATTGAAAGAAAGAGATTTTGTGCTTGTTTCAGGTTTCAATTATAGCTAGCAAGTATTCAAACTCGTGCAAGGCATTAGGGTGGACAAAAAGATTGCTTTTAGGCCAATTTTGGAAAGATTTAAAGGAGGATCAAATCACAATCAAATTCATTGATGGAGGAAGATTGGATGCATTCTTTCAAACCTAATTCACTCCTTGGTACAAATAGAACAAAGGCAGACCATAAACAAGGTTAGAAACAGGCGCAACAAGCAAAGCAACATTGAAAAAAAATCAAGAAAAGTGTAAGATCGAATTCCTATTTCCAGGCATCCTCAAGGCCTTCTAGCTATCTCAATCGACTCCTGGGACTCTCAGCAAGCTAAAGCAATCAAGAACCAAGCCTTTCCAGTCCCAAAAAGCTCTGTAAGTCCATCACGAAACTCATGAAATGTTGAATTCGGTTAGCATGATTTAGGTGTTGTTAGGATGAATTAACCACATATTCTTGATCTATGGAACATATGCAAGCTTTTTGTGTTGTTTAATTTCATTTACATAGCCTATATTGGAATGTGCCATTGTTAGGGTTTCATAGCTCGATTTGGAAGTTTTCTGTGCAGGCTAAATTAGACCATGAAAGGGCCACCATTACACTCAGGAGGTCCAGACGAATCGATTGGTGGCCCTAGTTTTTATTTATTTTGCTCACATTTGATTTCGAGAGTGCACATGTCTGTAGTGACGGACGTTGCCCGTAGGTATAGGCTCCCAAACCTTTAGCCAGGGAGAGAGGAAGGAGATGAAGACGTGGCCTCATCTGATTTGGCCATTTGAATTTTCGCGCAAAAATTTCATTGCTTCGCTTGTTTCATATATTATTATTATTATGTATATTATGTACAACAAAAACAAATGGTGCAGTGGTAGCCAGGCAGACATTAAGGCATTGGAAAGCTGGAGGTCAGGGGTTCGACCCCTGCCTCCAACATTTGTGTTTTTCCTAATTTCTTCCAGGTTATCCAGTGTGTTTGCAAGCCTAAGGACCATCATGTGTCCTCATCACTCAGCCTGCCAGATGGCCAGATGGCCAAATCTAAAGGCCACCACTGGAGGAGTATAATAGACCAAGGTCAACACATGGCATGGGATTACAAAGTCAATGTGGATCATCATCTCTTGGGCTTAAAATTTGATATTCACACCTCCCCAAAGTTGCTAAACTCAGGCCCAATTTCTTTCTTCATTCTTTTTTATTTGTTTTATTTAAATTATTTATTTATTTACTAACCAATTAAATTATTTTATTTTTATTAAAAAATCACAAAATATTATTTTTCACAAATTAGATTTAGGTATTTTTTGTTAATAAATTTATTAATTTAATTAGATTTAATTTTAGGTAAAACTTTAATTATTTTGTAAATAACTTAAAAATAATTAGAATAAATAGGTTTTATTACTAACTTAATTATATTTTATTTTTTCCTAAAATAACCAAAAAACCAAAAATAGGTCTTGTAATTATTTTATTAATTAATCTAATCACTAATTAATTTGTACATTAATTTTTTTAAACCTAAATTCTTTTCCTAAAAAATATTAAGAAAACATCAAAAACATTTTCTCTTTTAATTAGGATAGAAGGGTCAAAACCCTAGTTCGCATTCGATCTAATTTGTCATCGCGCGCTTTATTCTATTTTTTTTATCCCAATTATTGTATCTGCTCACAGTTTGTAATAATTTAAATTAGGACTTTTATTTACAGTTATCGCTTTAATTTCAAAGGGTTTATTTTTGGCTATGTGTATACCCGAAGCCTTGTAATAGCGTGGTTTAATTTCTGCATTTTAAATTTCGCAAATTATTAATTGTTAGATGTATGACAATAGGATGCATGACAAGAATGTATGTAATTTTAAAACAGTTAGATCACCCTAAATGTGCAAAGATAATAAAACTGAAATTAAATCATTTGCACATGCGCACTCCTAGGGTACACTCCCACTTGGTTGCCTTCGGTAAACGGTCATTGAGTATAGGATGCCTTAGTGGTCGTCCTTTTGTCCAAAGATCAAAGTTGCCTCGGAAAGGTTGCTTCGGATATTGTTGCCTCGGATAAATGATCTAAGACATTAGGATTATTACTAAGACGTCCTAACATTGCTTTAGTGACCGTATGTCCCTTTTCGAATTGACCCTCAAAACTCCAACGACGATGCTACCTACTCACTAATAGTGGGATAGCATTGTCTAAAGGAAACAAGCATAGAACGATTATTTTTTCGAGTAGGTAGATTAGTTCTTAAGTACTTGCTCAATCAAAACAAAACTTTTTTCACACTTACACTCCTTTACAAACAAAGTTTTCAAAAACACTTCATTACACTCTTGAAGACAGAAGCAAGAGTTAAATCGAAGTCGAAACAAAAACTTTTCAAAGCACACAAACATAAAGAAAACAATTTTGAAAATGATGAGCAAGTACCTAAGAGCATGTAGATAACTACGGATAGAAAGGGTGCTAATACCTTCCCTTTCTATAATCTACCCCCCGTACTCAGAAATATCTCGAAAAAGGAATTTTTCTGTGCTTTTTTCCTTTCCTTGTTGGATAAAATAAAAGTCGGTGGCGACTCTTGCTTACCGCGACATTTTGCAAACACAAACGCAAAACGCAAAATGCAAACCAGCAAATTCCTTAAATAGGGAAACACATCCCGGTTCTGGCCACTGTATCACAGAACTGGCGACTCTGCTGAGGAATTAATAAGTGGGGTGTACCTTAGGATTAGTTCATCATATTATTTTCAATTGTTTGATTTGATTGCTTTATCTTTGTGGACTTTGTATCGGAGTTACTATAGATCCTAACCCGGATTTGGGGACACCTTTTAGGTAAGTAGCAATAGACTGTCAGGGAACTGTACGACGTAGACCGATACGGTTGAAGCAATAGCTACGTTGGTGTGACACATTAGTTGGTACCGATATCCCTTGTGGAGCAACAAGGAGAGTATGAGGTTGCTAATGGGTCATTAAGCATCAACTGACTTTAGAACCTATAATTGACCAACTTGGCCATAGAAAAGTAGCAGTATGCTACACTCATTGAGACCATACTCTCGCGAGATTCCGGCTGCAAGAAAAGATTGCTAAACTGGAATTATGACCGATTGAGGATGGTAAGTGATATTGAGAACCTCTAGAACCCGGTTACTATTATTAGGACAGGTTGAACCAACTTAACTTCAAGAGGGTAATGCCTAGACCCCATGCAAGCCTAAACTTAAGGTTGTTTGTGTGACTTGTGTGCTTTCAAATTGAACTACTTGCACATGTTTATTATCTGACAAAATGAGTCCCTTGTAGGTTTTGTTTACAGTCCTTATCAAATAACTTGGATTTCTTTGTCGGATTTACTTGTTTACATCACCTCGCATTTTTGCTTAAACGCATAACATACACATCGTAACATCATGCCTTAACATTTCCTTAACCATTTCAAGGATCTCAAGGGTTTGCGATACAGGTTATGATAAATCGAACGTTCAGCAAGGGGCAAATGGGATTTATTTTCCTCTAGCCAATGTCGTCTAGAGATCAAAACACGATAACTTGAGTCAGGGGCTATGACCCACTCGATATGGTGAGCCTAACTCTTGAATAAGGATTCTTAATGACACAAAGTTTCTTCAATCAAAGCTACAATCAAGTCCTAACAATTTCTTGTTTACCCTGCGAGATCCTTGAAAACATTGCATACATATATCATACATATCATTGCATTACAGGTACCATTACAGGTTTCTCATCTTCTTCGTTGTTTATTTCAGCAATCATGTCTTCTGAAACACCTCCTGATCAAGCCATCAAGGCTCTTCAAGCTCAGAATGCTCAGTTTCAAGAAATGTTCTTGAACTTGGCCAAGAGTCAACAAGATTTGAAGACTTTTATCTTGAAGGACAAGAAGAAGAAGAAGAAGAAGAAGAAGAAGAAGAAGAAGAAGAAGAAGAAGGTGGTCCTCTTGAATATGGGTCGCAGATTCGGGAACAATTTGCGACAGGAAACTGATTTGTCCCATTCATCTGGAGTGGGAGAGAATCAAGAGGAAAGAAAGGGTCTTAGCCATGTGGTTTCTGACAATGACACTGATTTTGATGAAGACCAGTATCCTCCTGCTGAGGATAGGTATAAGCAACTCGAAGACCGACTGAGTGCAATGGAGATCCAAAAAATACCTGGGTTGAGCTTTGGTGATTTGGGTTTGGCATCTGGGGTGGTGATCCCTCACAAGTTTAAAGCTCCTGTCTTTGCTAAGTATGAAGGGGTATCCTGCCCAAAGCTACACCTCCGCTCATACGTCAGAAAGATTCAACCATATACTGCTGATAGAAATATCTGGGTTCATTTCTTTCAAGATAGTATGTCAAGGACTCAGCTTGAATGGTTCTATCAACTGGAAGGAGCTCATGTCCGCAACTGGGAGGACCTTGATGATGACTCTTACAAGCAATACCAGTATAATGCCGACCTTGCTCCCATGCGTACTCAGCTTCAGGGTATGTCTATGGGTGCAAGCGAAGGTTTTAAGGACTATGCTCAAAAGTGAAGAGATTTGGCTGGAAGAGTCCAACCACCGTTGTATGATAGGGAGTTGGTTGATATGTTTCTGGGGACGCTATCGGGTCCATTCTTTAATCATTTGATCGGCAGCTCGTTAGTGGGATTCACCGAGCTGATTCTGACTGGAGAAAGAGTAGAAGCTGGGATCCTGAGTGGTAAGATCCAGAAAAATACCTCTTCGAGTACAGAGAAGAATTCATTTGGTGGCAAGAGGGAAGCCAATGTTGTGCACAGCCAGAAGAGGCGTAGCCAGGAAGACTACCACCAATCTGTAGGGGCAATGTTAATCTCTAATTCAGCACGCGCACAACGACCACAACAACGAAATAATCAGCCAAGGGGGGAAAGACTTCAAAGGCAGTTCACCCAAATCAACATGCCATTGTCACAAGCATTGCAACACATGTTGAAGATGAATCTGATTGCGGTGATAAACCCACATCCGAACCCTAAGACTTCTTCTCCTAACTACAACCCGGATGCAAGGTGTGCTTATCATTCTGGTAGCCCGGGGCACGATACTAACGATTGTTGGGCGCTGAAATACAAGATTCAGAATATGATTGACGCCAAGGAGATCGAATTCGACCCTCCTAAGACTCCCAATGTGATCACTGCTCCCTTGCCAAAACATGGCTAGGATTGAAAGCATTTTTGTTCATTTGAATTCTGAAGTTGTATTTTCTTTGCTTATTCAAACAATTATTGTCATGTCAAACTTTCTTACGTTATCAATGCATTGCATATGTCTGTTTTGAATCAATCCATTCGTATTCACTATATTTAAATTGCTTTCCTTTTTGTGATGTTTAACTCTCGATTAAAAAACTGTAAGCCTTTAGAGGGAGGATGACGAAAATGATACCACAGTCTCTACAGTATGCTTTTGAATGGACCCCGCTGACGATGTACAAGCGTTGTTTCAAATCCTAAACAGTGGAGTTATAAGGAAGATAATACCTAGTCAACCCCTTTGAGCCAAAGAAGTTGGAGTTTTTCTTTTCACGCAAATTAAAACCCTTAATCACAACCTGGGGCAGGGTAGTTTTCTCAGTTAATCCAGGTGCACAATGAATGGCATCAAAGATGTCCTTCCAAAACAGAAGACGGTGATGGTTCCGTATAATCGTCAAGACAGGCAGTCATTATCTCCCGAAATAAAAGTCCATTAAGTAAAAACCTATGAAGGAGACTTAAGAAAAAAACTGGGGCATCCCGCTGACTGTGATCACAAAAAACAGTTCAGGCAAAAGAAAAGGTTAATAAAACCAAAAAGAAAGAGGTCTTACAAACCCTCAACAAAAAGAAATGACTGCCTATTCAAAATAAACTATCAGTATCCGAACCATCACTGGAATATCAGAGTAAAGACTCAAACGGGATCTAATGCACGATTAGCTGAGTTTAGGATCAAAGAACATCACGAAGAATGGGTGGGTACAAATAAATTTTGAGCCTTTATCCTTTCTTTCTTGAACCGTGAACCAGGCCACGTTATAACCCTTAAAAGTCCTAGCTGAGGCATGGGTTAATTCAAAAGCATATTGTTACAAAAGGTATCCTGACTTCTGTAGGACTTGCTGTAAATCCTGAGTTGACATCACATTTTACAAAATTTGCTCGTTTTACTGAAAAATGCATTTTGAAAAAATTTCAAGACAGGCATAGGCTTTGCATTCTTAAAATAACATTGTTTGCATATGACTATTTGTTCAACAACAGAGAAATTCGCACGACAAATATCTAGTGAACAAAAAACCTTCTCAATAAAAAGGATCACCTCAAGTGGAAAAACACTCCCAACCAAGGGGCACGACATGATCATTGTCCATCATCTGGGGCAGTCAAGTCAAGATTCAAGGAATCTCTCAAAGATGCCAAATAGCCAGGGCAGATATCCATCACTTGGGGCATTAGACATGAATTCCAGCAATGAATATGGTATGATCAAACCAACATCTTATGGCAGTATGGCAACACAACACTACCGACAGTGACAAAACCCTGCACCCTGAGAGCGTGGACATAGTCAGAAAATATTGCGCATGAACAAAGACCCGCTAGGTTGACACACCTAGGCAAAACAAGGGCGTCCTGGCGAACCAAAAGGTTTGGGCAAAAATTAGGGATAAAATAAAAAACTTTGTACACCCGGCAAGTCGAAAACCCGGAAGGGCGGCTTGGGCAAAAAGGGGTATCCCGGTGGACTGAAAATCTGAAAAGACAGTCCAGGAAAAAATTAGGGATCAAAATGTATGACTATGTCCCGTCATCTTGTCACTTGCCTACCAGAAGAAGACTGATCATTTCGATCGAAAGTTACCAAGCACCTCATAAGTTGGGATGACACTCAATCCACAAGGCCTTCGCAGGCACCTTCTCCCGCAGATACAGGGGCAGAAAAGTCTCGATGCAAAGCCATCGTCATATCCTTAGCATGCGTCCCAGTAACATCCACTCCCCGTAGAGTAAGAAAAGGACAGTGGTGTTAATTCTCCCCAAGCAGAGTTTATCTATCACCAGCACTGGAAGATTATCCCCAGTAGAGTCTAAAAGATTATCCCCAGTGAAGTCGCCATTGGAAAATCATCCCCAGTGGAGTTCATTCCTTTCACAAACAGAAATTCGATCCCCAACAGGGTTCACTATCACCAGTAACGGTAATTCATCCTCAGCTGAATTTTATTTCTCCAAATCAGCAGATCTTCTAGCAGAGTATGTCCTCCCCATAGAGTCATTTCCTCGTCAGGCTATTCCTCAGCGGAGTTATTCTCTCCTGCAAGATTATTCTCCCAATCATCTTCGGTCATTATCTCCAACGAGCGAAACTCTTTATTCTCCAACAACAGTCAGGGATTTATTTTCCTAAACTCGGATGTGCCACAATAGCATTTCATGTTCATATATCACGACGTGCGCATACATATTACATACAGCATAATCTCATTTATTTTAAGAACATCATCATACAATTCATGTCATGCATCATATACGATTAATCATGTACCTTTTCAGCAAAGATGGTTATCATCAACAACTTCCAGCAAGTTTAAGAGTAACTCCGGAAGCTAAACAGAGTAATTATCTACGCGATCAAATGCAGCTTTAAATGAACTCCTCATGAAGCAGCCTTACCTAGGTTCCTTCTCAGTTCAGATGTAGTTTCACCTAGACTCATCCTGGAGCAACCTTACCTAGGTTCCTTCTCTTTCCCGATGTAGTTTCACCTAGACTCATCCTGGAGCAACCTTACCTAGGTTCCTTCTCTTTCCCGATGTAGTTTCACCTAGACTCATCCTGGAGCAACCTTACCTAGGTTCCTTCTCTTTCCCGATGTAGTTTCACCTAGACTCATCCTGGAGCAACCTTACCTAGGTTCCTTCTCTTTCCCGATGTAGTTTCATCTAGACTCATCTTGGAGCAATCTTACCTAGGTTCCTTCTCTTTCCCGATGTAGTTTCACCTAGACTCATTCTGGAGCAACCTTACCTAGGTTCCTTCTCTTTCCCGATGTAGTTTTACCCAAACTCCTCGCAAAGTAACCTTACCTAGGTTCCTTCTCAGTCCAGATGTAGTTTCACCCAAACTCACCCTGGAGCAACCTTTCCTAGGTTCCTTCTCTTTCCCGATATAGTTTCACCTAGACTCCTCCTGAAGAAACCTTACCCAGGTTCCTCCTTACAATTTCCCGGTGTAGTTTTACCCAGACTCATCCCGAAGCAACCTTACCCAGGTTCCTTCTCGGTTCAGATGAAGTTTTACCCAAACTCCTCACAAACCAACCTTACCCAGGTTCCTTCTCGGTTCAGATGCAGTTTTATCCAAACTCCTCACGAAGCAACCTTACCCAGGTTCCTTCCCATAAGCCCTACTATCCAGGTTTCTTTCCTCTTATCTCCAGACAGTAGTCCACAACACTGTAAGACCCGTACCTATCAGACACGATCGATTTCACCTTTCCCTAGTAGGTCGCGATGCAGCCTATACATGACTAGATATGCAGTTCACTTCTGCTTCCTCAAGCCGGAGTTAATTCCTCAGTAGAATAATGGATGACCGAAGTTCCTAAAATTCAACAGAGATGATTCCTCAGTAGAATACGGACGATCGAAGTTCCTAAATGTCAACAGAGATGATTCCTCAGTTGAATACGGACGATCGAAGTTCCTAAAATTCAGCAGAGATGTTTCCTCAGTAGAATACGAACGACCGAAGTTCCTAAAATTCAAGAAAAGACGACTCACCAGCAGAATAACGTACGACCGAAGCTTCTAAAATTCTACTTATCTCAATAAAGATCGGCCTTCCCCAGCAGAATCTTCCTCAACGACAAGTATACGACCTCTCGCTAAGGAATCTCTTATGCGATCGACACTCCTTCAGATGGCATCTTTAAGCCCATCCCCTCGTCAGCAATTTCCAAATGGAATCTGTAAGCCCATTCCCGATATCGCAAGATGGACACCACTTCATGCGAGTGCAAATTTCTGGGCACTCTAGTGTTCAATCATCTTCCACCTTTGGATCACGAAATGCACAAAAGCCAATCTACATCCTCAGGTTTAAGAAGATTAAACAGGGGCAGTTGTTGTACCCCAAAATATGCCCTCCCATATTTCTCAAAACATTTCAAGAAAGATCCTCAAGTTGCTCAAGATAGTCCAAGGGTTGGCCAGACAAGCTCTCTCCTAAGACAGTCTACCTCAAATTAGGGTTTCATGTTGCATCAAGATACTTGAGTCCAAGGGATCCCAAATGCTCACCAATGTCCTAATATGTTCTCATGATCATCCATGTCAAGTTTCAAGCCCTACGGAGGAAATTTTCTCAGTCAATTGCTCAAAGGCCTGAAAATCGACTGTGCTAGGGCAAAACTCAATTGGGGCCCACATATCGTCAAACTTCAAGATTTTTGGTCAACATCCTAATTTTGACGTATATGTCATCATTTTATCAAGGTTTGATCATGATTCATCAAGGATTGCTCATAATTCATCAAGACCAAAAGTTGCTAAATTAGGGTTTTGTAGGAAAAGTCAGCTCAACTTTGACCAAGCATAACTTTCTCATACTTTATGAGAAATGACCCATCCAAATCTCATTTTGAAGAGGATTCAATTCCCTACAATCCATCTTCATCTCCCAAGATCAAAATATGCACTCACAAGAAGTTATGAATTTGGACATTATAGGTCATTTTGGAAAGTCATCAAAAACACCTTTTTTGTCAAAGCTTCATACATGAGCATGGAATATCAAATTGATATGAGACCAAAAATGTTGATTAGAGGACATCTCAAGCTTTCTAAAAAGTCAAAGAACACCTCCAAAGAGTCAAAATTGAGGAAGTTATGCATTGGTGAAGTTGACCCTTTTTGCAAAATTGCCAAAAGTCAACTATCCCTAAAAATTCAAATTTTGCCAAATGGGCCCAATCTTTTTCACTTGTTTTGAGTTGGAAACATAGTCTACGAGCTCTAGCCTTTTCCACTTGTCCATATCTTATTTTTATTATTTATTTTGATTTTTATTTGAATTAATTCAATTTAAATCAAAACAAATCATATAAAATCCAAAATATTGAAAGAAAGAGATTTTGTGCTTGTTTCAGGTTTCAATTACAGCTAGCAAGTATTCAAACTTGTGCAAGGCATTAGGGTGGACAAAAAGATTGGTTTTAGGCTAATTTTGGAAAGATTTAAAGGAGGATCAAATCACAATCAAATGCATTGATAGAGGAAGATTGGATGCATTCTTTCAAACCTAATTCACTCCTTGGTACAAATAGAACAAAGGCAGACCATAAACGAGGTTAGAAACAGGCGCAGCAAGCAAAGCAACATTGAAAAAAAATCAAGAAAAGTGTAAGATCGAATTCCTATTTCCAGGCATCCTCAAGGCCTTTTAGCTATCTCAATCGACTCCTAGGACTCTCAGCAAACTAAAGCAATCAAGAACAAAGCCTTTCCAGTCCCAAAAAGCTCTGTAAGTCCATCAAGAAACTCATGAAATCTTGAATTCGGTTAGCATGATTTAGACGTTGTTAGGATGAATTAACCACATATTCTTGATCTATGGAACATATGCAAGCTTTCTGTGTTGTTTAATTTCATTTACATAGCCTGTATTGGAATGTGCCATTGTTAGGGTTTCATAGCTCGATTTGGAAGTTTTCTGTGCAGGCTAAATTAGACCATGAAAGGGCCACCATTACACTCAGGAGGTCCAGACGAATCGATTAGTGGCCCTAGTTTTTATTTATTTTGCTCACATTTGATTTTGAGAATGCACATGTCTATAGTGACGGACGTTACCCGTAGGTATAGGTTCCCAAACCTTTAGCCATTGAGAGAGGAAGGAGACGAAGACGTGGCCACATCTGATTTGGCCATTTGAACTTTCGCGCAAAAATTTCATTACTTCGCTTGTTTCATATATTATTATTATTATGTATATTATGTACAACAAAAACAAATGGTGCAGTGGTAGCCAGGCAGACATTAAGGCATTGGAAAGCTGGAGGTCAGGGGTTTGACCCCTGCCTCGAACATTTGTGTTTTTCCTAATTTCTTCCAGGTTATCCAGTGTGTTTGCAAGCCTAAGGACCATCATGTGTCCTCATCACTCAGCCTGCCAGATGGCCAGATGGACAAATCTAAAGGCCACCACTGGAGGAGTATAATAGACCAGGGTCAACGCATGGCATGGGATTACAAAGTCAGCGTGGATCATCATCTCTTGGGCTCAAAAGCTGATATTCACACCTCCCCAAAGTTGCTAAACTCAGGCCCAATTTCTTTCTTCATTCTTTTTTATTTGTTTTATTTAAATTATTTATTTATTTACTAACCAATTAAATTATTTTCTTTTTAATAAAAAATCACAAAATATTATTTTTCACCAATTAGATTTAGGTATTTTTTGTTAATAAATTTATTAATTTAATTAGATTTAATTTTAGGTAAAACTTTAATTATCTTGTAAATAACTTAAAAATAATTAGAATAAATAGGTTTTATTACTAACTTAATTATATTTTATTTTTTCCAAAAATAACCAAAAAAACCAAAAATAGGTCTTGTAATTATTTTATTAATTAATCTAATCACTAATTAATTTGTACATTTATTTTTTTAAAACCTAAATTCTTTTCCTAAAAAATATTAAGAAAACATCAAAAACATTTTCTCTTTTAATTAGGATGGAAGGATCAAAACTCTAGTTCGCATTCGATCTAATTTGTCATCGCACGCTTTATTCTATTTTTTTATCCCAATTATTATATCTGCTCAAAGTTTGTAATAATTTAAATTAGGACTTTTATTTACAGTTATCATTTTAATTTCAAAGGGTTTGTTTTTGGCTATGTAAATACCCGAAGCCTTGTAATAGCGTAGTTTAATTTCCGCAAATTATTAATTGTTAGATGTATGATAATAGGATGCATGACAAGAATGTATGTAATTTTAAAACAGTTAGATCACCCTAAATGTGCAAAGATAATAAAACTGAAATTGAATCATTCGCACATGCGCACTCCTAGGGTACACTCCCACTTGGTTGCCTTTGGTAAACGGTCATTGAATATAGGATGCCTTAGTGGTCGTCCTTTTGTCCCAAGATCAAAGTTGCCTCGGAAAGGTTGCTTCGGATATTGTTACCTCAGATAAATGATCTAAGACATTAGGATTATTACTAAGACGTCCTAACATTGCTTTAGTGACCGTACATCCCTTTTCGAATTGACCCTCAAAACTCCAACGACGATGCTACCTACTCACTAATAGTGGGATAGCACTGTCTAAAGGAAACAAGCATAGAACGATTCTTTTTTCGAGTAGGTAGATTAGTTCTTAAGTACTTTCTCAATCAAAACAAAACTTTTTTCACACTTACACTCCTTTACAAACAAATTTTTCAAAAACACTTCATTACACTCTTGAAGACAGAAGCAAGAGTTAAATCGAAGTCGAAACAAAAACTTTTCAAAGCACACAAACACAAAGAAAACAATTTTGAAAATGATGAGCAAGTACCTAAGAGCCCGTAGATAACTACAGATAGAAAGGGTGCTAATACCTTCCCTTTCTATAATATATCCCCCGTACTCAGAAATATCTCGAAAAAGGAATTTTTCTGTGCTTTTTTCCTTTCCTTGTTGGATAAAATAAAAGCGGTGGCGACTCTTGCTTACCATGACATTTTGCAAACACAAACGTAAAACGCAAACCAGCAACTTCCTTAAATAGGGAAATACGTCCCGGTTCTAGCCACCATATCACAGTTGCACATAGCTGTTTTCTTTTTGTTGTACACAATATTGTATAGCTTCCATTTTACGGCGGTGTTCTCTTACTAGAGCGTTAGCTTCCTTGTACAAAAACGCCTGTTATAGGCTAACTTCAAAAATTAATACAAGTCATTTTTTACAAAACCATTTGTTTTTCTTTTTCTGTTTTGTTTTGCAAAAATGTCCAATGATTTATTCTTGACATATGCATTTGAATATATTTGTTGTTCATAAATGTTTGTATAGGAAACGGAAAGACAATTGCTCGTAACTTAAGAAACGGGGGCAAAAACAAAAAATGTCACAACCGACAGTTACTCTGTCCAGCAGGTACCGGGGCAGAGACAACTTTGAAACAAAGTCATCAGTACATACGACCCCGTGGCATCTGTACTCCCCACAAAGTAAAGGTAATCAAAGCATTGATATCAGCTTCTCCAAAACAGGAAGTACTTTCCCCAGCAAGGTTCCTTCATAAATATGACATCTATATCCCCTAACCAAATTTCACAATCGCAATCGGGTCATAACGTTTCTCCCGAACAAAGTTTATTTCTTTGAATACAGAAACTCAATCCCCGACACAGTTTATCCTTTCAGTTATGGAAGCTTCTCTCTCAAACAGAGTTATTTCCCCACAGAGTTGTTCTCAAGCAGAGTCTCCCCCTGGAGAATATTCGTAAACAAGGAGCAAATCTCCAGCATAGTCATCTCTGTTCACCATCCCCAGTCGAAGTAGAAGAACTGCGGTTTTCTACAACAATCAGGAATGCTATTTCTAATACTCTTAGACAGTAGTCAGGGATTTATTTTCCCAGACTCGAATATGGCACAATAGCATCTCGTGTCCATACATCATGACATGCACGTATATATTGCATACATCATAATCTCATTTATTTTGAGAACATCATCCCACCATGCGTTTAATGCATCTCATACAATTAACCCTGCTATCTTTTCAGAAAAGACAATTATCGTCGATAATCCCAGCAGTTATAAATATCATATCTGCAGACAGCTAATGGAAAATCAGTTCCTGAAACCAAACAGGTCAACTAACTTACGTGATCATCTCGAAGTAACCCTACTATCCAGGTTCCTTCCTATAAGCCCTACTATCCAGGATTTTATCCCGAAGTAACCCTACGTCCCAAGTTCCTTCCCATAAGCCCTACTATCTAGGCTTTCATCTCGAAATAACCCTACAACCCAGGTTCCTTCCTATAATCCCTACTATCTAGGCTTTCATCTCGAAATAACCCTACGACCCAGGTTCCTTCCCATAAGCCCTACTATCCAGGCTTTCATCTCGAAGTAACCCTACGACCCAGGTTCCTTCCCATAAGCCCTACTATCCAGGCTTTCATCTAGAAGTAACCCTACGACCCAGGTTCCTTCCCATAAGCCCTACTATCCAGGCTTTCATCTCTAAGTAACCCTACGACCCAGGTTCCTTCCCATAAGCCCTATTATCTAGGCTTTCATCTTGAAGCAACCCTACTATCCAGGTTCCTTCCCACATGCCCTACTATCCAGGATTTCATCTCGAAGTAACCCTACTATCTAGGTTCCTTCCCACAAGCCCTACTATCCAGGCTTTGATCTCGAAGTAACCCTATTATCCAGGTTCCTTCCCACAAGCCCTACTATCCAGGCTTTCATCTCGAAGTAACCCTACTATCCAGGTTCCTTCCCGTAAGCCCTACTATCCAGGCTTTCATCTCGAAGTAACCCTACTATCCAGGTTCCTTCCCATAATCCCTACTATCCAAGCTTTCATATCGAAGGAACCCTACTATCCAGGTTCCTTCCCATAAGCCCTACTATCCAGGCTTTCATCTCGAAGTAACCCTACGACCCAGGTTCCTTCTCATAGACCTACTATCCAGGCTTTCACCTCGAAGTAACCCTACTATCCAAGTTCCTTCCCATAAGCCCTACTATCCAGGCTTTCATCTCGAAGAAACCCTACTATCCAGGTTCCTTCTCATAGCCCTACTATCCAGGATTTCATCTCGAAGTAACCCTACGACCCAGGTTCCTTCTCATAAGCCCTACTATCCAGGCTTTCATCTCGAAGTAACCCTACTGTCCAGGTTTCTTCTCTCTTATCTCCAGACAATAGTTTACAACACTGTAAGACCTGGACCCGACCAGATACGGTCGATTTCATATTTCCCCAATAAGTCGTTGTGCAGCCTGGACCCTGACCAGATATGCAGTTTACTTCCACCTCCTTAATTAGGAGTTAATTCCCCAGTAGAGTAATGGACAACTGAAGCTCATATACTCTATTTCCCAGGACATAAATAACCATTCCCCAGCGAAGTCCTCCTCAACAGCAGGTACAGGTATTCTCATAAAGGAATCTCTTATGCAACCAATATATTTTCTGGATGGAATCTTTAAGCCCATCTTTGACGATTCTCTGTCGACTTCCAAATGGCATCTGTAAGCCCATTCCCGATATCACCAATCAGTATTACTTCATGCGAGTGCAAGTTTCTGGGCACTCTAGTGTTCAATCATCTTCCACCTTCAGATCATGAAAGGCAGACCAGCCAATCTACATCCTCAGGTTTAAGAAGATTGAACAGGGGAAGTTGTTGTACCCTAAAATTTTCCCTCTCATTTTACTCAACACATGCTCATTGAAGTCCTCAACTTGCTCAAGGATGCCCAAGAATTAACTAGACAAATTCTGTCCTAAGGCAATGAGCCTCAAACTACGGTTTCCTTTTTTCATCAAGATGTTTGAGTTCAAAGGGTCCCAAATGATTTCCATTGCCCTAATATGTCCTCAAGATCATTCATGCCAAGTTTCATGCCTTGCACAACAAGTTTGCTCAGTCAATTGCTCAAATGCCTAAAAATCAATTGTACTAGGTCAAAAGTCAACTGTGGCCCTCATGCAGTCAAACTTCAAGATTTTTGGGTCAAAATCAACATTTTGAAGTAACATCCATCATTTGATCAAGGGTTGATCATGATTCCTCAAGGAATGCCCCAAATTCATCAAAACTCAAAAGTTGCTAAATTAGGGTTTCTATAGGAAAAGTCAACCAAACTTTGACCAGGAATAAATTTCTCATACTTTATTAGAAATTTCCCATCCAAGGATCATTTTGAATAGGATTCAATTCCCTACAACTCATCTTCAACCCTCAAGTTCAAGAAATGCACTCATGAAAGATATAAATTCATACATTATAGGTCATCTTCAAACGTCAACAAAAACACCATTTGGGTCAAAGCTTATTACATAAACATGGAAGATCCAATTGATATTAAACCAAAAGGGTTGTTTAGAGGACATCCTAAGCTTTCTAAAAAGTCTAATAACACCCTCCTAGGGTCAAAATTGAGGAAGATATGCATTGTCAAAGTTGGCCATTTTTGGAAATTTGCACAAAGTCAACAATGCCCAAAATTGCATTTTCTCCACATGGGCCTATCTTTTCAAGTTTGGAGCTTGTTTCTAACATGGTCCACGACTCATGAACCACTCCATGCCTCATTCACTTATTTATTTAATATATTGTGATTTTATTCATTTAAAATTCAAATAAAATCAAATAAAATCAAATAAAATCAAAATAAATCATATAAGTTGCTTTTGGGGTGATTTTGGCATTGAATGAAGATGATATATGCTGTCAAACAAAGATCAAATCGTGCAAGGGCTTATTGGAATAAAAATGGCATGATTTGGCTTGTTTTGGAAACAAATAATGCAAGGAACAAATCAAATCTTTTCTCCATGATTGTTCAAGACTGCATCTGTTTTTGTTTACCTAATGCCTTCTGATACATATACACAGTATTGCCAGACCTAAAAGACACAAAAAGGCTGTCTCCACAAGTCCAGAAAAACTCTAACTTTTGACAAAAAAAGTAGTGTTCGAATTCTGATTTAGAAGGCGATTCAACGTGCTTCAAGGCCAGCAATCAATTCCTGGGAACCTCCTGAAGCTAGAAGCATCATTTGCACGCATCAACACCCTCAGAATCGACCTACACAAGCGTCACAATTTGCCCTTATTCTTGAATTTGATTCTGACTATACGCGCATTATTGTACCCTAAAATTTGTCCTCTCACTTTACTCAATATATGTTCATTGAGATACTCAACTTGCTCAAGGATGCCCAAAAGTTAACCAGATAAACTCCCTCCTAAAGCAATGAACCCCCAATTAGGGTTTCCATTTTCATCAAGATGGGTGAAATCAAAAGACATAAAATTCTCTCCATGGTCCTAATATGTTCTCAAGACTCTCCATGTCAAATTTTAAGGCTTGCACAAGAATTTTGCTCGGTCAACTGCTCAGATGCTTGAGAATCGACTATATTAGGTCAAAAGTCAATTGTGGCTCACATATAGTCAAACTTCAAGATTTTTGGTCAAAATAAACATTTTGAAGTGATATTCATCATTTCATCAAGGGTTAATCATGATTCCTCAAGGAATGCTCCTAATTCATCAAAACTCAAAAGTTGCTAAATTAGGGTTTCTTAGGAAAAGTCAACCAAACTTTGACCAAGCATAACTTTCTCATACTTTATCAGAAATTTCTCATCCAAAGCTCATTTTGAAGGGAATCCAATTTACCACAACTAATCTTCATCCCTCAAGTCCAAGAAATGCACCCATAAAAAGATATGAATTTCTCCATTATAGGTCCTTTTGAAAAGTCAACAAAAACACCTTTTGGGCCAAAGCTTCTTACATGAACATGGAGGACCCAATTGAAATGGTACCAAAAGGTTTGTCTAGGGGACATCCTAAGATTTCTAAAAAGTCCAAGAACACCTCTCTAGGGTTAAAATTGGAAGAGTTATGTATTGTCAAAGTTGACCATTTTTGGAAAATTGCCAAAAATCAAATATGCCTAAAATTGCATTTTTTGCCAAATGGGCCCAACTTTTTAAGCTTGCACCTCACCTCCAACATGATCCACGACCTAAATCAAAAACCATGCCTTATTTACTCTATTTATTTATTTTGATTTTGATTTTGATTTATTAAAAATCACATTAAATCAAATAAATAACAAAAATATCAAAGATTTGTTTTGATGATCTGATTTTGATGAAGATCAAAGCTATTTGAGCTGGCCTAATCAAGCCAAATTGAATCAAGGCAAAAATGGCATGATTTGGTCAAGTTTGGAATAATAGAATATGGCTTAAAGATCAAATATTTTTTCATCAATTCTCAAGATTGAATTCAAAATTGTTACCCTAATCCTTCATACTACATATAATGAACAAAAACAAGGCAAGAGACAAGGTTTTGGCCGCACGAAATTGACACAAGCACTTCAAATTTTTTCACAAAAAGTAGCAATTGGTTTGACCTTTATACATGGATTCAAGAAGTTTTGACACTTCCAATCGCTTCCTGGACATCCCTTGAAGCTAACACAACTCCTTGCAAGCATCACCACGCCCAAAATCACGCTACATTCTTCATACAATTTGCTTCTTTTTTTTTAAATCGATTATGTTAATTCTTGCATCTTAAGCATGTTTGAATGATATATTTGTGATTTTTAACATATTTGCAACATGTTGGGATAATTTAATTGATGTTTTGATGCGTATACTGAGGTTCGCCATGGCTAGGGTTTGAGAAGCCATTTTGGGGCTTCTTTGTACAGGTGAAATTGTGCCAAAAACTAATGCTATGATGATCGTGAGGCCCAGACGAATCGATTGGCATAGTCGGAATTGATTTATTGTGCATCATATGAATTTTTGAAGCTTGCATGTGTATAGTTATGGAGTTTTATCCGTAGGTATAGGTGTGAGATCTAAAACGATGGACAGGGAAGAAGACAGTGACTTGTCACCACCCCACTGGCCCATTTGAATTTCGCACGTGTTTTTAGCTCATCCACCTTGTTTCATATATTTTATTTTAATGTTATTATCTTAACAACAAAACAGCTTAGCACAGATAGCAAGGCAAGCATGGAACGAACGGAGGGACCTGGGTTCGACCCCAGGTCCAAACATTTTCCTATTTTCTGACTATTTAAACGCATATCCAATACAACTCATGAGCAAACGTCCATCGTGCGCACTCTTGATCCAGCCACTGGATTCATTACCATGCAGATCCCACGCCCCAGCTTTGAACATCCACGATAGACCATCAGAAGACAAGCACACTAGATCTGGCGCATGTTTGGGCTCAGAATAGTGGGCCTGGACAAAAATTCCAAAACATACCCCCCTGGGTGTTTGGACAGGCCCAATTCCTTACTCTTTTTATTTTAATTCTTTTTTTCTTTTGTTTATTAATTATATCTTTTTCTAAATAACTCAAAATAATCATTTTTTTTCATTTAATCAAAAATCACCAAAAAATATCAAAAATCTTTTTTCACAAAAAATATTTTGTTAATTAATTAGTTTAATTAAATTAGGGTAATTAATGTTTTTTTCTTATTATAATTAAAATAATTAGATTTAGGGTTTAATTCTATACTTAACCTTATTTTTCCTTTAAAATAAATATTTTCGCAATTTAGATTTCTAGGTCGGCTAATCATTTCTCGCATTTAATTTACCGCGCGTTTTTAATTTTCTTTTTATTATTATTTGTAACTGCTCCGAGTTTGTAATAGTAATTAGGTTTTCTTTTAAATTCCGCATTTTATTTTCAGTTAAAATAATTATTTATCTGCCCAAAGCCATGTAATAGTTAGGACTCTAATTTCTCGCATTTTAATTCCCGCAAATTATAAACTGCCTAGATGCATGTATAGGATTGTATGGAAAGACAAACTGAAATTAAAACAATAGAAAACCTAATTGTGTAAAGATAATTAACCGAAAAAATACACTCGCACATATTCACTCCTAGGGTTTGCTCCACTCGGTTGCCTCGGAAATAATGGTCGTGTCCCCTCGAATATAGGGATGCCTTAGCAATGACCCACAATTCAAAGTCGTCATAAAGATCATAGTCCCTACTTGTCTCTCGAGTTGCCTACGAATCGATCTTATGACGATTGTCCCTTCGAAACGCTAAGGTATCCTTACTTGTTGCCTTCAGAGACCATTTCGTCCCTTCGAACGTCCCTTTAAAATTCCAACGACGGTGCTACCTATTCCTTAATAATAGGATAACGCTGTCTAAAGGAAAATGAACAGACTTTTTTCGAGTAGGCAGATTAGTTCCTAGGTACTTGCTCAAACAAAACTTTTTACACGTACACTTTTCAAAATAATTTACAAAACAAACTTCGTCACACTCTTGAGGACTGATACAAGAGTCATCACGAAGCAAAACTTTTTCAGAACAAGCACATGCAAGCAATTTAAAAATGAGTAAGTACCTAAGAGCCCGTGGAAACCATGGATAGAAAGGGTGCTAACACCTTCCCTTTCTATAATCTACCCCCCGTACTCAGAAATATTCTCGAAAAAAGGTTTTTCCTGTTCTTTTTCCTTTTCCTTAGTTGGATGAAATAAAAGTCGGTGGCGACTCTTGCTTACCGCGACATTTGCGAACAAAAAACTCAAACCAGTATTAACAGTCGGTTCTGCCACCGTATCGCCAAAACTGGCGACTCTGCTGGAGATTTAAATAAGTAGGGTATACCTTAGGATCTAGGTCATTTGTAAATTGCTTTATTGTTTGTTTTATCTGTTTTATTCTTAAAGGGTTTTGTTTGGGTATTATTAAAGATCCTACACCCGGGTCTGGGAACACTTTTTAGGTAAACAACAATAGATCGTGGAGACTGTACGATGTAGACCGATATGGTTTAAGCGATTGTTGTGTCAGTGTGACACTTTGGTTGGTACCGGTATCCTTCGTGTGGAAACAAGGAGAATACAGGGCCGCCGTGTGGTGTCGTGAAGCACCAACGGACCTTAGAACCTTAGTTGAACAAACTTGGCCATCAGAAAGTAGTGAGATAGCCGGCCTTGGTATAAAGCTGAGGATTGGTTGATACTCGATGCTACACTCATTGAGACCAGACTTTCGGGATATTTCGGCCGCAAGAAAAGATTGCTTGAGCTGAAACAATGCCCGATAAAGGACGATCAGTGATATTGAGAATCTTTAGAACTCGGTTACTTTTCTAAGACAGGTTTGAAACCAACTAAACTTCAAGAGGGTACCTACCTTTAACCTCATGCAAGCCTTTGAATCTAAGTTCTATTGTGTGTTTTGCTTATATGTGATTTATCCTGTTTGAACATGACATCATGCATCATAACATAGCATCCATTCTTATTAAACTAACCATTTCAAGGACCAAGGGAATTTATCTTTGTTCTGTTTTGCAGATCATGGCTTCCGCTCGTAGAAACACTATCTGAATCAGCCTTGTGAAAATACCTTCCCAACTCAAGGAGCTAGCATCAAAAGTCCCTGAAAATTATGCGTTCACTAAGATACATGGTCGACTTCTCAACCTGGTTACTGCAAACTTTGATGAAAAGATGATGAGACATCATCGTAATATCCGAGTGAAAAACATACTTACTACCCACAATTATGAGAAAGGAGAATTTGCATCATCTCAAAGTGGAGGATGAAGCTAGGATTTTAAAATCAACAAAGCCTCACTCATCACCCAAGTGGAAAACATCTCACTTCACTATATATCATAGAATTATAGTAGCTCGCATCACTACAAGAATCAACAAGAGCCTAATTGTTGTACCTCAAATTTTTCCCTCCCATTTTCTTCAAGATATCTCCTCATGCTCTTAGGAATATCAACTGTGGTCAACATACCAAATTAGGGTTTTCTTAAGGAGAAGTCAATTGAACTTTGACTAAGCACAACTTTCACATGCTTCATCATATTTTCCTCAACCAAATCTCATTGTGAAGGAAACTCAATTCTCTATAACTTTGCCTCTCTAAGCTCAAAACCAAAAAACACTTCATTTGAGAGGTATGGGCCAAAACATTATAGGTCATTTCAAAAGTCAACAAAAAAGATACGTTTTTTAAAAGCAATTTACCTCAAGATAAAGTCTTCAAATGAAAAATTACCATCATAGATATTGTAGAAGACATCTTGGGCTTTCCAAAAAGTCAAAGATTACCTTCATATGATAAACATTGAGAGAGTTATGATTGGTGCAAGTTGGGCAATTTTGAGAAAATGCATGAAACCCAAAGTAGGCAAACTTGGAATTTTGGGGTAACGGGCTGATGTTTCAAAGTCCAAACATGCATACGGCCTCAATATGAACCTCTGAACTTGTTCATATACCCCTTGGATTTTTATTATACTTATCTTTGATTTTATTTATTAAAATTCAAAATAAATTAGATAAAATAAGACACTTTCTTACAAAGGTCCAAGCCCAATCTTTTGACCCATTTTCCTCTCTATATATTCTCACTATTTCAGACAAGAGAAGACACGAAAAACCTTGTACAAGAAACCTTTCCAAAAACTTCAAAAATTATCAAAACTAGGGCAAATCGAAAACCCTAGTTATAGCTTCTCTCAAAGCAAACCAACCCTTCCGATCAACTCCAGAAGCAATGTAGGGTAAGAATGGATCAATCTTGAAGATCCAAAGGGACTGAAACGCATGAACATGTACCTTCATTTTCCATTATTTCATAAAATTCATATTTTCGTTTTTATTATGTTTTGCTTCATACTAATGTTACTAATTTTATCCTGAGGTCTCAATTTGCAGGATAAACCCATCGCATGGCCCCCATGATGGCTTAATCGCGGTTGGCTATGTTTGCACCGTGTGACATTGGTTTTGTCATATCTCACAATACAACATGAATTAGCCAAAACTAAGGGTTTCATTGAAATCACAAGGCCTAAATTAGGGGGGTAGGGTACCACTGAATCACTAACTTCTTTTATTTTGCAGGGACAAAGAATGAGCTCACCGGAGAAGATGACTGGAGCTAGGGCTCCGGCGCCTCTCCAGTCCAAGGATTTTGTTTATTATATATTTAATGATTTCTATTGATAAACTAGATGAAACAGCCACCCCAGTGGCAAGCGCATACATGGTAAGGCTTTGATGTACAAGGGCGTGGGTTCGATCCCTGCCTTTTGATGTTTTTTAAAAAAAAAATCTCCATATTTTTGCAGGTTTTAATATGTAGCGCATTGTTTCTATTCTCCTAACACAGGCGCACACTTGGCGTATTGACAAGGCCTGTTGGTGAAAGGGCAAAGGGTGTGGGTTCAATACCCACCCCTGGCATTTTTCACATTTTCTCTATTTTCTAACCTTGTTTGTCATTTTCCCCTATACCCTATTATTTGAAAAATTTAACCTAATTTTTTCACTTAACCATTAATAAGAAAACCTTTTTTATAAACCCTAATCAATTAGGTTTAGTTCCTTTTATCATTAACCTTTTGATTAATTTAATTGATTAACCTTTTTCTCTTTAATTTTAAAATTACTTAGATTCTTAGGTTTATTTAATTAATTATTATTATTTTCATAAAAATCACTAAAAATATTTTCCTTTTCTATTTTTTGTTCTTGTTTTTTATATTTCTTAGATCGACTGTATAGGTTTCACGAATGTAATAGCCTAGATTTTATTTTTCACTCTCTTTTATTATCATGTAATTGCTGCGGGATGTAATAGTTGTAGATTTCAATTTTCGCATTTTATTTTCTCGCACCTTTATTATGTATGTACCCCAAAGCGTTGTAATAGTTTAGGTTTACGTTTCTACACTTTACCTTTTCTGCTACTATATTATTATGATACTATTAGTAATTAGGGTTTGTATGGAAAGATAAAAAGGAACGCTAGAAAACCCTAATCTCAAGATAAGCATAATCGAATCAACACACTTGCAAACTTGCACCTCTAGCGTAACCTCTCTTCGTTGCCTTCGGAATAAACGGTCATGTCCCTCAAAAGTGGGGATGCTTTAGCAAAGTCCCTTGAATCAAAGATCATAGTCCCTCAACGACCCTTTGATATAGTCGCTTAGGAAATTGCAAAAGCGTCCTTACTAGTTGCCTTCAATGACTGAACGATGACCCTTCAATTGTTCCTTCATATCCAATAGATGGGGCTACCTACCAACTAATGGTATAGATGAACTATCTCTAAAGGAGGAGGAAAATAACATGAACGACCTTGAATGGGTAGGATACTTTTAATCGCTTGCTCACAAACTTTTCTAAACAAAACATATCTCACATCACACTTTCAAAACAACAAATATTTTCAAAACGCTTTGTACGCATTCTTGAGGACTGATACAAGAATCATCACAAAGTTGGCCATACATTGGCTTTTCAAAATATTTTCAAACAAATCACACACATAAATAAAGTTTTCAAAAAGTGAGCTAAGTGATTAAGAGCCCGTAGATGACTACGGATGAAAAGGGTACTAACACTTTCCCTTTTCATAACCTACCTCCCGAACTCCAAATATATCAAGGTCTTTCTTGTTATTTTCACCCTTTCCTTATTGGATAAAAGAAAAGTAGACAGCGACTCTTGCTATCCGTAACATTTGTGATAAAATGAAAAACAAGTCAGTTCTCCCACCGTATGACAGAACTGGTGACTCTACTGAGGAGTACTTAAAAAAGAGGGTTACCTTAGAGTCTTATATCACTTTTACTTACTTTTACTTGTCTGCGTTGTTTGCTTTAAAATTGAGGGTTGCTTGGGTTTAATTTCTTGCAAAGGTCCTACATCCGGATCTAGGGTACCCTAAGTAAGTAGAAATAGATCATGGAAACTGTACCGCATAGACCGATATCGTTTAAGTGATGTCTACGTTAGTGTGACACTTTAGTTTGTACCGATGTTCCTTGAGTCACTCGAGGATAACATTGGGCTTCTGTGTGCTGTCATAAGCACTAATTGACTTTTAGAACCTTAATTTATCCATGTGATACAGTGGGAGAACTGACTTGGGTTTTTGCGTTTTTTGTTCGCATTTGTTCGGTTGAGCAAGAGTCGCCACCGACTTTTTATTTTATCCTAAGGAAAGTTCAAAAAGCACAGGAAAGACCTTTGAGATGTTTTCTTGGGTTCGGGGAGTAGATTATAGAAAGGGAAGGTATTAGCACCCTTTCTATCCATGGTTATCCATGGGCTCTTAGTTACTTGCTTAGATCACTTGCTTTTGCTTTTCAATTGTTTGAAATGGTGCTTTGTGTGTGGTTTTGAAAATGTTTTGAAAAAGATGCCTTGTCTAGGCAACCTTTGTAATGACTCGTGTTTGAGTATATACAAAGGTGTATGTCTTTTTGAAAAGATGTTTCAATGTTTTTGAAAGTTGTTTGGAAATTGTATTGTGAGGTGTGTTTTTGAAAAGTAGCAAGGATGTTTTTTGCAAGTTTGATCAAGTAACTAAGAGTTTGTCTACCCTATTTTACTCAAAGATTTTTTCTATGTTTTAACCCTTTTAACAGTGTTGTTTCACCATTGTATTTGGTGAACAACCTTGTGTTAGGATGTTAACGGGATGGGCGCGGGTCATTGTTTAGACCATAGAGGCAATAGTGTCAAGTATCTTTGGCAATTTTCTTAAGGGACTTGATCATTTTGTTTAGGCAACTTGATAGCGTCATCGAGGGACTATGATCATTTGATTTGTTTTTGTTTTGCCAAAGACACTTAACATGCAACCATGGCCCATTTTTTAAGGCAACAAGTGGATGTAACCCTAGGGGTGTAAGTGTGCATTGTGTTTGTTTTTCATGCATGTTTATCTTGAATTAGGTCAAGCTATTTGTTGATTGATTTTGCATACAAACCCTAAGTCTATCATGGCATAATTTTGAAACTTTTAAATGTGCGAGAATTTAAAGTCCTAAATTATTACAACATAAATATGGGGATGGGGATACAAGTTTGAATTGGGGGATATTTGACAAGGAAATAAAATCTAAATTATTACAACCATATCGAATGTACAAGTTAATATTTAACATTTAAAGAAATACAATTAAATAAATATCAAAATGCAATGTATTATGCAAACACGATTTTTTATGTATGTAAAAAAGGGTTTTAATGTTTGAAGTGTAAACAAAATAAAAAAAAAGTCATATTTTTGATTATTTTTGTGTTTTAGGGCAAAACCCTAATTTTTGAACAAATAGTATTTATTTATTAATTATGTACAATATATATTAATTTATGCACAAAATTAAAAGTATATTGTTAAAAAAGTGTTTTATTGTCAAATATTAAATAAAAAATAAAAGGTATTATTTTTGTATTTTTTTGCCCTAAATATCTAATAAAATATGTACATGTATATATATTAAATGTATTAAATATGCTAAGTATTAAATGTATTTTAGGGTTTTAAAATGAAAGGAAATATATTTATTTACATATATTTAATAAAGCAAATAAATGCCAAATAAATGTAAAAAAAAGTGGAAAAATATTTTTAGTGTTTTTTATGTTTGAGCAAAAAATATAAAGTCAGAATCAAAAAGAAAAATGCAAAAATATCAAATATTTCACATAATGGGCCAGGGGGTGCAAATGGAAAAAAGGGGTGCAAAAAGCAAGCTGACTCAGGCCCAGCCCAAGCCAACTCTGTCTTCAACCTCCAGCAACCTTTTGAATCAAAAATGCGCGTTTGCTTGTACAACTGCCATCTCCTGATTCCTTGATTTTTAGCCAAAACTCATAACACAAACATTGTAGAGCATGAAGTCACGGTTCCAAACATGTAAAAAACTTGACCTAACTCTAAGAAACCAGGGAGAATTTCATCACCCCTAATTTCTGACCTAGCTTTTTTCAGATATTCATGGTTAAAATTCTCACAGCATGCTTAATATAAATGAAAAGTGAACACATGTATGGCTTCAGAGCTATGAGTAGAACATGTTTCATTCACAAACCTAAGCTTAATCATGCCTGGATAGAGAGATAGAAGTCCATAGATTACCTGTTTCAGCTGTACTTGAGTAAAGCAATGTGGCCACCTTCAATGGAGTTTGAGCTTTTGTTGAGCTTGCCTGAAGTCCAAGGATGCTTCCCAAGTACCTAGCTTGCTTTGAAACCACCTGTATCGTGCTACAGAATTCCACCTGCACAGCTTGAAAGTAAAAATGGCAAGTAGGGTTAGGGGTGTTACAGCTTGAGTTTAAGGCTTGTAATAGTTTAGGTGGATGGTATGGAATGTGTTTGAACTCCTTTTGGACAAAACGCAGGTAGGATTGAGTTGTGGATCTCAATCTGCAGCAGGTGCCCTGTTTCTGCAGCAAGATGGTGTTTTGGTGTATTGGGAGCTATGAAGGGTGGTTGAGTCGTGTTTTAGGTCAGTTGGGATGTGTGGAAGATGTATACAAGGTTTGCTTAAGCTCTAGTTTGCAGGAAATCAAAGTTGCATATGTTTTGCCAAGTTACTTCTATGTGAAGCAAAAGATGTGTGTAATGTGTCAAAGGCCTGTACAGGCCATCTTGTATGCTGCAAACAAACTTCTAGGCACCCTCTAATCCTTGGATTTGATTTACAATCTCAGATCTCTGTCCAAGGCTCAATGCATAGTGGTTTGACATAAAGCTACTTTTGCAAAAATGGCAAAATCACTTTTACCAATTAGGGGTTAGTTTGATGTGTAATGCCCAAATGGATAAAATAACATCTTAACACAATGGTTAGGCATTAAATTATTGAGTGTGGAGAGGTTTAGAGGCCTGCAAGCTAGCATAAACCATGTTGAGTTGAAAATGCAAGTTGTTGTGAACATGCTTTGGCCATGAACAAAAGTGAGTTTTTGCCAACTTTGTGAATTTGATTCTCTCTAACCACAAGGGTGTTTGAGAAGTTCTTGGACAATTTGGAAAGCTTGGAACATGTACTTCAATCCATCTTTGTAATGTAAATTTAAACTCCAAATGAAACCATGTGAAAAATGGCCAAGAAGTTGGACCAAAATCCTGCCTAGAATAGGGCAAATTTTCTCTAAGTTAAAAGTGTTTGGCACCCTTATTCCAAAAATCATAACTTGAGATACAAGCTTCCTTTGAGAAAACTTTATGAATCAAAGTTGTAGATTTTGCAATTGAATACAACCTTTATGTTTCAAGTTTTGTTTGAATCCATTTGCATCTTGGTGAAAAAATGGGACAAAGTTAGGAAAAAATAAGGAAATTTCATAACTTAGAAAAATTCTAAGTTATGAAATTTTTTCATTTTAAACCCTAATTTGCAATTTTGGGTTTCTTGATGAACAAGTTTCATAATTTGACATGTCTTGATGAAAAATGAATCTTGGCACTTGATTTTGACCAAAAAGTCAAAGTTTGACTTTTCAGTATACAGTCAAATTTTGATCAGTTGACTGAAAAATTCATCTGTCAATCCTATGCATTTGAGATCTTTTGAACTTGTTGAATGGGTCAAGACAATGCCATTGAGTCCTTGAGTCCATATGTGAGCTTGGTTTGCCATTGGTTAGGTCAAACAGTCAAAAATTGCCTTTGTGTAGTCAAAACCCTAAAAATGACCATTTTGCCCTTTTGGTGATCTGATCAAATTTCTTGTGGAATTGTGATCCAAACTTGACCAAATGGTTCATGTGAGTTAATTATATTGATGTGGGTCAAAATTCATGAGGTTTGACTGTCAATTGGCCATAGTTGACTTTTTCCCCCAATACAGCTGATCTTCAGGTCAACTGTCCAATTGACTGGGAAAAGATTTGAATCAAGGCTTGAAACTTGGTACGGATAAACTTGTGAGTCCAACATGAAGCATGAAAGTCAATTTGGGCATTTTAAGTCAAAACATCCCTGTGCAAACTCAAACCCTAATTTGGGTCAACAGTGCAAGGAGGGGCCTTGAGCAGAGTAAACGCTAACTTGATCTTGAGTTCCAAGAGTCTTGTGATGAGAAAATGTTGATGAAATGAGAGGGAAATTTTTGGGGTACAACAATACATCTTGGCCATTAGAAGGCAGTGAGATGGTCGACTTTGGTGTAGTCCAAGGTTGGTTGATACTCGATGCTACGCTCATTGAGATTCGAGTCGCGAGATGTTTTGCTGGAAAATCAGTTGTTGTACTAAAATAAAACCTTTGAGAAAGATTTGTGATATGAGATCCCTAGAACCCAGTTCCTATTTTAGTACAGATTGAGCCAACTTAACTTCAATAGAAAAGGGTACTTACTTATGGACTCCATGCAAGCCGTTAAACCTAACGCTCTTGTGTGATTTGTTTGTGTTTGATATCTATTTAAACACAAACATAACATAATGACATCATAACATCTGACATGGCATTCTACTAACCATTTCAAGGATCTTAGGGATCTTTGTTGCATGATTTCAAGCCAGACTATTAAAAAAGGGGCAAGGGGATTTATTTTCCTCTAGCTAGACACTGTCAAATACCAAAATACGTTCTTTTGAGTTAGAGGCTAGGGCCCACTCGATATAGTGAGCTTGATTCCAATATAAGGACATCCAAAATGAAGACTCGAAGTCCCACAAGTCAAAGCCGCAATCAAGATTCCTTCTTAATCTCTTTTACCCCGTAAGATCCATGAAAACATTGCATTTTCTTCTACATATAATGCATCTCATTACATAACAGGTACTTTCTAGACATGTTTTCTCATCTTCTTGTTGTTTATTTCAATAAAAGATGGTTCTCGAACAAATCGTCAAAGATCTTCAAGCTCAGAACGCTCAATTTCAACAAATGTTCCTGAACTTAGCCAAGGGGCAGGAAGAGCTGAAGAACCTCATCACCAAAGAAAGGAAGAAAAAGACAAGGAAGCCAGTCGGCATACACAATATGGGAAGAAGGTTCAGGAGTCCTCCCAATCAAGCTCAAGACTATGACATCCCATCAAACAAAGATGATAACCAGGGAGAAGATGGTAAGAGTGTGAAGGCTGAGAGGGGAAGCAACCTTGGTTCTGGAAAGTATTATGATGAAGAAGACTTTTCGGATGAGCAGTATCCTCCTGCTGATGAAAAGTACAAACAACTGGAGGATCGTCTAAATGCTATGGAGATCTAGAGAGTGCCTGTGATGGATTTTGAAGAGTTGGTTCTAATTTCGGGAGTTGTTATCCCTCACAAATTCAAGGTCCCCACTTTTACAAAGTATGACGGAGTTTCTTTCCCTGATATTCATTTGAGGTCTTATGTCCGGAAGATTCAACCACACACTGCAGACAGGAAACTATGGATGCATTTCTTTCAAGGAGCCTATCGAGGAAACAATTAGAATGGTTCTATCAACTGGAAGGAACCAATATCCGTACTTGGGAAGATTTTACTGCTGCTTTCTACAAATAATACCAATACAATGGTGATTTTGCACCAACCCATGTGCAATTACAGAGTATGACTATGGGCTCAAATGAAGGGTTCAAAGAGTATGCCCAAAAATGGAGAGATCTAGCAGGAAGAGTTCAACCTCCTTTGTCAGATAGGGAGTTGGTTGACATGTTTATGGGAACTTTGACATGTCCTTTCTTCAATCATCTGATTGGAAGCTCTTTGGTCGGATTCATCGAGCTGATATTAACATGGGAACGTGTTGAAGGTGGAAACTGAAGCAGAAAAATTCAGTTGGCCGCGTCTTCAAGTACTGTGAAGAAGACATTAAATGGTAAGAAAGAAACTAATGTTGTGTATGGTCAGAAGGTTCATGCTAGAAATGACCGCAACCAGTATGTGGGAGCTGTGCTAATTTCTAATCCTGCGCCAGTGCAACAACATCAACAAAGCAATCAGCATAGGTCAAACGCACCCAGAAGAAAATTTACCAAGATCAACATGCCATTGTCTCAGGCATTGTAACATCTTTTGCAAACAGAGCTGATTAGTTTAAGAGATCCTCCTCAAGATCCCAACACTTCCTCTCCTCGGTACAATCCTAATGTAAGATGTACCTATCATTCCAATAGTCCCGGACATGACACAAATAACTTATAGGCTTTGAAAAATAAGGTTCCAGACATGATTGACTCCAAAGAGATTGAATTTGATCCTCCCGAGACCCCTAATGTGATTACTGCACCCATGCCTAAGCACGACAAGGGCATTAACGCTATCAAATATATTTCTTAAGTTTCCACTGTAAGTGACTTGATTACTCCCCTTCTGATAATTAAGAAGAATCTGTTGCAAGCCAGTTTATTGTTGGGTTACACTGACAGGTGCTACTACTGCGCAGTTCAATCCAATGGTTGCAGACTGCTGAGAGAAGGTATCCAACGTCTAATGGATAACCATATAATCCTAGTTAAGAAGATTCCTTTTATAGAGAATTTGTTTCAAAATTTGGAGCTTGAAGACGTATCTCTAATTTCTGGAACTCCAATAAGGATCACTTCCAAGGGTCCTTAAAGATTACTGCCAAACCCAGAGTTGCTCCTCTGATCATTACTGCACCCGAGCCAATTCCATATTCCTATGACAAGGTGGTACCTTGGAATTATGGAGATGATGTTTACTATCATGGTGTCAAGCAAGAACCATTGACTAAAAGAAATGAAGATTTTGAAGTTACTGATCCCAGCATTGATAATATTATTGAGACCAATAAAGTTACTAGAAGTGGAAGGGTTTTATCTCCATAAATCTCTCTGAAAACCGTTGCCACACCAGTTCGTGTTACCGTTACTAAGTTAACTACTAAGACTCGAGGCAAAGAACAAATCACCGAGCCCGCCCAGACTGGGGCACCTAACAAAGTTACCATTGAAGATACCTCCAGGAAGGAGATGTAGGAAGTAATAAAGATCATCCGGAAGAGTGACTACAAGATTGTTGAACAGCTGGGGAAGACTCTCTCCAAGATATCCATGTTGTCTATGTTGTTATGCTTCGAAGCCTATGCTCAGGATTTGTTGAAGTTCTTGAAATATGCACACGTGCCGCAAGAAATCTATGCTTACTGTTGTACCCTAAAATTTTCCCTCTCATTTATCAAGAATTTGCTCACAAGATCTCCTTTGTCTCAAGACTGCACTAGGGTTGATCAGCTCAAGACACCTCCTTAAACACTGATGACCAAAATTAGGGTTTTAGATTGCACAAGGATATTTGAACTTCAAATGTCCAATATGACTTTAAGGATCATTATGGACCCCCAAGATTACTCATGACAAGTTTCAAGCTTTGGATCACACTTTTGTTCAATTAATTGAGCAATTGACCTAAAAATCAATTGTATTGGGGGAAAAGTCAACTATGGCCAATTTACAGTAAAACTTCATAATTTTTTATCCACATCAACATTTTAAACTCATATGTATCATTTGATCAAGTTTGGACCATAATTCCTCAAGAAATTTGATCAAATCTCCAAAAGGGCAAAATGGTCAAAATTAGGGTTTTGACTAGGAAAGGGAAAGTTCTGAATTTTGACCTAGCAAATGATCAACTGGTTTAAGGCATGATCTAAAGAGTCCATTTGCATAATTTTTACCTAATGACATGGCTCAAAACATTTCTGAAGTCCAATGGATTGACAGATGAATTTTCAGTCAACTGATCAAAAGTCAACTATATACTGAAAAGTCAAACTTTGACTTTTTGGTGAAATTCAAATGCCAAAGATCACAATTCATAAAAGCATGTCAAAATATGAAACTTATTCATCAAGAAATCAAAAACTCAAGATTTCATTTTGAAAAGTTAAAATTTCTAAACTTAGTAATTTTTGTGTTGGAAATTTCTTATTTTTTCACAACTTTGAGCAAACTTTTCACCATGATGCAAGCTGATTCAAAAGAAACTTCCAACATGAAAGTTGTAGATCTCCATGAAATATATAACTTTTCTTCACACAAATCCTTCAAAAATTTATTGGATCTCAAGTTATAATTTCAAGAATACATGGTCATGAAACAAAACACTTAGTGAAATTTTGCCCTAATTTGGTCAGGATTTTGACCTAACTTCATGGCACTTTTTCATATAGTTCCAAGGGGAATTTTAAAAAGTGATTCAAAGATGGGTTGTATAGCATATTGCAAGATTTCCAAAATTTCCAAGAACTCCTTGAGATCATTTTTTAGTAGGGAGAATCGAAGAGATGAAGTTAGGGTTTTATCACTTGAATTACAAGGCATTTTGTGATGAACAAGTTTCAAATTCAAACTTGCGCTGCATAACCTCTACTTTGCAGGCCTAAAACTTGTTAGGCACTCCATAATTAATTTCTTGCACAGCTGTTAGAGGTCTCATTTCAAGCATTCAATGCAAGGCCATGCTTTATATCTATTTTAGAAGAAAGTGCACATTGCCATTTTGATAAAGTGACTTTTTGCACAAAACTTGTTCTTGAGCCTTGCACTTGCTTTCTTCTGATAATACAAGTCCCATAACTCAAGAGAAACTTGTTACACACTTACCATCACTCAGTTCATGCTTGTACCTCCTCTTGAAACTTATTTTTCCCACTTTTTTTCAAAATCAAATAACCTAGCAAATAGCTTGTAACTTGTACTTATGACTTGCAAAGGCACTCCGACCTTGTTGCTTATACATATACAAGCCATTTGCCACAAATCACACGCATGCTTAAGCTCTGAAAACACCTAGAACACAGAATCACCAAAAACACTTCAAAACTTATCATTTTTGAGTTTTGAATCCAATCTCCAAATTTGCTCATGCGTTTCTTGGCCTTTTACTTTCAGAAGCTTCTAAACAACATATACAAACAATCCCAACACCTGAAGCACCACTGTAATACCTCCATCATCATCCACCATTTTCAAAAACAGCACCTTGCACCTTGACTTCTCCAAAACTCCTCAGGCACTTTCAGCTAAAGCTAAGCATCCCATTAGCTTCCTGGGAACTTGAGGAAGTTAATCCAATCATTGGAACTCACTGAAAGTTACTCAAACTCCAAACCCGATATGCTCTTGCAAGGTAAGTTTTCTAACTTTGGAACTTTTCATACATGCATCATCAATGGTTTATTTGTGAATGAAAAATGTATATATCATTGCCCTAAAGCTAACCATGTCCATAGTTTTCATTAATTTTGCTTGAGCTTAGAGAATTTTAAGATTGAAGTTTCTGAGAATTTTAGGGTTCATATTAGGGATACTAAAATTCATGCTTATCTTTGATCTATAATTTTATTGCTTTGCATTTCTGAAATCGTGAGGAAATTTGCTACAAGTTTCCTGTTTACAGTTTTCATTTTTGTTGAGATTTGAATGAGATACAAAGGTTTTGGCTGGGCGTGAGGTTGAAGATGAAGTTCAGGCCATGGACTTGTTTACTATCATATATTTATTGTTTTTATTATATAAACGGATGTATAGCCACCCCAGTGGTAGAAGCGCGCGCCTGTGACTAGAGGGACCTGGGCTCGAGCCCCAGTGGTACCCTTTTGGATTTTTTACATTTTTCATACCTTATGACTTTTTGGACAGGCACCTGGGCCTCCCTTGGGCCTTATTGTTTTTTTTCTTCTTGTTGCTAACCCCCTTGTTGGCTATTTACACCCTGGCCCAATTTTATTTTCTTTTTCTTAATTTATTTATTTGTTTTCTTAAATATTTTATTTAATACTAAAAAAATCATAAAAAATATAAAAAATAGTAGATTTATATTTTGACATAGTTTATTTATTTTTTTCTCACACAATAATTATTTTATTTAATCACACTTTATTTATTTTGACTAATTGTTTTGTAAATTCAATTAAAAAACTAGGGTTTTTATTATTTTCTTTTTACACAATTTAAATATATTATTTTAAAAGATAAAAAGACCAAAAATATTTTATAATACTAAAAATTATTTTTAAAGACAAAATACCAAAAAAATATTCTTCTCATGAACTTAATTTCTTTTTTTAATTAATTAATAGATTTAGGGTTTTATTTAAAATCTTTTCTTAATAAATTTAGGTTTTACTTTTTACTATTTTAATTAATTATTTTTTCTTTTAGTTAATTAGGTTAAACCAAAAACCCTTTTCTCTAAAAAAATCAAACAAAATATCCATTTTCTTTACATTTAAATTCTCATAAATTTATTCATTTTGTACATTATTTATTTCAATTCTTGTACAAATTCAATATGGTTGTAATAGATGATTAGGGTTTATTTTCTTGCAATCCCCATTTATAACTTGTACACCCCCTCCCACAAGTACTGTAATAGCGTAGTAATTTTAAATTCCGCAATTTATCGCTTTATATACAAATGTTAGTATTGTACCCCAAAATTTGCCCTCCCATATTTCTCAAAACATTTCAAGAAAGATCTCCAAATTACTCAACGTAGTCCAAGGGGTTGGCCAGACAAGCTCTCTCCTAAGGCAATATATCCCAAATTAGGGTTTCATGTTGCATCAAGATATTGGAGTCCAAGTGGTCCCAAATGCTCAACATTGTCCTAATATATTCTCAAGATCATCCATGTCAAGTTTCAAGCCTTGCAGAGGAAGTTTGCTCAATCAATTGCTCAAAGGTCCAAAAACCGACTGTGTTAGGGCAAAAGTCAATTGTGACCCACATACAGTCAAACTTCAATATTTTTGGTCAACATCCTCATTTTGAAGTATATTTAATCATTTGATCAAGGGTTGATCATGATTCATCAAGGATTACTCACAATTCATCAAGATTTAAAAGTTGCTAAATTAGGGTTTTGTAGGAAATGTCAACTCAACTTTGACCAAGCATAACTTTCTCATACTTTATGAGAAATTACCCATCCAAAGCTCATTTTGAAGAGGATGAAATTCCCTAAAATCCATATTCAGCTGCCAAAATCAAAATATGCACTCACAAGAAGTTATGAATTTGGACATTATAGATCATTTTGAAAAGTCAACAAAAACACATTTTTTGTAAAAGCTTCATACATGAGCATGGAATATCAAATTGATATGAGACAAAAATGGTTGGTTAGAGGACATCTCAATCTTTCTAAAAAGTCCAAGAACACCTCCAAAGAGTCAAAATTGAGGAAGTTATGCATTGTTGAAGTTGACCTTTTTTGCAAAATTGCCAAAAGTCAACTATCCCCAAAACTTCAAATTTTGCCAAATGGGCCCATTCTTTTTCACTTGTTTTGGGTTGGAATTATAGCCCACGTGCTCTAGCCCTGGCCATTTGTCCATATCATATTTTTATTATTTAATTTGGTTTTTATTTGAATTAATTCAATTTAAATCAAATTAAATCAAATAAAATCCAAAAACATTGAAACCAAGGATTTGGTGATGATTGCAGGTCTTATTACACAGCTAGAATCAATCAAACTCGTATCAAGGCATATGTGTACAAAGAGATTGGATTTGGACCAATTTTGGAAAGCTTTAAAGAAGAATCAAATCAAATATCAAAGTCATTGATGGAGAGGGATTTGGAGACAAGAATTAACCCTAATACATTGCTGGATACATAAAGAGGCGAGGCAGATCAAAACAAAGGTTGTAGACAGGCGCTATAGAGCAAACAAAATCTGAAAAAATACCAAAAAAGTGTGAGTTAGAAATCACCATTAGAGGCATTCTCAAAGCTTTCCATTGATACCAATCGCTTCCTGGCACTCCCTAGAAGCTAAAGCAATCCAGAACCGGTCCATTCCAGTCCTTAATCGCGTTGTAAGTCATCCATAACCCCTCTCTGTTCTTGAATTCATATCTTGGAATTTACGCATTGTTAACCTGAATTAATGACATATTCTTAACATATGAAGCATTTGCAAGCTTTTGACATTACCCAATTGCATTTTAATGGTCTGTAACGAAATCCACCATTGTTAGGGTTTCGGATTTGCTTTTAGGGTTTTTGTTTTCAGGTACAATTAGCCTTCATAATGGCTATGGTTGTGATCAGGAGGACGAGACGAATCTAACCATGGTATTAGATTCCATTTATATGGACTGTAGGAGATTTCGGATGAACCCCTGTTTGTAGCGACAGACATTTGTCTGTAGGTATAGGTGGCTCAACTTTTAGCCACAGTTCAAGAACAAGGATGAAGGCGTGTCACCCCACCATTGGCCTGTTTAAAACGAGCGCACGTTTTTTATTTTGTTTTCTAATTTTCCTTTGTTTTATATATTATTATTAGTTTGTGTTATATTAACAAATGAAAACAAGTGGCGTAGTGGTTACAAGTGGGATGTTCAAGGCGTTAGAGGATGGAGGTCAGGGGTTCGATCCCTGCCTCCAGCATTTGTTATTTTTCCTTATTATTTCAGATGATCCAGTGCAAGGGAGGCCAGGAGATCCACCATGGACATTCATCATCCACGCGTCAGATGGCCAAATGGCCAGATCTGGTGGCTACCACTAAGGATGCACCAAAGATCTAGTCAATGCACACGCACTGGATTGCAAAAAGTCAAACGGACCTCACAAATGGGTCAGAATTATTGCTATGCACACCCTTCAATTAGGCCCAATCTCTTTCTTTTTATTTTATTTTCTATATTTCATTTAATTATTTTATTTTATTTTATTTTATTACTAACCAAAAATTATTTTCTTTTTATCAAAAAAATCACCAAAATATTTGTTGTCCAATTAAATTTCAGAATTTTATTTTTCATTAATAAATATTAATTAAATTAATTAGGTTATTAATTTTAGATAACTTTCATTTATTTTGTAAATATTTAAAATTAATTAGAATCAATAGGTTTTAACCCTAATTTAATTATTTAATTTCTTTTCTAAATTAACAAAACTCCAAAAATATGTCACTTAATTATTTTTCATTTATTAATTTAATAATTAATTTAGCATTTAATTTTAGGATTTAATATCTTTTCTTAAAAAATAAAAAAAAACAACAAAAACATTTTCTTTTAAGCGGGTCAAAACCCTAATTTCGCATTCGATTTAATTTCGCATCGCGCGCTTTATTATTATTTTATCCAATTATTGTATCTGCTCCCGGCTTGTAATAATTTAATTAGGACATTTACTTTTACCGCTTTTATTTTCCAAGGGTTGTTTTTGGCGATGTAAATACCCAATGCCTTGTAATAGTTAGTTTAAATTCTGCACCTTTAATTTCTGCAAATTATTCAACTGTTAAATGTTTGATAATAGGGTTTGCATGACAAGAATGAATGATTAATCTTAAAACGGTTAGATCACCCTAAACATGTGCAAAGATAAAAATAAACTAAAAACAATACACTCGCACATGCGCACTCCTAGGGTACACTCCCACTTGGTTGCCTTCGTACACGGTCATTAAGTATAGGTTGTTTTAGAGGTCGCCCTCTTGTCTAAAAGATCATAGTTTCCTCGAAATGGTTGCCTCGAATATTGTTGCCTCGAATAAATGATCTAAGACATTAGGGTTACCGCTAAGACGTCCTAACATTACTTTAATGACTGTATGTCCCTCTTTCGAATTAACCCTCAAACTCCAACGACGGTGCTACCTACTCACTAATAGTAGGATAACATTGTCTAAAGGAAACAAACATAGAACGATTCCTTTTTCAAGTAGGTAGATTAGTTCTTAGATACTTGCTCATCCAAAATAAAACTTTTTCACACTTACACTTTTTTACAAACAAGTTTTCAAAACACTTCACTACACTCTTGAAGGCAGAAGCAAGAGTTAAATCGAAGTTAAAACAAAAACTTTTCAAAACCCATAATCACAAAGAAAACAATTTTGGAAATGATGAGCAAGTACCTAAGAGCCGTAGATAACTACGGATAGAAAGGGTGTTAATACCTTCCCTTTCTATAATCTACCCCCGTACTCAGAAATATCTTGAAAAAGGAATTTTTCTGTGCTTTTTTCCTTTCCTTGTTGGATAAAATAAAAGACGGTGACGACTCTTGCTTACCGCGATATTTTGCGATAACAAATGCAAAACGCGAACCAGCATTCCAAAAACAGTCAGTTCTTCCCACCGTATCACAGAACTGGCGACTTTGCTAGGGACATTATAAGTGGGGTGTACCTTAGGATTAGTTCATCATAATGTTTTCAATTGCCTGATTTGTATGCTTTATCTTTGTGGGTTTGAATCGGAGTTACTATAGATCCTAACCCGGATTTGGGGATACCTTTTAGGTAAGTAGCAATAGACTGTGAGGGAACTGTACGGCATAGACAGATACGGTTGAAGCAGTAGCTACGTTGGTGTAAAACATTTGTTTGTGTCGATATCCCTTGTGGAGGAGTAAGGAGAATATGGGGCTTCTAAAGGGTCATTAAGCACCAACTGACCTTAGAACCTATAATTGACCAACTTGGCCATAGAAAAGTAGCAGTATGCTACACTCATTGAGACCAAACTCTCACGATGATTCCGGCCACAAGAAAAGGTTGCTAAACTGGAATTAAGACCGATCCAGGGTGGTTAGTGATATTGAGATCCTCTAGAACCTGGTTATTATTACTAGGACAGGTTGAACCAACTAAACTGAAAGAGGGTAATACCTAAACTCCATGCCAGCCTGAAATCTAAGGGTTACTGTGTGACTTGTTTGCCCTTACCATATTTGCTATCTGTGAATAGTTGTGGTGTGTTCCTATCATGACATCATGCAGCATGACATTGCATGCATATTTCATTAGACTAACCCATTTCAAAGACCGGGGGGATTCATCTTTGTTCTGTTTTGTAGGTCATGGCATCTATGTGCAGAAACACTATTCGGATCAACTTCGTACGAATCCCTGTTCGGCTTAGAGATTTGGTTTCCAAAGTGCCTGATACTTCTTCCTTTGTCAGAAGACATGGTCACCTCCTTGGTTTGGTCACTTCCAAGATGAATGAGCAGATGTTGAGTGTTTTGTTCCAGTTCTTTGACCCGTTACACCACTGCTTCACCTTCCTGGACTATCAGTTTGTCCCTACTTTGGAGGAGTTCTCTGATCTACTTGGTATTTCTATTCTAGAGCAGACGCCATTTACAGGTTGGGAGAAAGCTCTTAGGCCAGAGGATGTTGCTATATCCCTACATCTGACAAAGGCTGATGTAATGTCGAACTGGGAGACTCAGAGTGGGACAAAAGTCTTCTTGGCTAAGTTCTTGATTGATCAGGCTCAATAGTTTTGGGACAGTTTGGACTTTCAAGCATTCGAAGACATCCTGGCTCTTCTCATATATGGTCTGGTTTTGTTCCCTAATTCCGATTCTTTCGTCGACGTGAACATAGTGAAGATCTTCATGTCTCGTAATCATGTGCCCACTCTCTTAGGTGACATTCTACATGCTCTTTATGCTCGTACTGCTCGGAAATAGGGAACCCTTATGTGTTGTGCACTGTTGCTGGCGAGGTGGTTTATTTCTCACCTCCCCAAATCTGTTTTGAAGAACAAGGAAGGTATGGGTTGGGCCTACAGAATTATGTCCCTTGCTCATACGGACATCATCTGGAGCACTAAAGACATGGAAGAAGTAGTTGTTATTGACCGGTGCGGAGAATACCCCAATGTTCCTTTACTTGGAATTAGGGGAGGAATAACCTATAATCCTTGTCTGGCCTTGCGACAGTTTGGGCGAGCCCGAAAGGACGGTCCTCATGAGTTGCTGATTCCGAGCATTGTCTTTGACTTCCAAGGAGATAGGGAGAGACATCGCCGCAGGTTCATACGAGCTTGGAATAGGGTTAATAGGTCTAATCTGCATGAGCTAGGAATGAAGACTTCTCTTCCAATGGAACCGTATCTCCGGTGGGTTCGAGCCGTGCCCAAAAACTGGGGATGCCATATGAAGTTGTCTTACCGGTAATTGTTGAGAGTACTGATGAAGAAGGGGTTCCTCATACTGTCCTCCACCCATACATACCTACTGACATTGGAGCATTAAAGAGGTCTTGGATACAGTTGAGAGAAGAGCGGGATACTTACAGAGAAAAGTATCATGAGCAGGAGCGGAAGATCCTGAAGCTTACAAGGCAGCTGGAGAATGAGAAGATCATCAACGACTATGTAAGCACCAATGGAAAACGACCATGGGAGCGCTGATGTCTTTTGCTATTTCTAGTTTTGATTTACTTTTCAGTTTTTCTCTTTGTAACGCCTTAAGGGCATTTGTCAAACATTGTTTTAAATTTTTAATCTAATAAAAGTGTGTTTCATTTTGGTTTACAAATTTGAATATACCTAAAGTCTATGAAATCATATCATATGCATTTCAATCCCATGCACCTCATTACAGGTACCCTTACAGGTCTCTTATCTTCTTAGCTGTTTATTTTAGCATCATGTCTGCTGAAACATCCACTGATCAAGCTATTAAGGCTCTTCAAGCTCAGAACGCTTAGTTCCAGGAAATGTTCATGAACCTGGCCAAGGGTCAGAAAGATCTGAAGACTCTTATCTTGAAGAATAAGAAGAAGAAGAAGAAGAAGAAGAAGAAGAAGAAGAAGATGGTCCTCCTGAATATGGGTCATAGATTTGGAAACAGGTTGCGGGAAGAAGTTGATTTGTCCCACTCATCTGGAGGGGGAGAGAATCAGGAAGAAAGGATGGCTCCTAGCCCTGTGGTTTCTGACAACGAGATTGACTTTGATGAAGACCAGTATCCTCCTGCAGAGGACAGGTATAAGCAACTTGAAGACCGGTTAAGTGCGATGGAGATCCAGAAGATACCTGGGCTGGATTTTGGAGATTTGGGTTTGGCATCTGGGGTGGTGATCCCCAACAAGTTTAAAGCACCTATCTTTTCTAAGTACGACGGGGTCTCCTGCCCAAAGCTACACCTCCGATCGTATGTCAGGAAGATCCAACCATATAGTGCTGACAGGAATCTCTGGATTTATTTCTTTCAAGATAGTCTTTCAGGGACTCAACTTGAGTGGTTCTATCAGCTAGAAGGAGCTAATGTCCAAAATTGGAAGGACCTTGGTGCTTTTTTTACAAGCAGTACCAATATAATGCCGACCTCGCCCCCACGCGTATCCAACTTCAGGTTATGTCTATGGGTGCGAGCGAAGGTTTTAAGGATTACGCTCAGAAGTGGAGAGATCTTGCTGGAAGAGTACAACCCCCACTGGATGATAGGGAGTTGGTGGATATGTTTCTGGGGACCTTGTCTGGTCCGTATTTCAACCATTTGATCGGAAGTTCATCGTCTGGTTTCACCGAATTGATTATGACTGGGGAAAGAGTTGAGGCCGGTATTAAGAGCGGCAAGTTACAGAAAGGTGCTTCGTCAAGTACCGAGAAGAAGCCCTTCAAGAAGGAGTCTAGTGCAGTTTACAGCTCTAGGAACCAAAGTCGACCCGAGCGCCACCAAGCAGTTAATGCGGTAGTTATTTCAAGACCTGTTGTTGCCCTACACCGCAACACTCAGCAAAGAGTAGAGAGGCCTCAAAGACAATTTACCCAGCTCAATATGACTTTATCTCAAATTTTGTCGCAGTTGTTGAAGACCAACTTGGTGATTCCGAGGGAAGCTCCAAATAATCCCAACACCACATCGCCGCTGTATAATCCGAACGCCCGTTGTTCTTATCACTCTGATAGCCCATGGCATGATACCAATAATTGTTGCGCTTTGAAGAGTAAGGTACAAGATCTGGTTGATGCTAAAGAGATCGATTTTGAAGCGCCTGAAAAGCCTAATGTCATGACTGCTCCTATGCCAAATCATGGAGTAAATGTTGTGGATGATGATATGTTTGTAACCTCTGTGAAAGACATTTCTACCCCGTTGTTGACTGTGAAGAAGAACCTTCTGTTAGCCGGTTTATTTCCGGGTTGTGGCAAAGGTTGCCATCCGTGTTCCTTCCTACCTATTGGTTGCCATCTATTGAAGTCAGGTGTCCAACGCCTGATGGATAATAAAGAAATCTTGTTCGAGAAAACTTTTGTTCCTTCGGTTCCTATTGAAGAAGTTTCCATAATCACCATTTTCGCCAATTCTTCCAAGGCTTCCTCGAGAAAGCCTGTTAGAATTACATCTATTCTGAGAATTGCTCCATTGATCATCATTGTTCTTGGACCTATCCCTTACACATCGGATAAAGCTGTCCCATGGCACTATGGGGCCGATGTGTATTATCACAGGGTTAAACAAGACTTGAAGGATGAAGAGGCTGATACTGATGTCAGCAATATTGTTGGGTCTAGTAAAGTCACCCGAAGCGGAAGACTTTTCTCTCCTGAGATCTCCCCACCAACTGTTCGGAAGCCTGTTATTATTACACCTGCTAGTATGCCTGCTACTGTTCCTGTTCATGTTCCAATCCTTACCCCTGTCGCTGAGTCATCTGACACTCGGGGCAAAGGGATCACCGATGAGCCTGCCCAAACGGAGGCACAGAGAAAGATTACTGTTGAAGCCTCTGGGCAGGAGATAGAGGAAATTTTAAAGATCATCAAGAAAAGCGACTACAATGTAGTCGAACAGCTGGGGAAAACCCCGTCGAAGATCTCTATGTTGTCTTTATTGTTATGTTCAGAGGCCCATGCTAAGGCTCTGATTGCTTTCTTGAAAACTGTGCATGTGTCGTAGGAGACATTTGCTGACAAGTTCAAAGATTGTGTGGCTAGTTTGACAGCGGATAATGGGTTGGGTTTCTCCGATGCAGATTTGACTGCCAAGGGGAAGAATCACAATGAAGCTCTACATGTTTCAATCGAGTGCAGAGGCACTACCTTAGCTCACGTGTTGGTGGATACTGGGTCCTCGTTGAACGTTTTACCCAAGAAAGCGTTAGACCGGTTAGACTGTGAAGGGTTGGTGCTGAAGCCAAGCAACATTGTGGTTAGGGCCTTTGACGGATCCAAGAGGATGGTACATGGAGAGGTGGATATTCCAGTTAAGGTTGGTTATCATATTTTCGCGTCTACATTCTATGTGATGGACATTCGGCCATCTTATTCTTATTTGCTGGGTCGCCCGTGGATCCACAAAGCTGGGGCAGTAACTTCTACGCTCCACCAAATGCCGAAATACCCATTGAAAGGGAAAATTGTTACGGTACAAGGAGAAGAGGAGTACATGGTGAGCCACCTCAACTCTTTCTGGTATGTGGAGATGGACGGGGAGTTCATTGAAACCCCGTGTCAACATTTTGAAGAAGTCCCCCAGACTCTGGCGTCAACTGAGACTGTTACTGAAGATCCTCCAATGAAGATGGCTTCCCTCAAGGATGCCCGGGCTATTATTGAGAAAGGTGGGTGTGCGAATTGGGGCCAACTCCCTAATTTTACACATAAGACTGACAAGTTTGGTTTGGGTTTCATTGCAGAAGCTCAAAGGGTCATTCGGCACGCGCGGATTGGAAGACCTCCCCTGTGTATTACTAATCCTACTGTGAATATGATTGAAGACGATGATGAAGAGTCTAAATTTGATAGCTGGATTTACCCAACTACCGGCGGCGGACTAAGCAATTGGACGACAAAGGACTTCGTGCCAATTTCTTTTATTACACAGTAATAGACTTTTGTTTTGGATTTGTACCAGACAATTTTAAACTTTACGGCCCGGTGCCTTACCCGAGACACCGTGGCTTTGTTTGAGGGCTTATTATGTGTCATTTCCATATATCATTAATAAAAGCATTGGACGTTTTCTTGCATTACAAATTTTGCGCTCCTTGTTTTTCTTTTCTATCTTGCAAAACAAATATTTTACACACACTCACATATACATGTCTAAATCTACTCTGGATCCCACTGATAACGACTCTGCTACTGCTAGTTATGACTTCGAAAGTCCGATCAACCAAGCCCAGGACGGAGGTGAGGATGATTGCGAAGTGCCTGGTGAACTTGTTAGATTGTTACTTCAGGAAGAGAGGGCCATATAGCTGTTAGAACAAAGTTTGAATCTACTACCCTAAGTTTAAGTTTTGATGATAACAAAAGGCAAAGATATATTAATTGTATGATTCATGTAAGACACATATGCTATCTAAAAATTATATTCTGTTTTACAGAAACTCTGATGGGTATCAGCAAGAGAACATCATCATCAGCATCAGAAGATGAGATATCAACATCAGCATCAGAAGATGTTATATCAGATACCAGAATCAGAAGATCAACTTGTGCTTATGCTGAAGCTTGATGAACAGATCTGCGCTTAACCATCTAAACTCTGATCCAGAAAACAACAGTTCATCAGCACCTAAGCAACGTCAGAATGAGCCAAATCCAGAACACGTTTAAGTGGCAACGGTACTGTGCATTCAAGATGATTTATTACCAACGACATCATTCCAGACAAGATCTGCTTAATAAGGAAAGAATGTTATTGGCATTGAAACAGAATTACTACTCCAACGTACCTTATTTCCAATGCTATTTAAACAAGTCAATGAAGATTGAATTGGCTAATGCTCTACAACCTTCTACACGCCTAAAGCTATTCATCATCTTCCTCACTCTCAGTTTGCTAAAAAGCTCTCAAATTCTTTACTCAATTATTTTAGCACTCTAGCTCTCATAAGCTTAAATTGTGTAGTATCACAGTTGTGATAAACTGTTTTTGTAAAAAACATTCAACACACCTAGATTTCAATTATCTGTAAGAAAGTATTTCCTTGAGAAACCGGTTTGTGGTTTGACTCAAGAAGGCTTTAGCAGTTGTTAAAGCAGTTGTAATATTCAGTTGAATATAGTGGATTAAGACCTCGTTGGAGAGAGGCGAAATCACCTTGACGGGTGGACTGGAGTAGTTTGAGATCAAACGAACCAGGATAAAAATATCGTGTTGATTGCAATTGATTTCCAGTTTTTACAATTCAACCCCCCTTCTTGTGTTTTTCACTTCTTCAATTGGTATCAGAGCGCCTGGTTCTGAGCTAAAACACTTAACCGTGTCAGTACAAGATCCAGCGTCAGAAAAACACAATGGCAGGAACTTATCAACACACCAGCAATGACAACAATGAAGACAGAGACAGATTCAGCGGCAAACCTCCAGTCTTTGATGGAGAAAATTTTGATTACTGGAAAGACAGAATTGAAAGCTTCTTTCTGGCACATGATGCTGATCTGTGGGACATGGTGACAGATGGATACACGCACCCAGTGAATGCAAGCGGTCAGAAGATTGACAGGAAAGCAATGTCTGACCAACAAAAGCGTGACTTCAAAAATCACCACAAGGCCAGAACCATTCTTCTCAGCGCCATCTCTTATGCTGAATATGAAAAGATCTCTAACAGAGACACAATAAAGAACATGTTTGACTCACTCAGAATGACGCATGAAGGCAACATTCAGGTCAAAGAAACTAAAGCTCTTGCGCTCATTCAGAAGTATGAGGCATTCAAAATGGAAGAAAGTTAATCCATTGAAACAATGTTCTAAAGATTCCAAATTCTGGTGGCTGGTCTCAAGTTTCTGGACAAAGGATACTCTACTGCTAATCACGTCAAGAAGATCATCAGAAGCTTACCAAAGCAGTGGAGGCCAATGGTTACAGCTCTGAAGCTGGCTAAAGATCTCAACAAAATTTCTCTGGAGGAACTTATCAGCTCCCTCAGAAGTCATGAGATAGAGCTAGAAGTTGATGAACCTCAGAAGCAAGGTAAGCCTTTAGCATTAAAATCTAACAAAAAATCTGAGTCTAAAGTTTTGCAGGCAGTTGAAGAAACATCTGATGGATCCTCATCAGAAGAAGACGAACTTTCTCTCCTCTCCAGAAGAGTGAACCAACTGTGGAAGTAGAGGCAAAGGAAGTTCAGGAATCCCAGAAGATCTGATCAGAATGAGTCCTCTTCCAGATACAGAAGGTCAGATTCTTCCTCTGGATACAGAAGATCTGAAGGCTCCTCAGGAAGCAGAAAGCCAAACACCAAAGACATCATCTGCTATGAATGCAATGAGCAAGGACACTACAAGAGTGACTGCCCAAAGCTTCAGAGGGAAAAGCCCAAAAAGAAGTTTGGAAGAGAAAAGAAGAAAAGTCTCATGGCTACATGGGATGACTCTGACTCGTCTGAAGCCGACTCAGAATCAGATGATGAGAGAGCCAACATAGCTCTCATGGCCAACATTTCAGAAGACAGTGAAGCTTCTGAATCAGACTCAGAATCAGACACTGAAGAGGTATTTCCTGACTTTACAATTAATTTTACTAAGGCTGAACTTGCTGAAAGCCACAACGAAATTCTGGAAAGGTACCAGCAGATTAGAGTTAAATTCAGAAACCTGAAAAGGAATCTTGAATCTGACTCTGATAAGACTGAGAGTCTTAAATTGGAAAATTCTGAGCTGAGAAATAAAATTTCAAAATTAGAAAATGTTTTACAAAACTCTCAGAAGGAACCAATTTCTGAAACTCCCAGCAGCGCTGATGAGATCATCAAGGAGTATGATCATAGTTTCCAGAAGTTCCTTGCTAAAAGCATAGATAGAAGCAAAATGGCTTCAATGATCTATGGAGTTAGCAGAAACGACAGAAAGGGAATAGGATACCAAGGTAAGGTTCCTACACCAAAGAATGCCATGGATTTAACCATTAAACACACTCCTCTGAACTCACATTTTGTGTATGGTCACACACATGATATTAAATACACTAGTAGTAAGTATTCTGTGAAACCAAAATTCAACCAGAGTTTTGGTAAATCTAACAAATCAGGACCCAAGAAAATCTGGGTACCTAAGGATAAAATAATACATGTTGCAGATATCTTTAGCAGCAAATCAGAAACACCAGTCATGGTACCTGGACTCTGGCTGCTCGCGACACATGACGGGAAGAAGGCATATGTTCCAAAGCCTGGAACTTAAGCCTGGAGGCCATGTTGGCTTTGGAGGCAATCAGAGGGGAAAGATCATTGGCTCTGGAACTGTAGGTAATGGAAATCTTCCCTCTATAAATAATGTTCTGCTAGTAGATGGATTAATGCATAATTTGTTATCCATAAGTCAATTAAGTGATAACCGTTATGATATAATCTTTAATCAAAAATCATGTAAAGCTGTTAGTCAGAAAGATGGGACTATCCTATTTAATGGAAAGAGGAAAAAAACATCTATAAAATCAAACTTTCTGGACTGAAAAGTCAGAATGTAAAGTGTCTTCTGTCTGTTAACAACGAGCAGTGGATCTGGCACAGAAGATTGGGGCATGTTAGTATGAGAAGAATATCTCAGATTAACAAACTCAATCTGGTCAGAGGACTTCCTAATTTGAAGTTCAATTCAGATGCTCTGTGTGAAGCATGTCAGAAAGGCAAGTTTGCAAAACCTTCTTTCAAATCTAAAAATGTTGTTTCTACCTCTAAGCTATTAGAACTTCTGCACATTGACTTATTTGGACCAGTTAAAACTGCTTCAGTCAGTGGCAAGAAGTATGGGTTAGTAATCGTAGATGACTATAGCAGATGGACATGGGTAAAGTTCTTAAGACACAAGGACGAGTCACACTCTATGTTTGTTACCTTCTGTAACCAAGTTCAGAATGAAAAGGATCTTAGAATCGTTAAAGTCAGAAGTGATCATGGTGGAGAGTTTGAAAACAAATATTTTGAGTCATTCTTTAATGACAGAGGCATTCTGCATGATTTCTCTTGTCCTAGAACTCCCCAACAAAATGGAGTTGTAGAACGAAAGAACAGAACATTGCAAGAAATGGCCAGAACCATGATCAATGAGACAAACGTTGCTAAGATCTTCTGGGCAGAGGCAATAAACACAACGTGCTACATTCAGAATAGAATCTCAATAAGACCTATTCTGGAAAAGACTCCATATGAATTGTGGAAGAACAGAAAGCCCAACATTTCATATTTTCATCCATTTTGGATGTACTTGTTTTATGTTAAATACAAAAAATTATTTGAACAAGTTTGACTCTAAAGCACAGAAGTGTATTATGTTAGGATACTCTGAACGCTCAAGAGGGTATAGAGTATACAATACAGAAACACAGATTGTGGAAGAATCAATCAGTGTTCGTTTTGATGATAAGCTTGACTCTGAAAAGTCAAAGCAGAATGAAGTTTTTGCAGGTATGGAAGTTGAATTTACAGGTTCTGAAGACAAGTCATCTGAAGCTATCAACAAAGACACTCCTTCAACATCTGAAAGGAGCACTGCTAGCAATCCTATAACAGCTGTTGATCAACCTCAGAAGAGACTACCCAGAAGCAGCTTGGATCACCCAGAAGAAACTATCTTAGGAAGAAAGGAAAATCCAATCAGAACAAGAGCCAGCTTCAGAAACTCTGAAGAATCCCTCATGGGACTTGTGTCTCTGATTGAACCTTCTTCTATTGATGAAGCACTTCTGGACAACGACTGGATTCTAGCAATGCAAGAAGAGCTGAATCAATTCACCAGAAATGACGTATGGGATCTTGTTCCCAGACCAAAAGGATTCAACGTCATTGGAACAAGATGGGTGTTCAGAAACAAGCTGAACGAACAAGGTGAAGTTATCAGAAACAAAGCACGACTGGTAGCACAAGGTTATAGTCAGCAAGAGGGAATAGACTATACAGAAACCTTTGCTCCAGTCGCCAGGTTAGAATCTATCAGACTTTTAATTTCATTTGCTGTTAATAAAGGCATCACTCTATATCAGATGGATGTCAAGAGTGCATTCTTAAATGGTTATATAGAAGAAGAGGTTTATGTGCACCAACCCCCTGGTTTTGAGAGTACAAAAAACCCAGAATATGTTTTCAAACTAAAGAAGTCACTATATGGTTTGAAACAAGCTCCCAGAGCTTGGTATGAAAGACTAAGTAACTTTCTGTTAGAAAATGAATTCACCAGAGGGAAGGTGGACACTACCTTATTCTGTAAGTCAGTTAAGAATGACATCTTAGTCTGTCAAATTTATATTGATGATATTATTTTTGGATCTACTAATTCTTCTCTTGGAATAAAATTTGCTAAGTGTATGCTGGCAGAATTTGAGATGAGCCTCATGGGAGAACTGAAATTCTTTCTGGGAATTCAGATCAATCAAAACCCAGAGGGAACTTACATTCATCAGAGCAAATATGTCAGAGAACTTCTGAAGAAATTTGACCTCTCAGAATGTAAGCCATCAAAGATTCCAATGCATCCCACTTGCATTCTGGAAAGAGAAGAGGTAAGCAAAAAGGTAGAACAGAAGGTCTACAGAGGTATGATTGGTTCTCTCCTTTATCTGACAGCTTCAAGGCCTGATATCTTATTCAGCGTATGTATTTGTGCTAGATTCCAATCAGATCCTAGAGAATCTCACTTAACAGTTGTTAAGCAAATTTTCAAGTATCTGAAAGGTACTACTAATCTGGATTTATTTTATAGAAAATCTAGTGATTACAGCTTAGTAGGCTACTGCGATGCTGACTTTGCTGGAGACAGAGTAGAGCGTAAAAGTACTTCTGGAAGCTGCCAGTTTCTGGGAGAAAATATGATCTCTTGGTCCAGCAAAAGCCAGTCCATAATTGCGCTATCAACAGCAGAAGCTGAGTACATAGCAGCAGCTGGATGCAGCACACAAATGCTCTGGATGAAAAGTCAGCTTGAAGACTTCCAGATTTTTGAGAGTAACATCCTTATACTCTGTGACAATACTTCTGCCATTTGCTTAAGTAAGAATCCCATTTTACATTCTAGGGCTAAGCATATAGAAATAAAACATCACTTCATTAGGGACTATATTCAGAAAGGAATTTTGAACTTAAAATTTATTGATACAGACCATCAATGGGCTGCTATCTTCACTAAACCTCTTTCTGAAGATAGATTCAATTTCATTCTGAAACATCTCAGCATGAAACTCTGCCCAGAGTGAAAATGTTTTAATTTTATATATTAACCTTCAGAATGTGTTTTCTGTTTACTGTGAACTTCTGATCAATCTCTTTTCAGAAAGATAGACATGCATATTGTATCAGATTCTATTCTTAAAGATCTGAGCGTTTCAGCTCAAGGATAGACGTGCTGCTCACTAAATCAAACAAGTGTCATCCAATCATCAGCAAATCTCTGAAGCAGAACACGCGTGCACGCTTCTGAGAAGGCAAAACGCTGATTGGGTGCATTGATACACATGTCTGGTAACCGTTTCAAGTATCTTTCTCAAATCCCCCAAAATCAGCAAGCATTAAATGCACGTAATCATATTTTAAAATGTAATCATGAAATAATTCTCTTTCTTAAAACTGTTTACGTTTTTAAAACTCATTTTGAAATCTATTTAAGCACATTGACATCATTCATTAAATTTTTACCGTCTCCTACATTCTTACAAATATTTTCTGCATTCTCCTTGTGTGTTCATCCCTTTTCAAAAGAAACCCTTTTCTCAAAAAATTTTCTCAGAAAACCCTAAGTGTGAACATGGCAACCTCTAGCAATGTTTCTGCAGGTTCTCAGAAGGAGGTTTCATCTGAACAATACCAAGTTCCCTTCAGAACACTCCTTACACCAGTGAAGAACTTGGAAGTGTTGTCTGAACTGATTGTTGATTTATCCAGTCTGAAAGAAAATGGATTCGATTTGACAGAAGAAGTTAGGGCACAAGGATGGGAGAGATATTTTGATAGGTTGGTGGGTCCAACGTTCCCAGTATTGGTCAAGGAATTCTGGATTCATGCGTCTTCATCAACACATCAAGTTACCTCCTACATAATGGGAAATAAGATTGTGATCACTGAGGATCACATTGCTAGACTTATTGGATACAGTGGTGGTGGTATCCGCTGTATCGACATGGCAGAAAGATGCTCTGACGCTGGTGTCATTGCAAGAGAAATATTCACCCATGGGGTTCCCAGCAGCAAAATCAGAGACTTAAAGGATCAGCACAGAATATGGGCGAAGATTATTCTGGGGTGCTTCAATCACAGGAAGCCCACAAGCTCCCTTGATTATATAAACATAGATCAGCAGTTTCTGATCTATTTTATTAATCAGAAGGTAAAGATTAACTTGGCTCATCTTCTGTTTAATCACCTCAGGACCAGTGTCAAGGAGACAAGGGAAGAAGAAAGGACAAAAAGGGACTGGATACCCTTTGGCAGGTTAATATCAGATATTCTGACTGAGAATAGGCTGATAGAACACCTTACAGAAGCTCAGGAATTAAGTTCTATTGAACCTACTGTTGGCAAGCCTCTGAACGCCAAGAATCTGAAGAAAATGAAACTGATAGAGAATATCAGAAAGGAGCCCAGCGTCACTCCTCTGGCTGACATCACCAGTAGAAGAGTCCCTTTGGACGACTTTCCAATATTTTCTGAGATTGACTCTAAACCAGTCATTTTTCTCAGATACTTGGACGCTTGCAAGGCTGATGGCACAGATCCCACTCTGAACATAAAAGATCTGCACCAGCAAAATCCAGAAGTTACTGTGAAGAAGACGAAGAAAAGAAAGGCTACTTCAGAAGGACCATCCCAGCAGACCCCTAAGAAGAAAGGTAATATATCTGCTGCTAATGTTTTAAATTCTTCTGCTATTCCAACATCTATTCCTACCCCAGCTTCACATGAACTCCCAATCCCCATACCAACCATTGATGAAACCGAACCAGAGGCCGACCCTTCTGAGTCACTTACTCTCAAGAGATCCCGCACCAGACCCCAAAATCCAAAACCCACAACATCAACAGAATCAGAACTTGACAAAGTTCTGTCTGAAATTGATCAACGTGCTTCCGCTCCCCTCTCACAAAATCCAAACACTCAACCAAAAATTCCACCTCCCTCTCCACAACCAGAACTTCATCCACTCTCACCTCAACCATCACCTCCACACCCTGAGTTTCAACACTCTGAAACTCCATCACCTGAACATCAAACTCCTGAACCTCATTCTCCTCAATCCTCTGAGCCACAACCCTTGGCAATTCAGCTGCCATGTGGTACAACTGTAAACATGGCCCAACTTCCATCCTCACCAGAAACTACCCCTCCCAATACTTCACACAGTCCAATAATCATTTCTGATTCTCCCACTCCATCTCCCAAACAAAATACTGAAGACCACAGCAGGACCTTTATTGATTTAACAAGCTTTAACCGTCTTGCTGACCTTAAACACAAAATAGCCATCCCTAAACCCAAACCATTAGATGTTGGTGCTGGCATTCTGAATTTTGAAACAGGCTTGCAGAACTGGATTGCTTCTCTAAAGCAGGTTTGTCCTAGAATGATTGACCCTGCCGCTTCATACCATCTCTGGACTCAATTCAGAAAGTGGGTACGCGCTGAAACCCTCAAGCTGCAAGACATCAATTATGAACAGGCACAACAAAACTTCAGCAAGCTGCTGAAGGAAGTTGAAAGTCAGCTGCCACAGGACGAAGTGCTCTTTCTGGATAGTGAGCCATGGTCTGAGAAGCGTCCAGCTTCAAAAGTTCAGCAAGAAGAAGATCAGACTATTCAAGCTGAAGATGTTAGTCAAACTGAAGATGTTGCAGAAAGCTCTCAGAAGCATCCTGCTTGTGATGTTTCTCAAGCTGCCTTGGACAGGCAGACTCTAGAAGAACTGAAGCAGAATGATATTCATCTGCAGCAAAGAGTGGATGAGAATGATCAGAAGATGAAGGAAAGGATGGATATGCAAGATAGCAAGATTGATACAGTAGTCAGCATGGTGCACAAGCATAATGAGACTGCTGATCAGATTAAGACAATGCTAGAGACTCTGTTCACACGCCTTCCACCCCAACCTTAGTTTTTCATTCTTGATATTTTCATTGTTTTCTTTGCATATCTTCTGTACTGTTTGTCTGGCTCTGAATTAAATATATCAGTTTTTCTGCTCTGATCGTTTTAGCTTATTACTTACACTTTTTGGTTGCTGACAAAAAGGGGGAGAACAAGAATGATATTTTTCAATAACGGATTACTGAGACAAAAAGTCTCAAACATTCTAACACTCTGATATACTTGAATGTTTTCTGTTTTTGCATAAGGCTACAGGTAAAAGAAGTTAATCATATCTGATACACTGAAGCTCTGATATACTGATCTGAAGCTCTGATATTCTGATGTTCAAAGAAAGTCAATGAAGATCTGATCCTAAAGAACTCTTGGAATTAAAAAGGGAAGTAATAAATTCAGGGGGAGTATCTCCGATCTAAACTCTGATATCTCTTTATCCCTTATCCTCTTATCTTTGATAACTTCCTATTTAATTCTGATACAACTTATTATTTAGTTATCTCTGATACTTTTCACGCTTATTTTCAATTAAAAAATATCTAGTTTTTGTCATCATCAAAAAGGGGGAGATTGTTAGAACAAAGTTTGAATCTACTACCCTAAGTTTAAGTTTTGATGATAACAAAAGGCAAAGATATATTAATTGTATGATTCATGTAAGACACATATGCTATCTAAAAATTATATTCTGTTTTACAGAAACTCTGATGGGTATCAGCAAGAGAACATCATCATCAGCATCAGAAGATGAGATATCAACATCAACATCAGAAGATGTTATATCAGATACCAGAATCAGAAGATCAACTTGTGCTTATGCTGAAGCTTGATGAACAGATCTGCGCTTAACCATCTGAACTCTGATCCAGAAAATAACAGTTCATCAGCACCTAAGCAACGTCAGAATGAGCCAAAGCCAGAACACGTTTAAGTGGCAACAGTACTGTGCATTCAAGATGATTTATTACCAATGGCATCATTCCAGACAAGATCTGCTTAATAAGGAAAGAATGTTATTGGCATTGAAACGGAATTGCTACTCCAATGTACCTTATTTCCAATGCTATATAAACAAGTCAATGAAGATTGAATTGGCTAATGCTCTACAACCTTCTACACGCCTAAAGCTATTCATCATCTTCCTCACTCTCATTTTGCTAAAAAGATCTCAAATTCTTTACTCAATTATTTTAGCACTCTAGCTCTCATAAGCTTAAATTGTGTAGTATCACAGTTGTGATAAACTGTTTTTGTAGAAAACATTCAACACACCTAGATTTCAATTATCTGTAAGAAATTATTTCCTTGAGAAACCGGTTTGTGGTTTGACTCAAGAAGGCTTTAGCAGTTGTTAAAGCAGTTGTAATATTCAGTTGAATATAGTGGATTAAGACCTCGTTGGAGAGAGGCGAAATCACCTTGACGGGTGGACTGGAGTAGTTTGAGATCAAACGAACCAGGATAAAAATATCGTGTTGATTGAAATTGATTTCTAGTTTTTACAATTCAACCCCCCTTCTTGTGTTTTTGACTTCTTCAATAGCCGCATGAAGAGCCAGTGGAAGCAGTAAATCTGGGTACAGAGGTAGACAAGAAAGAGGTCAAGATCGGTGCAAATCTGGAGTCTAGTGTCAAGCAACGGTTGATTCAGATGCTGCGTGACTATGTTGAGATCTTTGCCTGGTCTTATAAAGATATGCCTGGGTTGGATATCGATATCGTGGTTCACCGCTTGCTTACCAAGGAAGACTGTCCTCCAGTGAAATAGAAAGTTTGCCGAATGCGCCCAGAGATGTCTAAGAAAATCAAGGCTGAAGTTATGAAACAGTTTGATGCCGGTTTTCTAGTAGTTACTTCTTACCCGCAGTGGGTGGCCAACGTGGTTCTGGTGTCGAAGAAAGATGGTAAGGTTCGAATGTGTGTTGACTATAAGGATCTGAACAGGGCAAGCCCCAAGGATGATTTCCCTCTGCCTCATATCGACGTTCTGGTTGACAAGACCGCACAGCATAAGGTCTTCTCCTTTATGGATGGTTTCTCTAGTTATAATCATATAAAAATGGCTCCCGGAGATATGGAGAAGACAACCTTTGTTACTCAATGGGGTACCTTTTGCTACAAAGTCATGCCTTTTGGATTGAAGAATGTTGGGGCAACGTATCAGCGCGCCATTGTCGCTTTGTTCCACGACATGATTCATCATGAGATTGAGGTATACGTTGACGATATGATTGCAAGATCCCAGACTGAGGAAGAACATCTTGACCACCTTCAGAAGTTGTTTGACAGGTTGAAGTTGTACAAGCTGAGGTTAAACCCGAACAAGTGCACCTTCGGGGTGAGGTCTGGTAAGCTGCTGGGTTTCGTCGTAAGTGTTAAAGGTATTCAAGTGGATTCTGCAAAGGTGAAGGCTATACAGGAAACGCCAACTCCCCTGACAGAAAAAGAAGTCAGAGGCTTTTTGGGACGTCTGAACTATATTGCCCGATTCATCTCACACCTGACTGCTACTTGTGAGCCAATCTTCAAGTTGTTGATGAAAGATCAAGTGGTAAGATGGAACGATGAATGTCAGGCCGCTTTTGAAAGGATCAAAGAGTATCTCCAAGAACCACCTATTCTGATGCCTCCAGTTGAAGGGATACCTTTGATCTTATACTTGACAGTACTCGATAATTCAATGGGGTGCGTGTTGGGGCAGCATGACGAGTCTGGCCGAAAAGAGCATGCTATTTATTACCTTAGCAAAAACTTTACCGACTGCGAGACCCGATACTCGTTGCTTGAGAAAACTTGCTGCACTTTGGCATGGGCTGCTCGTCGGCTGAGACAGTATATGCTGACTCACACTACTCTATTGATATCAAAGATGGATCAAATCAAGTATATCTTCGAAAAGCCCGCCTTATCTGGAAGAATAGCGAGATGGCAGATGATCTTGACTGAGTACGACATCCAATACACGACCCAAAAAGCAATCAAGGGAAGTTTGTTGGCAGATCATCTGGCACATTAGGCAGTGGATGATTACCAGTCTATAAACTTTGAATTCCCTGACGATAATATCATGTTAGTGACTGACTGTGAAACGCCTGGACCGGATGAAGGACCTGAGGAGGGATCCCGATGGTCTATGTACTTTGATGGAGCTTCAAACGCTTTGAGTAATGGCATTGACGCCGTGATCATATCTCCCGAAGGCTTTCATACTTTGTTCACCGTCCGACTATGTTTCAATTGTACCAGCAATATGGCGGAGTATGAGGCGTGCATTATGGGTCTTCGAGCAGCTATTGACCTAAGGATTAAGTTCTTAAGTGTATTTGGAGATTCCGCTCTCGTGATCATCCAGATCAAAGGCGAGTGGGATATGAAACACCCTAATCTTATTCCTTACAAGGAGTATGTGTTGACGTTGCTTCCACACTTCGAGGAGATAACCTTTGAACACTTCCCTAGAGAGGAGAATCAGTTGGCGGACGCGCTAGCTACGATGTCTTCTATGTTTAAAGTCAGATGGGACAATGAGGCTCCCCATATTACAATTGAAAGGTTGGACGAACCCGCACATTGCTGCGACATTGAGACTGAAGAGGTAGCAGATAAACCCTGGTTTCATGAGGTAAAGAGGTATCTTGAGGCTCAGGAATACCCCGAGGGTGCATCTGTTAATGATAAGAAGTTTCTGAGGAGGTTCGCGGTGAAGTTCTTCATCAGCAATGGCATTCTTTACAAGCGTAACCATGATTCAACCTTACTCCGATATGTGGATAAGAACAAGGCAGAAAGGATTATGTTAGAATTACATGAAGGTACTTTCGGAACTCATTCCAGTGGATACACCATGGCAAAGAGGATCCTTCGGGCAGGATATTATTGGTCTACAATGGAAGCCGACTGTTATCAGCATTCTCGGACCTGCCATAAGGGCCAAGTTTATGCTGATAAGGTGCACATACCTCTAGTACCCCTGAATGTTTTGACAGCTCCTTGGCCTTTTTCAATGTGGGGCATCAACATGATTGGTGAGATCAGACCTACAGCGTCTAACGGGCATCATTTCATCCTGGTAGCTATTGATTACTTTACGAAGTGGGTTGAAGCAGCTTCCTTTGCTACTGTAACCAAGAACGTCATGGCACGATTCATTCGGCACAATCTGATCTGTCGATACGGTGTACCAGAGAGGATCATTACGGACAATGGTACAAATCTCAACAATAAAATGATCACCGAACTCTGCAAGCAGTTCAAGATACAGCATCACAACTCTTCTCTTTACTGGCCGAATGTGAATGGGGATGTATAAGCGGCTAATAAGAACATTAAGAAGATTGCGTAGAAGATAACAGTGACATACAAAGACTGGCACGAGATGTTACCATTTTCTCTTCATGGGTACCGTACCTCTGAACAGACATCAACAGGGGCAACACCCTATTCCTTGGTTTATGGCATGGAGGCCGTCTTGCCCATTGAAGTCCGGATACCCTCTCTTCGGATTATGAAGGATGCAAGTTTGAGCAAAGATGACTGGATTAAGACTCAGCTTGATCAGCTGAATTTAATCGACGAAAAGAGACTTACTGTTATTTGTCATGGTCAAACGTACCAAAAACGGATGATCAAGGCATTTAAAAAGAAAGTTAGATGACAAGAGTATCAAGTAGGGGATCTGGTGATCAAGCACATCATTCTACCTCAAGGTGATCCCAGGGGCAAATGGACCCCTACGTACAAAGGGCCATTTATGGTTAAGAACATTTTCTCAGGAGGAGCGATGATTCTAACCACCATGGATGGTGACGACCTTCCTCACCCCGTCAATGCAGACATAGTGAAAAGATACTACGCATAATCAAAGACCCGTTAGGTTGACTGGCATAGGCAAAAATAAAGGCTTCCCGGCGAACCAAAAGGGTTCGGGAAAAAATAAGGGATGAAAATGAAAAAAAACTGTACACCCGGCAAGTCGAAAACCTGAAAAGGTGGCTTGGGCAAAAAAGGGTATCCCGGTGGACTGAAAACCCGAAAGGGAGGTCCAGGCAAAAATTAGGGATTAAAGCGTAACATTATGTCTCATTGGATCACCTTGCAACCAGACTTCAGTATCGACTATCAAGCTCGGGCGGCACCAATCAGCCTGATCCACCTTCAACCAAGTAGCAAAGTGATGAGATGCTCGAGGACATAAAGGCAATAGCAGAGTTGGAACCCAGTGGGATTATTCACATAGTTGTTTTTCTTTGTTTTTCACAAATTGTATAAACTCTATTGATTGGCGGCGTTCTCTTACTAGGACGTCAGCCTCTTGTACAAAAACGCCTATTTACAGGCCAAACTTCAAAATCAATACAAGTCATTTTCACAAATAAATTTTTCTTTTTCTGTTTTGTTTTGCGAGAACGTCCAATGTTCATTTTTTATATATGCATTTAACATTGATTACTGTTCATAAATATTTACATACAAAACAAAAGACGATTACTTGTAATATCAGAAACAGGGGCAAACGAGAAGTGTCCAAACCGTACAGTTGCTCTATCCACCAGGTATAGGGATGGACCTAGCTGGAGGAAACGATTGAAAGTACATTCATTTCCCGCAGAGTAAGAGAAATACATTGGTGTTAGCTCTCCCCAGCTGAGACTCGCAACTGTGAATGAATCGATAATATTCTCCCCAAGCAGAGTTTATCTACCATCAGCACTAAAAAGTCTTATCATCCCCAGTGGAGTATAAAAATATCCCCAGCGGAGTATAAAAATATCCCCAGTGGAGTTGGAAGAATCATCCCTAGTAGACTCCGGAAGATCATCCCCAGTAAAGTCTAAAAGGGTTATCCCCAGTAAGGTCGTTATTGGAAGGTCATCCCCAGCGGAGTTCTTTCCTTTCACAAAACAGGAATTTAATCCCCAACAAGGTTCATTATTACCAGTAGCAGTAATTCATCCCCAACTAAATTTATCAGCAAAATCCTCTGGCAGAGTATCTCTTCCCCAGAGTCATTCTCTCGTCAGTTTATTCCCCAGCGGAGTTATCTTCTCCTGCAGGTTTATTCTCACAAATATCTGCATCCACTATCTCCAGCGGAAACGAAGAATTCAATTCTTTTCTCCAACAACAATCTAGGATTTATTTTCCCCAGCTAAAAACATCACATTTTCATACATCATGACATGCATACGCATCATACAACACAATCTCATTTATTTTGAGAACATCATTGCTTGATACATATCATGCATTACATACAACTAACCTTTACCTTTCAGGAAAGACCCTCACAAAAATTCAGGCTATGAAGCTTTTACCTCAGTCGAATTACAGATGAGCTCCTAAATCTCGACAGAGACGTTTCCTCAGTTGAATTACGGACGAGCTCCTAAATCTCGACAGAACTTTTACCTCAGTTGAATTACAGACAAGCTCCTAAATCTCAGCCAAGTTGTTGAATTATGGACGAGCTCCTAAATCTCAGCAAAGTTGTTTCTCAAGTTGAATTATAGACGAAGTTCCTAAATCTCAGCGAAGTTATTTCCTCAGTTGAATTACGGACGAGTTCCTAAATCTCAGCAAAGTTGTTTCTCAAGTTGAATTACGGACAAGCTCCTAAATCTCAGCAAAGTTGTTTCTCAAGTTGAATTACGGATGAAGTTCCTAAATCTCAGCGAAGTTATTTCCTCAGTTGAATTACAGACGAGTTCCTAAATCTTAGCGAAGTTACTTCCTCAGTTGAATTACGGACGAGTTCCTAAATCTCAGCAAAGTTGTTTCTCAAGTTGAATTACGGACAAGCTCCTAAATCTCAGCAAAGTTGTTTCTCAAGTTGAATTACGGACGAAGTTCCTAAATCTCAGCGAAGTTATTTCCTCAGTTGAATTACGGATGAGTTCCTAAATCTCGGCAAAGTTTTTTCTCAAGTTGAATTACGGACAAGCTCCTAAATCTCAGCAAAGTTGTTTCTCAAGTTGAATTACGGACGAAGTTCCTAAATCTCAGCGAAGTTATTTCCTCAGTTGAATTACGGATGAGTTCCTAAATCTCAGCAGAGATGGTTTCTTAGTTGAATTACGGACAAGTTCCTAAATCTCGACAGAAATATTTCCTCAGTTGAATTACGGATGAGTTTTTAAATCTTAGCAGAGATGGTTTCTTAGTTGAATTACGAATAAGTTCCTAAATCTCGACAGAAATATTTCCTCAGTTGAATTACGGACGAGTTCCTAAATCTCAGCAGAGATGGTTTCTTAGTTGAATTACGGACAAGTTCCTAAATCTCGACAGAAATATTTCCTCAGTTGAATTACATACGAGTTCCTAAATCTCAGCAGAGATGTTTTCTTAGTTGAATTACGGACGAGCTCCTAAATCTCAGCAAAGTTGATTCCCCAGTTGAGTACGGACGACCAAAGCTCCTAAATATCAACAAAGACGACACACCAGCCGAATAATGGACGACGAAGCTCCTGAAATTCTACTTCTCTCAACAGAGATCAGACTTCCCCAACGGAATCTTCCTCAACAACAGGTATACAAGTTCTCGCTAAGGAATCTCTTACGCGGTCAACACTCCTCCAGATGGCATCTGTAAGCCTATTCCTGACATCACAAGACAATTACCACTTCATGCGAGTGCAAATTTCTGGGCACTCTAGTGTTTAATCCTCTTCCACCTTCGGATCACGAAAGGCACGAAAATCAATCTATATCCTCAAGTTTAAGAAGATTGAACAGGGGCAGCTGTTGTACCCCAAAATTTGCCCTCCCATATTTCTCAAAACATTTCAAGAAAGATCTCCAAATTACTCAAGGTAGTCCAAGGGTTGGCCAGACAAGCTCTCTCCTAAGGCAGTCTACCCCAAATTAGGGTTTCATGTTGCATCAAGATATTGGAGTCCAAGTGGTCCCAAATGCTCAACATTGTCCTAATATGTTCTCAAGATCATCCATGTCAAGTTTCAAGCCTTGCAGAGGAAGTTTGTTCAGTCAATTGCTCAAAGGTCCAAAAATCGACTATGTTAGGGAAAAAGTCAACTGTGACCCACATACAGTCAAACTTCAATATTTTTGGTCAACATCCTCATTTTTAAGTATATTTCATCATTTGATCAATGGTTGATCATGATTCATCAAGGATTGCTCACAATTCATCAAGATTCAAAAGTTGCTAAATTAAGGTTTTGCAGGAAAAGTCAACTCAATTTTGACCAAGCATAACTTTCTCATACTTTATGAGAAATGACCCATCCAAAGCTAATTTTGAATAGGATGCAATTCCCTACAATCCATCTTCATCTCCCAAAATCAAAATATGCACTCAATGGAAGTTATGAATTTGGACATTATAGGTCATTTTGAAAAGTCAACAAAAACACCTTTTTTTTCCAACGCTTCATACATGAGCATGAAATATCAAATTGAGATTATACCAAACGGGTTGGTTAGAGGACATCTCAAGATTTCTAAAAAGTCCAAGAACACCTCCAAAGAGTCAAAATTGAGGAAGTTATGCATTGTTGAAGTTGACCTTTTTTCCAAAATTGCCAAAAGTCAACTATCCCCAAAACTTCAAATTTTGCCAAATGGGCCCATTCTTTTTCACTTGTTTTGGGTTGGAATTATAGCCCACATGCTCTAGCCCTGGCCATTTTTCCATATCATATTTTTATTATTTAATTTGGTTTTATTTGAATTAATTCAATTTAAATCAAATTAAATCAAATAAAATCCAAAACATTGAAACCAAGGATTTGGTGATGATTGCGGGTCTTATTACACAGCTAGGATCAATCAAACTCGTATCAAGGCATATGTGTACAAAGAGATTGGATTTGGACCAATTTTGGAAAGCTTTAAAGAAGAATCAAATCAAATATCAAAGTCATTGATGGAGAGGGATTTGGACACAAGAATTAACCCTAATACATTGCTGGATACATAAAGAGGCGAGGCAGATCAAAACAAAGGTTGGAGACAGGTGCTATAGAGCAAACACAATCTGAAAAAATACCAAAAAAGTGTGAGTTCGAAATCACTATTAGAGGCATTCTCAAAGCTTTCCATTGATACCAATCGCTTCCTGGCACTCCCTAGAAGCTAAAGCAATCCAGAACCGGTCCATTCCATCCTTAATCGCGTTGTAAGTCATCCATAACCCCGCTCTGTTCTTGAATTCATATCTTGGAATTTACGTATTGTTAACGTGAATTAACGGCATATTCTTAACATATGAAGCATTTGCAAGCTTTTGACATTACCCAATTGCATTTTAATGGTCTGTAACGAAATCCACCATTGTTAGGGTTTCGGATTTGCTTTTAGGGTTTTTGTTTTCAGGTACAATTAGCCTTCATAATGGCTATGGTTGTGATTAGGAGGACGAGATGAATCTAACCATAGTGTTAGATTCCATTTATATGGCCTGTAGGAGATTTTGGATGAACCCCTGTTTGTAGCGACGGACATTTGTCCGTAGGTATAGGTGGCTCAACTTTTAGCCACGGCTCAAGAACAGGGATGAAGGCGTGTCACCCCACCATTGGCCTGTTTAAAACGAGCGCGCATTTTTTATTTTGTTTTCCAATTTTCTTTTGTTTTATATATTATTATTAGTTTGTGTTATATTAACAAATGAAAACAAGTGGCGTAGTGGTTACAAGTGGGATGTTCAAGGCGCTAGAGGCTGGAGGTCAGGGGTTCGATCCCTGCCTCCGGCATTTGTTATTTTTCCTTATTATTTCAGATGATCCAGTGCAAGCGAGGCCAGAAGATCCACCATGGACATTCATCATCCACATTCCAAATGGCCAGATGGCCAGATCTGGTGGCTACCACTGAGGATGCACCAAAGATCCAGTCAATGCACACGCACTGGATTGCGAAAAGTCAAACGGACCTCACAAATGGGCTAGAGTTATTGTTATGCACACCCTCCGATCAGGCCCAATCTCTTTCTTTTTATTTTCTTTTCTATATTTCATTTAATTATTTTATTTTATTTAATTTAATTACTAACCAAAAATTATTTTCTTTGTATCAAAATAATCACAAAAATATTTTATGTCCAATTAAATTTCAGAATTTTATTTTTCATTAATAAATATTAATTAAATTAATTAGGTTATTAATTTTAGATAACTTTCATTTATTTTATAAATATTTAAAATTAATTAGAATCAATAGGTTTTAACCCTAATTTAATTATTTAATTTCTTTTCTAAATTAACGAAACTCCAAAAATATGTCATTTAATTATTTTTCATTTATTAATTTAATAATTAATTTAGAATTTAATTTTAGGATTTAATTTCTTTTCTTAAAAAAAAAAACAACAAAAACATTTTCTTTTAAGCGGGTCAAAACCCTAATTTCGCATTCGATTTAATTTTGCATCGCGCGCTTTATTATTATTTTATCCAATTATTGTATCTACTCCCGGCTTGTAATAATTTAATTAGGACATTTACTTTTACCGCTTTTATTTTCCAAGGGTTGTTTTTGGCGATGTAAATACCCGACGTCTTGTAATAGTTAGTTTAAATTCCGCACCTTTAATTTCTGCAAATTATTCAACTGTTAGATGTTTGATAATAGGGTTTGCATGACAAGAATGAATGATTAATCTTAAAATGGTTAGATCACCCTAAACATGTGCAAAGATAAAAATAAACTAAAAACAATACACTCGCACATGCGCACTCCTAGGGTACACTCCCACTTGGTTGCCTTCGTACACGGTCATTAAGTATAGATTGTTTTAGAGGTCGCCCTCTTGTCTAAAAGATCATAGTTGCCTCGAAATGGTTGCCTCAGATATTGTTGCCTCAAATATATGATCTAAGACATTAGGGTTACCGCTAAGACGTCCTAACATTGCTTTAGTGGCCGTATGTCCCTCTTTCGAATTGACCCTCAAACTCCAACGACGGTGCTACCTACTCACTAATAGTTGGATAGCATTGTCTAAAGGAAACAAACATAGAATGATTCCTTTTTCGAGTAGGTAGATTAGTTCTTAGATACTTGCTCATCCAAAATAAAACTTTTTCACACTTACACTTTTTTACAAACAAGTTTTCAAAACACTTCACTACACTCTTGAAGGCAGAAGCAAGAGTTAAATCGAAGTTAAAATAAAAAATTTTCAAAACCCACAATCACAAAGAAAACAATTTTGGAAATAATGAGCAAGTACCTAAGAGCCCGTAGATAACTACGGATAGAAAGGGTGCTAATACATTCCCTTTCTATAATCTACCCCCCGTACTCAGAAATATCTCGAAAAAGGAATTTTTCTGTGCTTTTTTCCTTTCCTTGTTGGATAAAATAAAAGACGATGGCGACTCTTGCTTACCGCGACATTTTGCGAAAACAAACGCAAAACGCGAACCCGCATTCCAAAAACAGTCAGTTCTTCCGATCGTATCACAGTTAGTAATTAGGGTTTGTATGGAAAGACTAAAACCAATGCTTAGAAAACCCTAATCAAAAACAAAATCAAGCATGAAAACAATACACTTGCACACAAGCACCCCTAGGGTAAATCCACTATGTTGACTTGCAAATGGCCATATTACGCATGTGTGGTATCTTAGCAAAAACAAGCAAAATACAAGATCATAGTCCCTCGATGGCGCTATCTAAGTTGCCTTTCAAATGATCTTAGTCCCTAAAAAAGAATGCTAAGATACCTTGCAATATTGCTAATCATGGTTATACGATGACCCACGCCCGTCCCGTTTACATCCAAAGATAGGGTTACTTACCAAATCAATTGTAAGATAACAATGTCAAAAGAAAGAGGAAATGAACATGAAAGACTTTTGAGTAGGTAGAATTCCCCTAGTTACTTGCTCAATTTCAAAATAAAAACATCCTTTCTATTTTCAAAACAAACACCTACACTTTCAAAACATCTTACAAACTTGAAAACATTTTCAAAAGATCAAACACTTTGTATACATTCTTACGAACGAGAATCATTACAAAGTTTGCCTAAACAATGGCCTCTTTACAAAATACTTTCAAAAACCATAAAAAGCACAATTTCAAACAAAAGCAAGTGATCTAGTAAGTAACTAAGAGCCCATGGAAAACCATGGATGAAAAGGGTGCTAATACCTTCCCTTTTCATAATTTACCCCCCGAACTCAAGAAACAATCTCAAAGGTCTTTCATGTGCTTTTTCTCCTTTCCTTTTGGATAAAAGAAAAGTCGGTGATGAATCTTGCTAACTGTAACATTTGCGATCAAATGCAAAACCTTCAAGTCAGTTCTCCCACCGTATCACAGAACTGGCGACTATGCTAGGGAAAATTTTAAAAGTGGGGTTACCTTAGGGTTTAGATCACATTTACTTACTTTCATTGTTTGACTTGTATGCTTTACATTATGGTTCTTTATTTGGGTTTGAATCCTCTACCCAGATTTGAGATACCTTATAGGGAAGTAGCAATATGTTGTGAAAACTGTGTGGGGTATACCGACATGGTCTAAGCAATAGCTATGTTAGTGCGACATATTTGTGGGTACCGGTAGCCCTTGAGTTAATCAAGTAGAATACGGGGCCGCTGAGTAATGTCATGAAGCACTAATGAACTTTTAGAACCTTTACTTGACCAACATGGCCATTAGGACGTAGTGAGATGACCGACTTTGGTGCAGTCCGAAGTTGGTAGATACTCGATACTACATTCATTGAGGTTTGGTTTTTTAGGATATTCCGGTCGCCATTAAAGAGGCTTGTGCTGAAACAATGACCAAGAAAACAAACCACTGATATTGAGCTCCTTAGAACCCGGTTACTATTACTAGGACAGGTTTGAGCCAACTAAACTTCAAGAGGGTACTTACCTATGAGACTCCATGCAAGCCTAAACCTAAGGACTTGTTTGCTTTTTTTGTGTATATTTACTTGTACATAACATCATGAACATCATAACATCATACTCATTCACTAACCATTTCAAGGATCTTGGGATTTATCTTTGTTTCTGTTTTGTAGGACATGGATTCTATTCGCAGGAAAACCATTCAAGTCAATCTTGTAAGGGTCCCTCCTCAACTTAAAGAGCTAGCTTCAAGGATTCCTGAAAATTATCCATTTACCGAAAGACATGGTCGCCTACTAAACTTGGTTACCTCCAACATTGATGAAGACATGATGAAGGTGCTCTTTCAGTTCTTTGATCCTTTACACCATTGCTTCACATTTCTCGATTATAAACTTGTGCCAACTTTGGAAGAATTCTCCCAACTCTTGAGAATTCCCATTATCAATCAACTACCTTTCAATGGTACGGAAAGATATCCAAATCCAAAAGACATTGCTCAAGCTCTACACTTGCAATCATATGATATCACAACTAATTGGGAAACAAGGAGTGGTGTCAAGGGTTTCCTAGCAAAGTTCTTGTTTGAGAAAGCCCAAATCTGTTGGAACTCTTTGGATTTGCAAGATTTTTAGGAAATTGTGGCTCTCCTCATCTATGGGATGGTTTTGTTTCCAAATCCTGACAAACTCATAGATGTGAACACCGTCAAAATCTTCATATCCCGTAACCCGGTGCCTACTTTGCTAGGGGACATCCTACATTCTTTTCACACTCGCACTATGAGGAAAAGAGGTATCCTTATGTGTTATACTTCTCTTTTGGCAAGATGGTTTACTTTGCATCTTCCCCAATCTGTATTGAAGAATGAGCAAGGTCCAAGGTGGTCACAAAGGTTGATGACGCTCAAACATTCAGACATTCATTGGTGTTCCCTATCCATAGAGAATGTTACTATTGTCGATCATTGTGGAGAATTCTATAATGTCCCTTTACTTGGAATTAGGGGAGGTATCACCTATAACCCCTTCTTAGCCTTAAGACAGTTTGGTTACGCCCGAAGGGATGACCCGTACGAGCTGCTCATCCAAGGTTTGGTATTTGACTACGAGAACGACGATCAAGGTCATCGCCATAGATTTATCCGAGCTTGGAGGATGTTAAACAAGGTAGATATCAAGACATTGGGGCATAAGAATTCCATCCCTCTTGAGCCTTACCTCAAATGGTTACGAACTCGTGCTCAGAATCTTATGATGCCTTATCCCTCCATTCTCCCGGTAATCATTGAGCCTGTTATGGAAGGAGATGTTCCACACGGTATCCTACATCCTGACATGCCCACCTCTCTTGAAGGCTTACAAAGAGATTGGATACAACTCAAAGGGGAGAGAGACACTTTCGAAGCCCAATTCTATGCTAGCGAGAAGAAGGTTTTGGAGTTCACTAAGCAACTTCATGAGGAGCAGACTCTGAATGCCTACATCACACCAAAAAGGATGCGTACTACCTTTTTATCTTAGAGCTTTTTTATTATTTTTGCCCAAAGAGGAATTGATGTACTCAAGCTCTAATTTATTAATATAACGTGTGTTTCCTTTTTTGTCTAAAACAAATTTGAATCTTTAAAATCCTTGAAATCATTGCATATGCATTTACCATTCATCATAACATAAGCAAGTTTCTTGCAACAAATCTCCTCATCTTTCTACTTTTTATTTCAGTAATATGGATCTCGAGCAAACGGTGAAGGACCTCCAAGCACAGAATGCACAGTTTCAACAGATGTTCTTAACTCTAGCCAAAGAACAAGAAGAATTGAAGACCTTGCTGGTTGAAGAGAAAAAGAAGAAGAAAAAGAAGATAACCGGAGTTTTAAATATGGGAAGAAGATTCCAAGGACAAGCAAGAAGGACCCTAAACTTTGTAACGCCATCTGGTGAGAAAGACAATCAAGATGGGAAAGGCAAAGAAACAGTTGTCCAGCCAGATTCATAAGAGGAAGAGGAAGAAGAAGATTATTCTGAAGAACAATATCCTCCAGCTGACGACAAGTATAAGCATTTGGAAGAACGGTTAAGTGCAATGGAAATTCAAAAAGTGCCTGGATTGGACTTTGAGGAATTGGGCTTAGTGTCTGGGATTGTCATTCCTCCAAAATTCGAGGCACCGGTATTCGCCAAATATGACAGAGTTTCATGTCCCAAAATGCATCTCCGGTCCCATGTGAGGAAAATCCAGCCTCATACTGCTGATAAGGATTTATGGGTACACTTCTTTCAAGACAGCCTGTCCGAAACTCAACTTGATTGTTTTTATCAGCTAGAAAGAGCCAATGTTCATAATTGGGAAGATCTTGTCGCTGCCTTTTATAAACAATACCAATACAACGCTGATCTTGCTCTCACCCGCACTCAACTCTAGAGTATGGCCATGATTTCAAGTGAAGGCTTTAAAGACTACACACAAAAATGGAGGGACTTAGCAGGAAGAGTCCAACCTGCCCTATCTGAAAGAGAGTTGGTAGACATGTTTTTGGGCACCTTGTCTGGTCTTTTCTTCAATCACTTGATTGGGAGTTCATCGAAAGGTTTTACTAAATTGATATTGACCGGATAAAGGGTGGAAGCCGGGATAAAGAATGGGAAGATTCAAAAAGATGTATCCTCTGCTGCTATAAGAAAACCCTTCATTAGAAAGAAATAAGTTGTTGCTGTATATCCTCAAAGAAATCAAGATAGGGTTGAACGTCGTCCAATGGTGGGGGCTATCATGATTCCTAAACCCGCACTTGCTCAGCAAAGAAGCAACCAGCCAAGAATGTAAAGACCAGTCAGACAGTTCACCCGAATTAATATGACATTATCCCAAGTATTTCCACATCTATTAAGATCCAAACTAGTGACTTTGAAAGAAACTCCAAATAATCCTAACACAACCTCTCCTTATTATCATCCTAATGCCCGTTGTGCATGCCATTCTGAGAGTCCCGGAAATGACACTAACAACTGTTGGACTCTGATAACAAGGTACAAGACCTCCTTGAAGCCAAAGAAATTAAGTTCGATGCGCCAGAAATTCCCAATGTTATTACTGCCCCTATGCCCAAGCACGGTCGTGATGTCAATGTCGTTGAGGAAGATATGTTTGTTACTTTGGTTGATGAACTTGTGACCCCACTCCTGACTATCAAAAGGAACTTGTTGAATGCTGGTGTATTCCCAGGCTATGATGAAAGTTGTCATTTCTGTTTATCCTCACCAACCAACTGTCATTTGTTAAAAGCAGGCGTTCAATGCCTAATAGATGACAAGGAGATTTTGTTTGAAAAGACTTCTATTCCAAATGTTCTTATAATGATGTTTCCATCGTGACCATTTCCGCCAATTCTTCCAGGGTCTCCACCAAAAGACCTGTTAGAATTACATCAGTTCCTAAAGTAGCTCCGTTGATAATTACAATGCCTGGACCAATATCGTATTCGTCAGAAAAAACCCTCCCATGGAATTATAGAGGTGATGTTTACTATCACGGTATCAAGCAAGATTGGCCAGCTGCTGAAGATTCAAGTTTTGAGAAAGTTGACTCTAATATCAGTAATATTGCAGGGACTAGTAAGATAACCCGAAGTGGAAGGGTATTCTCTCTAGAAATTTCTCCTCCAAAAGCTATTTATGGACCCGTAATCATTCCTGTTGTTGTTGCTCCTCCAAAGGCTATTCCCAGTCCTACAATCATCTCTGCTAATTCTCTTGTTGACAAGACTGTTACAATCCCTGTTATCACCCCTACTGACATTCCTGTTGTCGAGTCAACCAAGACTCGAGGTAAAGGTATTATGGTTGATCTTGTCTGGACGAAGGCACAATCAGTAGCTATCCCTCAGACCTCTCGAAAAGAGATGGAGGAGATTCTAAAGATTATAAAAAGAAGCGACTACAACGTAGTCGAGCAACTGGGGCAAACTCCATCAAAAATTTCCATGCTGGCTTTATTGTTATGTTCCGAGGCTCATGCAAAGGCCTTGGTAAAATTCCTTAAAACTGCCCATGTACCCCAAGAAACATATGCCGATCAATTCCAAGACTGCATAGCCAGCTTGACCGCAGATAATGGTTTAGGTTTTTCGAATGCTGATTTAACGCCAAGGGGCAGGAAGCATAACGAGGCATTACATGTCTCAGTCGAATGCAAGGGCATGGCCTTGGCTCATGTCTTGGTGGATACCAATTCGTCTCTGAATGTGTTGCCTAAAAAGGCTCCTGATAGGCTTGATTGTGAAGGATTGACCTTGAAACCTAGCAATATAGTAGTGAGGGCCTTCGACGACTCAAAAAGGATGGTGCATGGAGAAGTGGACATCCCATAAAGGTTAGAACCCAAACATTTGATTAAACTTTTTATGTAATGGATATTCGCCCTTCATATTCCTTCTTATTAGGCCGACCGTGGATTCACAATGCTGGTGCCGTTACTCCTACGTTGCATCAAATGCTAAAATATCCAATTCAGGGGAAAATCATCATCGTTCATAGAGAAGAAGAGTATATGGTCAGCCATCTAAATTCCTTCAGATATGTGGAATTAGATGGTGAATATATCGAAACTCCATTCTAGCACTTTGAAGAAGTCCCGCAAACTGTGGCGGTAACCAAGGTTGTATCTTAACTCCCCAAGATTACAAGGCCTCCGCTCAAGATGTCGTCTTTAAAAGATGCCAAGGAAGTGATAAAAGAAGGTGGGTGCACTATTTAGGGCCAACTCCCAGATATCCCATATAAATCTGACAAATTTGGTTTGGGTTTCACCTCAGGGGCTCAGAAAGTTATACGTCGTGCTCGTGCCGGAGGACCACCCTTAAACATCAGCAACCGTGAAGTCAACACTGTGGAGGATGATGAAGATAGTTATGACCTGGAGGACTGGATTTTCCCAACTGTCAATGGAGGGCTCAGCAACTAGGAAGCTAGAGATTTTGTCCCAATCACTTTTATCCCACAGTAATTTATCTTTAAATTTTGTCGGATCTGTAATATTAAACAATTCAGACTCTTAAAATCATGTGTCTTACCCGAGGCACAATGGTCCATTTGTAAGGGTTATTATCTCATTTCCACATGACATCAATGAATCATGTACGTTTTTGCATACAAACTTTGTGCTCATTGTTTTTTTTTTACATTTTAATTTCTTTCAAAGATAGCTATACTCTTACACACACTCACATTCAAATTGCAGATCTACATCCATTTGGGATCCCATGGGTAACGATTCTGCTATGGCCTTCTGTAATTCTGAAAATCTAATCTATCAAGCCAAAGACGAAGGTGAGGAAGATCGTGAAGTACCAGGGGAACTCTCCAGGTTACTACAACAAGAAGAGAGGACCATTCAGCCCCACAAAGAACCAGTGGACACAATTAATCTAGGTACTGAAGAAGACAAAAGAGATGTCAAGGTGGGTGCCAATCTGGAACCCGGTGTCAAAGAGCATCTGATTCAGTTGTTACACGATTATGTTGAGGTCTTTTCCTGGTCTTACGAAGACATGCCAGGACTTGATGCAGATATCATAGTACATCGTCTACATACAAAAGAGGACTGCCCACCGGTAAAACAAAATGTCTGTCGCATGCGACCAGACATGTCAGAGAAGATCAAGGCAGAAGTCATGAAACAATTCAATGCCAGATTCTTGGCCGTCACCTCCTATCCGCAATGGGTTGCCAATGTTGTTCCCGTGCCTAAAAAGGACGGCAAAGTGCGAATGTGCATGGACTACAGAGATTTGAATAGGGCAAGCCCTAAGGATGATTTCCCACTTCCCCACATTGATATTCTAGTTGACAATACGACACTGCATAAGGTGTTTTCCTTCATGGACGGTTTCTCAGGCTGCAACCAAATCAAAATGGCGCCTGAGGACATGGAGAAAATAACTTTTGTCACACAGTGGGGCATATTCTGTTACAAGGTTATTCCGTTCGGGATAAAGAATGCTGGGGCAACCTATCAATGTGCCATGGTAGCTCTATTTCACGACATGATACATCACAAAATAGAGGACTATGTGGACGACATGATAGCTAGATCTCAAACAGAAGAAGAGCATCTTGATCATTTACAGAAACTGTTTGAGAGGCTAAAGAAATACAAGCTGAGATTGAACCCAAATAAATGCACATTCGGGGTGAGGTCTGGTAAACTTCTAGTCTTTGTTATCAGCAATAAAGGTATCGAGGTGGATCCCGCCAAGGTGAAAGTGATACAAAAGATGCTCGCTCCTCGTACCGAGAAGGAAGTCAGAGGATTCTTGGGACGATTAAACTACATTGCCAGATTCATTTCTCACCTAACAGCTACTTGTGAACCAATCTTCAAATTACTGAATAAAGATCAAGTAGTCAAATGGAATGACGAGTGCCAAACTGCTTTCGACAAGATCAAATAGTACATGCAAGAGCCTCCTGTTTTGATGCCACCAGTCGAGGGAAGACCATTGATCATGTATCTAACTATTTTGGAAAATTCAATGGGGTGTGTGTTGGGGCAGCATGACGAGTTTGGCTAAAAAGAGCATGCTATTTATTACCTGAGAAAAAAGTTTACCGACTGTGAAACAAGATATTCACTGCTCGAGAAAACTTGTTGCGCTCTGGCATGGGCTGCTCGGCGGATAAGACGGTATATGCTGACCCATACTACCTTATTGATATCTAAAATGGATCCAATAAAATACATCTTCGAGAAACCTGCTCTCTCTGGGAGAATAGCAAGATGGCAGATGATCCTGACAGAATATGACATACAGTATACTACCCAGAAAGTAATAAAGGGCAGTGTACTAGATGATCACCTTGATCATCAAGCTGTGGATTTCTACCAGTCCAAGAAGTTCGAATTCCCATATGAAGACATCATGATGGTAAACAACTGTAAAGAATTCAGACCATATGACGGACCTGAACAAGGATCCCAATGGACCCTGGTTTTTGATGGGGCGTCCAACACACTCGACAATGGTATAGGTGTTGTACTTATATCTCCTGAAGGATGTCATACTCCCTTTACGGCAAGACTCTACTTCAATTGTACAAATAACACGGCAGAATACGAAGCGTGCATTTTTGGTCTCAAAGCTACCATAGATTTGGGGATCAAATCCTTAAATGTATTAGGAGATTCAGCCTTGGTCATCAGCCAGATCAAAGGAGAGTGGGACACCAAACACCCTAACCTTATCCCCTACAAAGAACATGTGCTGACATTGATCCCACATTTTGAGAAGATTACCTTCGAGCATTTCCCGCGAGAAGAAAATCAGCTAGCAGACGCACTAGCCACAATGTCATCCATGTTTAAACATAAATGGGATAACGAGGCTCCCCAAATCACCATTGAACGAATGGATGAACCAGATCACTATCACGAGATTAATACTGAAGAAGTAGTGGACCAGCCTTGGTTTCACGAAGTCAAGAGGTATCTCGAGGCTCAAGAATATCTGGAAGGAGCTTCAGTCAATAATAAGAAGTTCTTAAGGAGATTCTCTGCTAAATTCTTCCGTAGTAATTACATTCTCTACAAACGCAACCATGCCTCTGTGTTACTTCGGTGCATAGACAAGGTTGAAGCGGAAAAGATCATGGCTGATCTACATGAGGACACTTTTGGCACCCATTCCAGTGGGCATATGATGGAAAAGAAAATCCTACGAGCAGGCTATTACTGGTCTACCATGGAAGCAGATTGCTATCAACACTCTCAAACCTGCCACAAGTGTCAGATCTATGTTGACAAGGTGCACGTACCTCCGGTTCCTTTGAATGTCTTGACGACTCCTTGGCCTTTTGCTATGTGGGGCATTGATATGATTGGGGAAATCAAACTAACAACCTCTAATGGACACCGCTTCATCTTAGTGGCCATTGACTATTTTACAAAGTGGGTTGAGGCGGCCTCTTTCGCTTCCGTTACCAAGAATATTGTCGCTTGGTTCATCAAGCAGAATCTCATTTGTCGGTATGGTATCCCGGAGAGGATCATCACATACAATGATACGAATCTAAACAATACTATGATCACCACCCTGTGCAAGCAAATCAAGATCCAGCATCACAACTCTTCCCCTTACCGGCCAAAGATGAATGGTGCTATCGAAGCTGTAACGCCTGTAATTTAATTAGTTATTTAATTAAATTATTTTTGGAATATTTGAGAAGTTGTGTTGCGTTTAATTGGATTTAATTATTTTATTAAGTGGGGAAATAATATTAGAAGTATAATATTATTTGATGTGGGCTTGTTTTAAAGGAATAGAAGTAATAAGGGGGTGTATTAGTTTTAAGCCCAATAAGAAATAAAGAATAATAGGTTATTTTATTGTTGTTAGAAAGAATAGAAAGAAGAGGCAGTAAAAGAATAAGGATTAAGAAGAAGAACGTGAAGCTGCTGGAAAAAGAGGAAAAATGGCAGAATGAGGTTTCGACCGGAAGATTATAGAGCGACCTTCAATCTAAGGTAAGGGTGGGGTTCTGACTCTATAATTGGGTTCATGATAATTATTATGTAGGGTTAGAGGTGATTGTTGTCTTGTTCATGAATTGAATATTTATGATGTTGTATGATGAAAAATTGATGAATTATAGATGAATAATGATGTATCGATGCAGTTTAATTGATGTAGAATCATAGGGTAATTGTAAGTGATGATTATCTATAATTGGATTAAGTTTTTAGGGCTTAAATTATGGGAACCATAGTGAAAACGGAGAGGAAATCGCAGAAATTATGCAGGATAGAGCAGTATGCATCGACCCCAAATGGTATGTATCAATACAAGCTGGTCTTCAGACTCAGGATGAGTCAACACGAAGAGGTATTGCATCGATCCATGAGGGTTGTTAGACTCAGGATGAGTCGATACGTAGGATGCATGTGTCGATACATGTTGTGTGTTAGACTCAAGATGAGTCGATCCAAGAGAGGATGCATCGACTCATGTTGCAAGTTTAGTGCAGTACGCGTCGATCCAAGACGTTTTGCGTTGATCCATATTGTCTGGTTTTTGGCAGATTCAGTTTGAAAATGCTGTAACTTGAGTTTTAGGATGTCATTTGAGATGTCGTTCAAAGCGTTAAATAACTAACATGATGAGCTTTAATCCTAAGGATTAAAGTGAAGAATAGGAAGTGTAGTCCTAGTAGCCAATTTATGGAGTTAGAGTTAGTTCCTGTGTTGATTGTTACATTGATTTTTATGCAGAATGATGAAGATGAGATGCTTAGAAGCTGTTGTTTGGTTTGTAATAGTAGGACTAATAATAATAACGATGTAAGATTACGGAATAGCAGTATGTAGAGGTTTGGTGACTGAGAAGTAAGCCTTAGTTGATTAACTAATTATAGGCAATATCTAGTATATGCCTATGGCCAACATTATGAAATTGATGAATTACTGTCGTATTAATGTACAACTGAGTTATTAATGAGATGTTATTAATGAAGTTGTGTTTGATAATTTATGATGAATAAATGATGTTTGATGAATAAATGATGGTTGATAAATTATTACGATGATATGAGATGTTGATGAAAAGATGTTGAGATTCTTTTGAGATGTAGGCCTTTGGCCAACGATGGTGTTGTATTGAGATGTTGTCAACTATGGTGTTGTTATTACATTCATGATTGTGTCGCATATATTGCATTTAGAGATGGAGCTTATGCTCGTTGAGATGGCCTGTATTGACGGATATTGAGATGAAGGCTTATGCCTTGTTGATGCCTCTATTAATAGGCAATTTTTGAGATGAGAGTTTTGCTCCAATGGTACCACATGCATTTGTATAGTATTGAGTCACATTATATGATTGCATAAAGAAACGTGTATTGATGTGGTGAATGTGTATTATTATTGTGATTATTATTGATTATGAGATGAGAAGTGGTGATGTTATGTGATATAACTTAATATATTAATTATCATGCGCTTCATTATATTGTTAGATATCTCACCCCTTCTGTTTGAATGTTGCCCTTCTGTTGGTAATGTGCAGGTAATCAAGAGTGAAGGTTGTATACCTTCGATAGTTCGAGTCAGTGTCATTGCTCTGATATGAACACTCGGGGGGATGAACGCTTGTTGTTTTTTATTGTTGATTATTCAGTTGTTGAACTTTAAGTTGATTATTATTCAATTGTGTTGTTTTGAAGTCGTTGTATTGATGATAAAGATGTTATTAAGAATTCCGATGCGTAGATGTTGAATTATTTAATTAAAGATGTTATGATGATGGTTCATCTGATGTTTTAAAAGTGTTATATATCCACGATGAATGCAATGGATTTTGATAAATGAATTTGTGGCATCCCGATTCGTTTGCACGAATGATCTTTATAACTCTGATTTATTTATATAATTTTCTGGGGTAGAATTGGGGTGTTACAAAGTTGGTATCAGAGAAAAAGGTTGGTCCAACCTTGTCGTGGAGTCGTAGTTGTCTAACAATCGAGTATTATTAATTTGAGTTCTAATCGTTGTTTATGTTGTAGTGAGAAGTTGATATGGCTGGAAGGAATGATGTTGCACTTACTGCTGCTTTAGAAGCAATGGCTCATGCGATGGAGAATCAGCCGAATGCTGACGGAAATGTTGTATCTCGTAGCTTGGCGACCATCCAGAGAGAGAATATGCCTACGTTCAAGGGAAAGTATGATCCTGACGGGGCATTGGAGTGGTTGAAAGAGATTGAGAGAATCTTCTGTGTGATGAACTGCACTGCCACACAGAAGGTTCGTTATGGTACCCATATGCTAGCAGTCGAGGCTGATGACTGGTGGCTAGAGACTTGTCAAAAATTGGAAGTTGCAGGTGAGAATGTCACTTGGGCAGTGTTCCGTAGGGAATTTTTGAGGAAGTACTTTCCTGAAGATGTCCATGGTAAGAAGGAGATTGAATTCCTTGAGCTGAAGCAAGGAAATATGTCGATTGTTGAGTATGATGCCAAGTTTTCTGAGTTGGCTAAGTTTTATCTGCATTACACTGAGGCCGATGCTTAGTTTTCGAAGTGTATCAAGTTTGAGAACGGTTTGCACCCAGAGATCAAGAAGGCATTTTGATACTAGAAGATTTGTATCTTTGCTAATTTGGTTGATAGTTGCAGGATTTATGAGGAGGATAATAATTCTCATTACAAGATTATCAGTGAGAAGAGGGGTAAGCACCAACATAATCGTGGTAAGCCTTATGATACCCCAGCTGGTAAAGGTAAACATAAAGTTTCTCAGAGTTAGAGGACTAGTGGGGGAGATGCTCCTGCTGGTGTGGTTTGTTTTAAGTGTGGAAAACTTGGGCACAAAAGTAATGTGAGAACTACTGAAGTGAAGAGGTGTTTCCGTTGTGGCAATAACAGACATGTTGTATCTGAGTGTGAACATAAGGATGTGATTTGTTTCAATTGTAGAGAAGAAGGGCATATTGGTAGGCAGTGTCTGAAATTGAAGAGGGCTCAGTCAAGTGGTAAAGTGTTTGCTTTGGTTAAGGATCAAACAACTGTTGAGGATAGACTTATCAGAGGTACATGTTTCATTAATAGTACTCCTTTAATCACTATTATTGATACCGGTGCTACACATTGTTTTATTGTTGTTGATTGTGTTGAAATATTAGGTCTTATGTTGTCTTCTTTGAATGGAGAAATGGTCGTCGATACTCCAGCCAAGGGGTCGGTGACTACTTCTTTTGTGTGTTTGAAGTGTCCCTTGTCGATCTTCGACAGAGACTTTGTTGTTGATTTGGTCTGTTTACCATTAAGAGGTTTGGATGTGATTTTAGGTATGAACTGGTCAGAGCATAACTATGTTCATATTAACTGTTATGACAAGTCTGTGAAGTTTTCTACTCCTGAGGAAGAGGAAGATGGTATGTTGTCTGCTAATCAGTTGAGGAAGTTGGTGCAAGAGGAAGCACAAATGTTCTCGTTGATGGTGTCGCCATCTGTAGAGACTCAAGCTATAATTGAGGAATTGCACGTGGTGTGTGAATTTCCTGAAGTTTTCCCTGATGAAATTCCTGATGTACCGTCGGAGAGGGAAGTTGAATTTGCAATTGATCTTGTACCTGGTACCAGACCTGTGTCTATGGCACCATACATGATGTCTGCATCTGAATTGTCAGAGTTAAAGAAGTAGTTGGGAGTGTTACTTGAAAAGAAGTTTGTAAGACCAAGTGTATCACCGTGGGGAGCTCCAGTGTTGTTAGTAAAGAAGAAAGATGGAAGTATGAGGCTCTGTGTTGATTATAGACAACTAAATAAAGTGACGATTAAGAACAAGTATCCGCTTCCAAGAATAGATGACTTGATGGACCAATTGGTGGATGCTCATGCGTTTAGCAAGATTGATTTGAGGTCGAGTTACCATCAGATTAAGGTGAAGGATGAAGATATCCAGAAGATGGCTTTCAGAACGCGTTATGGACATTATGAGTATTCGGTGATGCCTTTCGGTGTTACTAATGTGTCGGGAGTATTCATGGAATATATGAATCATATCTTTCATACTTATTTGGATCGGTTTGTAGTGGTGTTCATTGATGATATTTTGATTTACTCTAAGTCAGAAGAAGAGCATGCAGAACACTTAAGAGTGGTATTGCAAGTTTTGAAAGAGAAGAAGTTGTATGCAAAGTTGTCCAAGTGTGAATTCTGGTTAAAAGAGGTTAGTTTTCTTGGTCACGTGATTTCAGGTAGTGGCATTGCTGTAGATCCATTGAAGGTTGATGATGTGTTGCAATGGGAAACTCCAAAGTCAGCTACTGAGATTAGAAGCTTCTTGGGATTAGCTGGTTATTATATAAGTTTTATCCAGGGTTTTTCTAAGTTGGAACTTCCGTTGACTAAGTTGACTTGTAAAGGGAGAGCTTTTGTGTGGGATGTTCAGTGCGAAGAAAGTTTTATAGAATTGAAGAAGAGGTTGACATCCGCCTCGATTTTAACATTGCCTAATCCAGGAGAGCCTTTTGTGGTGTATTGTGATGCTTCTAAGATGGTTTTAGGAGGTGTGCTTATGGAGAATGGTAAGGTAGTTGCTTATGCGTCAAGGCAGTTGAGGACTCATGAGAAGAACTATCCTACGCATGATTTAGAGCTTGCTGCAGTTGTCTTTGTGTTGCAGATTTGGAGGCATTATCTTTATGGTTCTAGATTTGAAGTGTTTAGTGACCATAAGAGCTTAAAGTATTTATTTGATTAGAAAGAGTTGAATATGAGGCAACGAAGAGGGTTAGAATTGTTAAAGGATTATGATTTTGGTTTGAATTATTGATAACACTTACTTTACACTTGTTTTTTACTCTGATTTCACATGTTATTTAGCTTTTTTATTATTGTTTTATCGTATTATGCCTATCTTTTTTTTCCTTTTCAGGTATTTCAAATATCCAGAGCTCCCCTAAAGAAATGAAGGAAAAAAGGCTGAAAATTAGGAGTTTAGGTCAAATTTGCACTCATGGCGTCCACCATGGTGCCAGCCATAGGATAGGCCATGATGTGGACTACCTCCTGCTGACCTCAACTGCCACGTTCCCCACTTCCGTTCATTTACACTCATGGAGGGCGCCATGGCCTCCATGGGGGGCGCCACCTTTGGACGATGTTTTCCCCCCCAAAAGGAGTTGGGGGGCATTCCTGTGATTTCCTACATTTCTCATCCTCTATAAGTAGAAGTTCCTAATTTTATTTCAATTCACCCAAGCTTAGTTGCAAACTTGATCCAACCATATTTGCGAACTTAAGCCATATAATTTTACCATTGTAAAGCGATAATTCTTCACATCGGGGAATTATTGCATTGTCGATTGAGTCTGTGATCGAGTTCATAGATTGAGTCTGTAATCGAGTTTGGAGCACTTCGGCAGAAGTTAATCTTGCCACATTTATTTTCAACTGCTGTTTATTTCGCATTTTACTTCCAGTTTGTACTAGATTTAAAACCTCCCCGTTTGGAGCAGGTTTCTATTTATATATTCTGCACTTCTTTTACTTTGTTTATTTCCCGCACCTACTTTTACTTCGTTTATTTCCCGCACTGCTTTTACTTTGTTTATTTCCCGCACTGCTTTTACTTTGTTTATTTTCCGCACCTACTTTTACTTTGTTTATTTCCCGCACCTGCTTTTACTTTGTTTATTTCCTGCACCGCACTTTAAATTATTTACTTTCTCGCATGATTTATTTTAACATGTCTGCTTACATTCCCATGCCAGGCTGAACCTTACTGGGCTAGAATGTAAGGAATCTAGTTAGATCGATATTCCAAATAATGTGTCAATAGAATGCTTATAGGCTATTTTGATTTTTAGTACGAGTTTTCTATACTTTATTGTTGTTGGGTAAGATCGAAAGCCGTCCAACCCTTTGTTAAGCTCGGTTAGTTCTAACTGGTCAAAGGAAGCGAAAGCGCTTTGTCCGGTTAGTTAGGGATTTTTATTATCAAAGAAATCAATTTTGAAACTATTTTCGGACGCGTTTATAGGGCTAAAGTTAGGTTCCCTTTTATTAGAAATTCCAGCTCAAAATACTTTTCAACTTGGTCAAGTACTCTATTTCTTAAAAATAGGTTTATTACTTTAACACAATGCGCGCCTTTTTATAAGTGACAATAAGAAGGTATGATTAGAGAGTAAACTCGGTTCTGATTATGCGAAAGCGACAGTTCTTGTTAAATTAGTTCTTTTCTTTAGTAGAAAATATTGCCCTATAAGTAGTTTTATTCTGAAGCATTGCGAATATCATCTGACTACGTGAATTACATTCGACCCTGCTTTTATATCTGAAGTTTATTTTGCTACACTTTACTTTCTTGCATGCTAAATTCCCTATTTAATATTGACTTAGCTAAACACCGTAACAATAGGAAACGATAGATTAACGATTGGTCTTTGTGGATCTATAATCTTTTATATTACTCTGACGTGATTCGTACACTTGCGAATACACCGCATCAAGTTTTTGGCGCCGTTGCCGGGGAGCAATTTCATCAAATTTCGCACCCTATAGTCGCACCATCTAGACTAAGTTTTACAGTCCGATTAATGCGAAGATCTCGCAGAACCGAAACCTTATTCAATCCTTTAGTAGAACCTGAACGTTACATCCATTTTCTCCGTAGAATTAGAAAAACTATGGTCGAGAATCGTAACCAAAGACCCCTTAAGGAATTTACCCAACCGTCAGATGAGGAACCTAGTTCAAGTATCGTAAACCCAGCTATAACCATAAATAATTTCGAACTAAAACCCTCATTGCTACAATTGGTGCAACAAAACCAATTCGGTGGTCTCGCTACTGAGAACCTGAATCAACACTTAAAAACTTTTATACAATTAGAAGACACTTTAAAATGCAATGGTGCTTCGCCTGAGGCAATACGACTAAGATTATTCCCTTTTTCCCTCAGAGATAAAGCACGAGATTGGTTAGATTCCCTTCGACCCAATTCAATAACAACCTGGGAAGACCTTAGGAGAGTATTTCTCGTAAGATATTTTCCGCCCAACAAAACTGTTGTCCTTAGAAACCAAATCACTAGATTTAACCAAAACCTGGGAGAATCACTTTTTGAAGCTTGAGAGAGATATAAGGACTTATTAAGAGCCTGCCCACACCATGGCCTAGAACAATGGCTAATCATCCACACCTTCTATAATGGACTCCATTACAACACAAAGATGTTTATCGATGCTGCCGCTGGTGGCGCATTGATGAATAAACCTTACCTAGAAGCCTGCGCTCTCATTGAGGACATGGCCCAAAACCATTACCAATGGGGAACAGAACGAGCTACGGTAGAGAAAAAGGATACCCAAGGAGGAAAACATGAGATAAGTTCTCTAGACATGATGCAAGTTAAAATGGACTCTCTTGCCTTAAAAGTTCAAAACATGTCTCAAAACCCTAATAATGTAGCCGCAGTAGCTTCCGAATGCAAACTCTGTGGGACCCAAGGACATCAACCTGCGGAATGTAACTTGTTGAATGAGCCTTGCTCAGACCAAGTAAATTACACCCAAGGAAACCCATTTTCAAACACTTACAACCCCGGATGGAGGAATCACCCAAACATTTCTTATAAAAACAATAGCCCAATACAAAACTCTACACCTCCAAAACCTACAGGTTTCCAAGCCCAAAGACCAAATCAACCTATGCAAGCTGTGGCACCCAAACCAAACCTTGAGAAAATCATGGAAAATTTCATTTCATCTCAAACCCAGCAAAACAAAGAGTTCCTAAATCAGAATATTCACGTAAACGAACTAATCATGCAATTAGGAACTAAGGTTGATCAGATAATTACGCATAACTAGATGCTTGAAACCCAGATCTCGCAGATAGCCTAAACACAAGCCCCACAAACTACACCTAGAGGACAATTCCCTGGACAACCTCAACCAAATCCTAAAGGGCAAGCTAATGCCATTTCCTTACGAAGTGGGACTACTTACAATAGACCCAAGAATCCAGCCATGAGTACACTCTCACAACCTAAGACAAATGTTTTACCTACAAACCAAGTGGAGGAACCAGAGGAACCCGAAAAGCAAAAAGAACCAGAATTAAAAGATAAAACTAATAAATCACCACCCCCGTACAAACCCCCGGTCCCATTTCTGCAAAGACTTAAACAAACCAAACTTGACAATCAATACCAGAGATTTGTTAAAGTTATAGAAAAACTCCATGTAGAGATTCCTTTCACCGAAGCCATCACTCAGATACCATCTTATGCTAAATTCCTAAAAGACATCCTGACCAACAAGCGTAGACTTGATGATCCCAAACCTATCGAATGCAATTTTATTTCAGAAAATAAACTTGCCAAGAAAGAAAAGGATCTAGGAAGTTTTTCCATTCCTTGTATCTTAGGAAATCATACTATTGACAAAGCCTTCTTAGATCTAGGAGCTAGCGTCAGCCTTATGCCTTTAGAAATTTGTAGAAGGTTAAACTTAAGAGAATTGCAGCCGACTAAAATTTCTCTCCAGCTAGCTGATAGATCAGTTAAGTATCCTATAGGCATACTTGAAGACATACCAGTTAAGATTGGTCAGCTATATATCCCAACTGATTTCGTGGTTATGGATATTAAAGAAGACGAATAAATCCCAATCCTCTTAGGTAGACCATTCCTATCAACAGTCGGAGCCATAATTGACGTTAAGAAAGGAAAATTAGCATTTGAGGTGGGTGATGAGAAGATAGAATTTATTCTTTCAAAGTTCTTAATGGCACCAGTCATAGGAGATGCTTGTTATGCCATCGACGTCATTGACGAGTGTATATTGGAACTTAAGCGAGAGGAATCTAACAAAAATATTAAGTTACCTTCGACCCCCATTATGGAGGACGATAGATTTAAAAGTTTAGAACCTTACATCGATGGCGACCTCTATGAATGTTTATCGCTTACTCCCGATCCCATGCCTTGCCCTTTGAAACCATCTTTAGAACTGAAGGAACTTCCCAAGAACCTCAGATACGAATTCTTAGATAAAGAGATGAGTCATCCTGTTATAGTTAATGCTATTTTAAGTCAAGATGAGACAACTCAACTCTTAGAGATCTTACGAAAATATCCCTCAGCTTTAGGGTATAACATCTCCGATTTAAAAGGAATAAGTCCATCGGTGTGCATGCACCGGATCTTGTTAGAGGAAAACTCAAAACCCTCAAGAGAACATCAAAGAAGAATAAACCCTATAATGAGCGATGTTGTTAAAAGAGAAGTTCTTAAGTTACTAGAGGCTGGTATAATTTACCAAATATCATATAGTAATTGGGTGAGCCCTGTGCATGTGGTGCCAAAGAAAGGAGGCATCACAGTCATAGAAAATGAGAAAGGTGAGCATATTGCTAAACGAACAGAAGGAGGTTGGCGTATGTGTATACGTCCCATTTACATCCAAAGATAGGATTAATTACCAAATCAATGGTAAGATAACAATGTCAAAGGAAAAGAAAATGAACAAAAAATACTTTTGAGTAGGTAGAACGCTCCTAATTACTTGCTCAATTTCAAAACAAACATCCTTGCTATTTTTCAAAACAATCACTTACACTTTCAAACATCTTACCAACTTGAAAACATTTTCAAAAGATCAAACATCTTTGTATACATTCTTACAAACAAGAATCAGTAAAAAGATTGCCTAAACAATGGCCTATTTACAAAATACTTTCAAAAGACCACACAAAGCACAATTTCAAACAAAAGCAAGTGATCTAGAAAGTAACTAAGAGCCCATGAAAACCATGGATGAAAAGGGTGCTAATACCTTCCCTTTTCATAATCTCCATCCCCCCCCCCCCCCGAACTCAAGAAATAATCTCAAAGGTCTTTCCTGTGCTTTTTCACCTTTCCTTTTGGATAAAAGAAAAGTCGGTGGCGAATCTTGCTAACCGCAACATTTGCGATCAAACGCAAAACACTTAAGTCAGTTCTCCCACCGTATCACACCATGGTATGATTCGTGATCAACATTTAAAGGAGAGCAATCTTTATGTTGATGGTTTGTTGTTTTGTTGAGGTTTGAGACGAGCCACCGTAGAAGAAGGTTGAATCGATCGTCGGAAATCTCAAGTTGAGAGAGGAAGAGAGAAATTGAGTTTGAGACATGAAGGGTCACTCAACTAAACGCAACGTTCTCCTCTTTTTTTATTATTATTTTTACTTTATTTTGTTTATTTTATAATCATAATTAATGAAGAATAAAAATTTGGCCATGTTTGTTGTATGGATTGGGCCTGATGCGCCTGGGGATTCCATTCACACCCTTGGCATGGTCCTCATACTTCTTGGGTTGAGCAATACACTCCCTCTATTTCTACCATACTTTTAACTTCCCATATTTTATTAGTTTTAACTTCATTTTTTCCATGACTTTAATGATGAAAATGATACAAAGAAAGTGATAGAACATTTTAGAATTTTTTAAGACCTCTCCTTAGAACTTTCATTAGAGTTTTCTATTATTTTCATGTTTGATAATCATTTTCCATGTCATTTTTAGCCAAGATTTTGTGATAGAATGTTAATGTAATTTTCGCAATGTGGAATAATTGGAAATCAATTCTTTGATCACTCGTGCGAAGCAGCTTCTGTAGAGTTTTCTTATCGCTTGCATGGTTTTGAAGAGGCATCAGACCTTCTCCGTTAGGTATCATCATGGCTTCACTTTTATTCCTTATTTCCATGCTTTACCTCTTCCTAGAGATCATGAGAAGTAAGGCTTTACTTCTTTCTGATACCATGAGAAGTAGGGTAGAGATGTATGAAAGGGATCTCCATTGCTAATCATGTTAGGAACCCCTCTGGTTTATTTAAAGACATGTTTAGGGAAATTCCGCATTGTGGGCATTCTACTTGCTACTTGTGTGCGGTTTATTTAAAACCCTACCTTTGAAGTAGGTATTCTGCTCACGTATTTATATTTGTGCCCGCATATGTTACAGATGATAAGTCCTCAAAAAGAGGTGAGGGGGAGGGTTAGTAATCGACCCCCGCAATTTCGTCTGTGTCATCCTTAGCTCGTGATGCACCACGATGCTTCGGATTTATGCCTGATCTTGTTATTGAGTCATCAAGTGGGGAGGGGTTTTGCAATCGAACCCCCACGCTTTGTCAGGAATTCTCATTACCCGATGTTGATACTCCGTGATTGTTCATGTTTCCTTCTGTCGTCTAACTCGATCTCCTATATCTTAGTTAGGTGTTCAGTCGCTTTGGACATCACATTTTTGTTTTACATCCTATTCCCGCTTGTTTGTCTTGGGTGATACGCTCCCCTTGACTAAAGCATTTCGTTTATTTTCCTTACTCTTTTATGTGTGTGCTCTTCCGAGCTTGCTTGTTTTATCCTTGTACATACCATGTTCCCTTAGGATGCGCTTGTTTCTTTCGGATGCAAGTTAGACCTTAGGTTGCAAACCATGCATGCTAACATTAGGTAAACATTTTCCTTTCATCCTTGACATAGGGCCACCGTTGTATGATAACATTAGGTTAGAAATAGGCTAGTCCCCCGTAGACTCTTTTCTTGCCCTTTTTGCACCCTTGCATCTAAAACTAAAACCTTTTCCTCAGCAAATCATACAACATGCTAACAACTTAAACCTTTTTTCAAGGTAACAAAATACAAACTAACTCAAACCTTTTTGTGCGCCCAAGCACCTTTTATCTAAAACCCTTTTTTCAGTAATGACATGATTAATTCACTTATGTTCCAACACGTGAGTCTCCAAAGGTCGAGCTGCGGCAGAAGGCGGAATTAACACTATTCATAAAAAACACAAACAAACAAAAACATGTAAGCCGAACTACAGTAACTCTGATTCTTCAAAAAGGATACGTAGGAATTGGGGTAGGTCCCAAGCGAGTACAACTTTATTTTCCCTACATTCTTTTCTCTTTTCTTTTGCATGCACTTCTCCTTAGCAGTAAACAATAAGCATAGATTAGAAACACCCATAAGATAGATAACAAGAGTGGATACCATAGAATACTACGGGCGTGTGGGGTGCTAAAACCTTCCCCTCGTGTAATAGGCTCCCTTACCCGGTCTCTCAGTCGCAAGACCATGACTTCTCCATTCTTAGGTTTTCTCGATGTTTACCTTTCCCTTCATGTGGGATAAAAAACATTCCATGGCGACTTTATTTTTTGATGATTTTCAGCCGGTTGTTTCATAAGTATCTTAGAAAACTCTTCTATTGTGGGTACCAACTGATAATCTGGTAAGGTAAAACAATGATGCTTAGGATAAAAGAACTGGAATAGAATACTCATCATGTCTTCTTCAAAACCTGAGGTAACCAAACTGAGTAGATAACCATGCCTCTAGGTGAATTAATAGTTTTCAGGAACCTTCAAGACTAACTCCTTAAGCTTAGAAGGTACCCTTACAAAGTTGATTCTAATAGTGTTTCTGCGAGCGGAGGCCATGACCTGCAATAAAGAAAAAAGATAAATCCCTGGGTCCTTAAAATGGTTAGTGAAAATGTTATGATGATATGATATTATGTTTATGTTAAATAAGTAGAAAACATAAAGAAGTCACACAAGAGCCTCAGGTTTAAAGGCTTGCATGAAGTCCATAGGTAAATACCCTTCCCTATTGAAGTTAAGTTGGCTCAAGCTATCCTAAAATAGTAACCGAGTTCTAGGAATCTCATATCACTGGTTTTTCTTGCAGGCTTTATTTTAGCACGACAACTGGTTTGCCACCAAAACATCCCGAAAGTCGAATCTCAATGAGCGTAGCTTCGAGTACCAACCAACTTTAGACTTCACCAAAGTCGATTATATCACTACTTTCTAATGGCTAAGATGGGTCAATTAAGGTTCTAAAAGTAAGTTAGTGTTAACGACACCACGCAGAAGCCTAATGTTATCCTTGAATGACTCAAGGAACATCAATACAAACCAAAGTGTCACACTAATTGTAGCCATCATGTTAACCATATCGATCTACGTCGTACAACCTTTATGATCTACTTCTACTCACCTAAGGAATCCCTAGATCCGGGTGTAGGATATTTCACAAGCAATAATACCCAGACAAACCCTTAAAGTTAAAGCAGACAATTCAAGCAAGTAAAGCAAGTAAAAGTGATCTAAACTCTAAGGTAACCCTTCTTTTTAAGTTCCCCAACATAGTCGCCATTTCTGTAATACGGTGGGAGACCTGACTTGTTTTGTATTTTATCGCAAATGTTACAGATAGCAAGAGTCGCCACCGACTTTTCTTTTATCTAATAAGGAAAAGGTGAAAATAACAGGAAATACCTTGATAGATTTTGAGTTCAGGGGGTAAGTTATGAAAATGGAAGGTGTTAGCACCCTTTTCATCTGTAGTTATCTAGGGCTCATAATTTCTTAGCTCACTTTGAAAACTTGCTCTATGTGTGTGTGATTTGTTTGAAAATATTTTTGAAAACGCCAATGTAAGGAGAACTTTGTAATGACTCTTATATCAGTCCTCAAGAATGCGTACAAAGTGTTTAAAAATGTTTATTTTAAAAGTGTGATGTGAGAAATATTTTGTTTAGAAGAGTTTGTGAGCAAGCGATGAAAAGTATCCTACCCACTCAAAGTTGTTCTTGTTATTTTCCTCCTCCTTTATAAATAATGCTATCCACTCTATTAGTTGGTAGGTAGCTCCATCTATTGGATGTGAAGGGACGGGAAAAAGGTCATCGTACGATCATCAAAGGCAACTTGTAAGGATGCTTTAGCAGTTTCGTAGAGGGCTAGATCATGTTATTGATAGGAAACTTTGAAGGATCGTCGAGGGACTATGATCTTTTATTCAGAGGGACTTTACTAAAACATCCCTACTTTCGAGGGACATGACCGTTATTCCGAAAGGCAACGAAGAGAGGCTACCCTAGAGGTGTCAGTGTGACAAGTATGTTTGATTCAGTTATTTATCTTGAAATTAGTTTTTCTAGCATTTGTTTTTAGTCTTGCCATATAAACCCTAATTACTAACAATTGCATAAAATATAGTAGCAGAAGGTAAAGACGGAAATATAAACCTAGGCTATTACAGAGTTTTGGGACAGTTACATAGTAGTGAAGTGCGGAAAATAAAACCTACAACTATTACATACTAGGAGCAGTTTCATAATAGAAAAATGCGGAACAAATAAAGCTACGCTATTACAGTTGAACGCGCTCTATACACTTTATTTAGGAAAATAAAAATAGGATGAAAATAGCGAAGAAAATGTTTTGGTGATTTTTTATGAAAAAAATGATTTATGATAATTAATTAAATAAACCTAAAAAACCTAATTAATTTTAATTAATAAAAAAAGGTTAATTTTGAAAAAAAAGTTGAATTAAAAAAAAACCTAAAACGTAATTAATTTTAATTAAAAAAAGGTTAATTTTGAAAAAAAATTAATTAAAAAACCTAAAGCCTAATTAATTTTAATTAATAAAAAAAGGTTAATTTTGAAAAAAAAGTTAATTAAAAAACCTAAAACCTAATTAATTCTAATTAATAAAAAAAGGTTAATTTAAAAAAAAAAGTTAATTAAAAACCTAAAACCTAATTAATTTTAATTAATAAAAAAAGTTAATTTTGAAAAAAGTTAATTAAAAAACCTAAAACCTAATTAATTTTAATTAATAAAAAAAATTTTAAAAAAGGTTTATGTTTAATGATTAATAAAAAATAATTAAGTTGGCCAAAAAATAGATAGGGGAAGAAGCTCAATGGAAAATAGGGTTAGAAAACAAAAATAGTGCAAATGTCAGGGGTGGGTGTTGAACCCACGCCCTTTGCCTTCACAACAACATGGCTTGCCAAAAAATAGATAGGGGAAGAAGAATCAATTGAAAATAGGGTTAGAAAAAAATAGTGCAAATGCCAGGGGTGGGTGGAACCCTACCCCCTAATTTGGGCCTTGTGAATTCAATGGTATCCTTGATTTTGGCTTATTCACCCTGTACAAAGAGATACAACGTAAATATGGAAAATCGGTGTAAACATGGCAACACCTCCCCCATGCACCATGGGGCTCATGCAATGGTTTTATCCTGCACTAATACATCTCAAACGCATGTTAGTAACATTAGTTTCAATCAAAGCATGATAAAACAAAAAATATGAATTCATGCAAATATAGAAAACTGATTATGCATGCTCATGATTTTCAGGCCTCTTGAATCATCACAATCGATCCCCACTTACTCTATAACACTTCTTGAATTGAATGGGATGGTTGTCTTGCTTTGAGAGAGGCTAGAAATAGGGTTTGAAGTTTGTCCTGGTTTTGGACAATTTTGGAGTTTTTTGGAATAGTGATCTCTTGCCAAGTTTTTCGTGGTCTTGTTGTTGTCTGAATATATATATATATATGTATATATATATATATATATATATATATATATATATATATATATATATATATATATATATATATATATATATATATATATATACGAAAATTAGGTCAAAATAAGTGGGCTTGGACCTTTGTATGAAAGCCTTAATTTTATTTAATTTGTTTTAGATTTAAATAAATAAAATTAAAAGTAAATGGAATAAAAATCAAAGGGGTGTATGAATAGGTTCAGAGGTTCACTATGAGGCTAATACACGTTTGGACATTGAAACACAAGCCCATTAGCCCAAAAATTCATGTTTGATCAATTTAGGTTTCATGCATTTTCTCGAAATTTCCCAACTTGTGTCAATCATAACTATCTCAATTGTTATCATATAAAGGCGATCTTGGACTTTTTGGAAAGCTCAAGATGTCCCCTACAATCTCCATGATGATCATTTTTTTCATTTAAAGACTTTATCTTGATGTAAGTTACCTTGACAAAAGGTGTCTTTTTGTTAACTTTTGAAATGACCTAAAATGTTTTGGCCCATATCTCTTAAAATGAAGCATTTTTTGGGTTTGAGCTTATAGAGAAAAAGTTGTAGAGAATTGAATTTCCTTCAAAATGAGCTTTGGTTGAAAAAAATTTATGAAGCATGTGAAAGTTATGCTTGGTCAAAGTTCAGTTGATTTCTCCTTAAGAAAACCCTAATTTGGCAACTTTAACTTTTGATTAATTGAAAGTTTTCTTGATAAATCATGATCAAACCTTGATCAAATGATGAATGTGACTTCAAAATCTTGATGTTGACCAAAAATCTTGAAGTTTGACTGTATGTTGACCATAATTGACTTTTTGTCCAATATAGTTTATTTTCAATCATTTGAGTAATTGACTAAGCAAACTTGTGATGCAAAGCTTGAAATATAGCATGAGCATTCCTTGAGACATATGAGCAACCATGAAATCCACTTGAGGCATTATAAGCTCAAATTTCCTTGAGAAAATTGAAACCCTAGTTATAGGTCAATTGCTTAGGAGGAGAATTTGTTTGATCAAACCTTAAATAACCTTGAGCAATTGAAAACCCTGGGAGCATAAGGAGATATCTTGAAGAAAATGGGAGGGAAAATTTTGGGATACAACCGTGAATTGTGGGAAATAATAGTCAATGGTCTTATTTACCCTACCCATCATATAAATAATGAAGTAGTGGATAAACCATATCTTTGTACCAAATAGGAAAAAAGAAAGATATAGATATATCTTAAAACAAATAACTTTATATGAATGTCTCTAGATGATAGTAACCTTTATAATGTTCGTAGTTGTAAAACTGCCAAAGAAATATGGAATGTTCTTGAATATATATATATATATATATATATATATATATATATATATATATATATATATATATATATATATATATATATATATATATATATATATATATATATATATATATATATATATATATATATATATATATATATATATATATATATATATATATATATATATATATAGAGAGAGAGAGAGAGAGAGAGAGAGAGAGAGAGAGAGAGAGAGAGAGAGAGAGAGAGAGAGAGAGAGAGAGATAGAGAGAGAGAGAGAGAGAGAGTTTCTCCAAGTATCTAACAAGAGAAAATGAACACATTAGGCAAAAAAGATGAAGATACCAATCATGAATGTTTTTACAAATTTATAAATATTGGAAATTTTGTTGAAAATTATATTACTAACAAATATCTAACAATTAAGAATTGAAAATTTAGTCCAATTCTTAAATCGAAAGATAAGAGCCTTCATGAATTTAAAAAAAAAACAAGAAAGAAGGAAATTATAGAAAAGTTGAACGAACTAGTTCAATTACTTTAATATGAAATAATCCAAACTGAAGAAACGACATCTTAATCATATTCTTATCATATAACTCATATGCAATCCTTTGAAAGAACATACTCAATTGTTGAACGATCCTCAAAAGATTCAGCATCTAATGAAGGACCCGCTCGCTCATGGAATGACAAAAAATATGAAGATGTTCCTACAACACTCGAACAAAGAGGAGGATGAGAGACATCAACCTCGGGGAGAAATATGAAAGAATCCTATTTCAATGAAGAATATTAAATTTTCTTAAATGCATCCTACGATGGAGATATTGTTCCAGGTATCAAAATATTTAAAATGTCCAAAATGTTAAATATTCAAAATTTTCAAGTCTAACATGTTATTTTATGAAAATTATTTTCTACTGTTAAATATTCAAAAAAAATTTAAACTCTGATTTTACTTCACAAAGTTTTTTAAAATCACCTTTTTCTGAACCACACAATTCACCCCCCCCCCCCCCCCCCCCCCCTCCCTCTTGTGTGTGAAGTCTCAAGTTAACATTTTCCATATCAATTTGAACCTCTCTTAAGCATCAAAGATATATTGAACACCACCTTATTTAAAGCTAATGATGTCCATCGTCTTTTCCACATACTTGCTGATTGGATAAAACATGGCCAAGAACATTTCTTCAAGGTCTTTTTATATACGTATGACACCACTTAGCAAAGCATCTAACTATTTTTTTCTCTTCTTATAAAGATGAAATTGAATAATTTATGTTTTTTCTAATTATCAATTATTTCATTTGGACCACATAGAGAACAAGTTTCTTGAAACATGCTCAAATCCATGAGTGAATTTAAAAAAAAATGGAATTTTTAATATCAAAAGAACATAAATCCACCAATTGAAACCCATAAGTGATTTATCTAAGGTACTCCTAAGTTTCCCCGATGGTGATCTTGCGTGTCTTTCAAAAACATTTTTTACCAAGCGACTTCAAACACGATAGGGTGGGCGAGGGGAGGGATGAATTGTGTTAGTTGGTTTTTGAAAAACCTTTCGCAAAAGATTAATTTTAGACTGATTGATTTTAATAAGGGAGTATAAGCATATATTAAGTAGTGAGAAAATAGAAAGCATAAGTTTAAAGAGATAAACTTAGAGAGATAACACAATAAATCATACTGGTTTTCCCTTAAACCACACGACCTACTTCATCCCCAAGAGTTTCTTCTTCATATTTTGACTATCAATAACTTGATCTTTTACATAGGATCAATCCAAGAACCTTCCTTACATTCTAATATTTGCCAAATTTATCTTGCAACCTCCAAGCTAATTACAAATGCATGAGATAAATAAGCTTTTGAAATACAATTTCAGCACAATAACATAATTACTCAACTCTCCATATATGTCTTTCGCTCTCTCAACACTAAAGCAATGTATAGTCAATAAAAATTGTTTCTAATAAGAAAGTGTGTGAAAGGAGAGTAGTAAATTAAAAAAAATGCATATTTTTGAAGAGCTCATAAGACTTTTTTATATAGGAAAAAAAGTTGGTTCAAAAAGAAAAAAAATTGGGATGCACCCGCTCTTTAATTGGCTAGAGTGTAGTTCTAATCAATTAGACATTTGTTGCAATCTCTAATTGATTAGATAGTGGATATAATAGATCAGACAATCGTTCTAATTAATTAGACCTAGCAAAAAGGAAAATTTTGCTAGAACTATTACCTAATCGATTATTGAGAAGTTTTTGCTCCATAATTATTAGATATGATCCATAGTCGATTATAGACCGGATTGTTTTGATGTATAATAAATTAAGCACCATCATAATTGATTGGACATTAACCCAAATCAATTTTAAGAAGGTTTTGAAAATAAATGAAGTTTTTCAAATAATTTTACATGAGTGTGTGTGTTACATTAGTAATTTCAGAGCTATTCTTGCTTATTTACAAACATATAATTTGTACTTGTGAAAAATACAATGATATGAACTATATTTACGTGTGGGAATGAAATATGGTTTTAGGTATGTTGAATATGTAAAAAGTGAATGATCCTACCATCCCTAGAGGTTGGGATATTTCTAACCAATATTCATGGGCCAAGTTATGGATGTAGGACTTGTTCCAACCCTAACTGCACGTATGGAATATAGGAATAAGGAGAATATGTTTTTCCCCATCAATAAGAGGAATGGTTTCTTCCTTGAAGTAGTGGTAGTAAAAAATATTTTAAGAACATACATTCTGAAACATATTAGTATAATGTAACTCACTAATACCAGTTTGGGTTGGGTGATGCATGCCGTAGGTGATATGGATCAGGTCGGGAGATCTAATGACCCGCCATGTCATGCCCATCATACTCGCCCCCGTGACATCTTAAAACATTTTTGGGTTGATTGGGATATGGGTCAGTCTACCAAATTAATTATAATGCATATTTCCTCAAGTACGAGGCCTGAGGAGCAAAGTGATTTAAGCAAAGAAAATGATGATCCATCGTTAATGAGACCGGGAGCGACGATTCCCTCAAGTGAGACTTGGAAAGGCGAGTCCCTTATGCGAGGCCTAAAAGGGAGAGCATCTCAAGCGAGACTTGGAAGGAAGAGTCCCTCAAGCAAGGTCTAGAATGGTGAGTCTCTCAAAGGAGGCCTGGAAAAGGTGAGTCAATCAAGCAAGGTCTAGAAGGGAGAGTCCTTCAATTAAGGCCTAGAAAGTCGAGTCCCCATGCAAGTCATGGAAGGAAAGTCGCTCACGCAAGGCGTGTAAGAGAACCTGGGGGATGCCAAATATGAGATAATTGATGTCGTCGATATGGCCTTATAGAAGGCCAATGCGCAGGTGCCCCAAATTTATCTTGACCTAGATTTTGGTGAACATGACATGTTTAAGATTGTCAAGAACGAGCAACTAGTCGAAGAGGAGGATGGACTTGTTCATCAAGTGACCACTTCTTGTGAGGTGGAAAATATTTTAATTCTAAAGAACTATCTTGTTAATGAAGATGGCTTAGAAAAATGTGAATTCAACCTATCTAACTCTTAGTCTATCATGCCTAGTGATTCATGTATTGATAAGAGGATACAATGGATCAAAAATTGAGTAGAAAATATGAGATGTTCTTATGATCTTTAAAAGCTATTTTGTTGTAACTCTATTATAACTTCTTGTTTAAATATCCTTGATTGATAATATATCAAAGAATTATTTTCTCCTCCAAAATAAATCATCTTTGAATCGTATTGAATAAATAATTTATGTGTAGAATAAATTATCTTTGAATTGAATTGAATAAATAATTTATGTGTGTTTTGTTTTTTATCTTGCTCTTAATATTGTATTTTTATTTCATTAGTTGATAGATATTTTTCTTTGAGAATATTTAAATTTAGTTGTCATTATTCTTTATTCCACAACTTAAATTCTTGATGTGTTTGATCATTCAATTTCTCAACAATAAGAATATCGAAGTTTACTACCTTCACAAATTACATATCAAAATCCCGAATTTAAATATGCTACAGTCACTGCTGTCACGCAGTCAAGATCATATGAACCGTTAGATTTTGATCGGATGATAAGAAAAAGTAGAGTTTAATAATTCTAAAAATAATAAATTAAAATCATGAGTATGTGATGCTAATTAGACGGCTACTGTTGATTGACTGTGTGATTGCGTGCTTTTTCGACTCTCCCATATAAATTTATTGAGTTCTTGGTGTGGCTTTATGATTTGTCAAGAATATGAAAAGGGAGTTAGAATAAGAAAGACTCATGAGCCGCCCATGTCCCACTACAACGGATTCTCTAGATAGTGCCATGGCCCAATTCCTCGACAAACAGCAGATTGTTCTCTCTCTCTCTCTGTCACAGTCATCATAGTATAATAATAGTGCCACCATGCCACCGCAACCTTTGTAGCCAAGTAAAATGTCAAATCTTTTTAAAACCATATTGCTGTTAAATATTCATATCAACAACACCACAAATTTTATGTCTCATCTTTAATAGATACTTTGAAGAATTGAGGATTTGCACTTTTCCTTTTCAAAGTTAGATATTTTAGTAGGTGTTGTGTTGCTATCATTCTCAAAATTAAATAACAAGTTGGTAAATTAGTATCTTCTTGAGATTGAACACGTGGATATGTCATTTTGCCACTAAAAAAGAATTAAGTGTGCTTGCCATGTTTGGGCTGTGAGATTGATGTAATTAGAATTTTAAAATTTAGAACTTCATTCTCCTATACAACTGAATCTCGATTTTATATTCCAAATATAGAAGTTGCAAAGTCAGAAGTAATCTAATCTAAAAAAGTAGGTATGCATCCTTGTTACTACTTGGCTGCATTGAAGATAAAACTATTCAACTTTTTGGGATTCCATTCACACATATGTTATCTCCTAATAAATGCCCCCTTTATTAGGAAATGAAAATAAATCTATATATGTATTATTAAATTTAGAGTCTCTTTTTACTTTGTAAACTGTAATGAAAAATTTATATGATTTGAGTATCAAAGACATTCATAAAGATAGTGTGTATTAAAATACTAGTATTTTGTTTAGCCGAAAAGATTAAGTGAGAGAAATGATTGTTGAAATCGAGATGATCTTTTAATTACGTATGAGTGGAAATGAATTAAAAAAAGAGACAAATATGTTTTTCAAAATTAAATAAATATTTGTATATTATAAAAAAGATTATTAGACATTTTTTTTATCCTTTTCTAATTTATCTCTCTCTCTCTATTTAAATTTCTCTTCAATTTTGGATGAAAGATTTTAGTATAGATTCCAATATATATATATATATATATATATATATATATATATATATATATATATATATATATATATATATATATATATATATATATATATATATATATATATATATATATATATATATATATATACACTTGCAAGAAGAGTTGAACCCACATTCTTACAATAAAATATGAATAAATTTTATTTTTGTTGTAAATTTTTATCATATTTTAAAAGTTATAAATAAATTGTCATAATTTTTTAAGTGAAAAATATGAAAATAAAATATTTTAAATAAAATTATTATTTTATTTTATTTATGATTTTTAACGGTTTGACTTGGCTAAATAATTTTATTTATTATTTTGATTAGAGTAAGTCAAATCCTCTATTTTTCTCTATCTCTCTCATATATAACTTCTCAGCCTTTATTAAGGGAGAATAGTTTAAAAAAATAACGTGAAAAATCTTGTCTTTCATTCCTTCTTCTTTTTAGTTTTTCTGGTTATATCTACCGACCAAAATTTTTTGTTGTTGTTCTAATACATCATATTTATATTGAGAAGAACCTGTTAATCCTAGGAGATTTGTTTTTATAAGGCGAATAAATCCTTAAGGATAACGTGCTTATACGCCTCGAGTTTATGTAATAGTTTATTATTTTGTAGGTTTAATGGTTTCTATAATGAGAAGAGATGATCGAATTATATTGATAGTTAAATTTCTACAACAAGTATCAACTAGATAAACTTTCATTGACATACATGTTAGACAATAAGCTTTATTTTTTATGTGAAGAAATATTTAAATATTTTAATCTCTTATGTGTTTCACTTATATAAGATATTTGAATACTTAAAAGAAAGTTTTCTCAACGAATGATGGCAATTAAAACATTGTTCAAATCTTAACCTATTTTTGATTTATGCAAGATTAATGATGGAAAAGCCGATAATATCATGGAAATGTTTTGATCTTTCTAAAGGTGATGATAAACACACTGAGCCAGTTCAGGTAGAGAAGACGAAACAACATGCAAAATTATCAAAGTCCTTTGTAAAAGCGGTGAATAATGTGTGTAACATCTCAGTGAATCAGCTCTCAGAGCCTTGTGTCAAAAGGGATCATATGTCCATTGTAATCCTATAAGATAAATACCAGTTGGGAGTGGAAGTGTGCAAGCATAACCTCCATGGTCGAGTTATTTGTTTAAAAGGCTCTTCACCACTAACGGTTTAAAATCTCAAATCCAAGCTAACGAGTTTGTAGAAATCAATAGGCAAATAGGGAATTACATCCCTAGGTAAGGGTTATTTTGAATTTTCATGTTCTACTCTAGAAGATGTTAGGAGAGTCAAATCGATCACCTCGTGGAATCCTAATCCGGGATTCTTAAAATTGTTTCCTTTGACCAAAGACTTCAATCCAACTCTGCTGAAGCAATCTTCTGCCCAAGTGTGGATTAAAATTCACAGCTTAAAGCAGGAGGGTTGTTGTCTAATTTTTTTTGCCATAACGACTAGTATAAGAATTTCATTGTGTATTGACTCAGCTTCAAACAAATGTAGATTTGAGAGATCGTTTGGATATTTTATAAGGATCTTGGTTGATTTGGACTTGAGCAATGACCTCAAGTATAAATTTTTAGTGGAACAAAATGGTTATGCTTTTTTTGTTGATCTAGAGTATGAGAATCTTCTGGAGTTCTGCAAGAATTATAACATCATTGGTCATAATTTTACCAATTATAAGCGAATAGGCGATTATTGCTAACGATGAAGGGAAGAAAAAAAAAGAAGTGAGAGGTAGATATGGAGGGAGATACTGGACATAAGAAAAGTAAAATAAAATAAAATCTATGTTCAAGTGAATGGTAAGTCAAATGTAGCAGGAGAGTCAAAGAAGGATAACATAATTGATTTGGAGGCCTAACCATCAATTGTGATCACTGCAAGAGGGAAAACGATGGAGAAAGGAAAAAGTATTCTAAATGAGACAATTGATCAATTGGAACATATGGAGGTCCTAGCTAGGTTATGGAGATGGAAAAATATGGAGGAAGTGGAAGATATGGTAGAAGATACTGATAAAACTCTTGATTTGGTTATTGAGGAGGAGGATTTAATTGAAGACTCATCTTTTATAGATAACACACAAAATGATCCTGTCGATGTAGTACTAGAGACCAATCCTACCTAGGAGAATATGGTGCAGCGGGACTTGGCTAGACATGGAATCAGTGTTAAAGATCATGATGACAATTCCTTTGGAGTAGATACTGAGGGGTTCAAGGAAGTGAAATCCAAGTCAAAAAGGAAATCTCATAAAAACTTAGCAGCCAAAAGCAATTACACAACAAGGTCAAGGCTTGTAAGTACTCGTAATTCCCCATAAATTGATTTTTTTTGGAATGTGAGAGGGATAGCCAAGTCTCCTACAAAATTGGCTCTCAAAAGTTTAGTCCTTAGTTCCAAACCTCGGTTTTTTTTCATAGAGGAGCCTTGGATGGTAAAAATTTATTCCCTCTTACCTGGTTCAATAGACTTAATCTAAAAAAATTTGTTGTCAATAATATAAATGATCTTTCTCATAACCTCTGGTGCCTTTGTGAATTGAGTCTTAACTCGGAGGTACTGTACATAGATGATCATCACATTTCTTTTACTATCAAGTTGAATTGTATAACCTTTGGAATCTAAATTGTTTATGCTTCTACTTGTTACATGTCTAGAAGGAATTTGTGGAATAAGTTGCAGGATACCCTTCAAAATCACAAAATTCCTTGGTGTTTCATTGGTGATTTCAACACCATTATTAGGGCTCATGAATATAATGGTTCTTCCAGACCATCTAGAGGCTCTCTGGAGGAGTTTGCTCCTTGGTATAATAAGAACCACTTGTTACATATTCCAACTTCTAGTGCTAGATACACTTGGTCTAATGGCAGAAGTGGAGCTCATCACACTAAAAAAAAGCTTGATAGGGAAATTTGAAATCAGGCTTGGATAGAATCATGTGTGCAAACAACTTATTCCACTCTAATCAAATCTAGATCTAATCATTGACCCCTTCTTATGTATTTCAATTGCCAATAAATTAATTTTAAGGCCCAATTTAAATTTATGCAAATATGGACCACACATCAGAATTGTCACAAGGTTGTGGAGTCTTCTTGGAAAACTAATATTGTTAGGTGCTCGATGTATGTTCTAGCTTCTAAGTTCAAGATCATCACTAAAGTCCTGGCAGATAGACTGGCTCAAGTGCTCCCTCATATAATCTCAGAGGAACAAAAGGGGTTTATTCAAGGCAGAAGCATCAAGGATTGCACTTGTTTTCACCTATGAGGTGGAAAATGCTATTCAAAAAAAGTTTCTTGGTGGTAATGTCATACTAAAAGTAGACATAGCCAAAGCTTTTGACACCTTGGACTGGAGATTTCTTTTAAAAGTTCTCAATCAGTTTAGGTTCAATGATTTTTTTTTTGCACCTGGATCAGAATAGTTTTGGAATCAACAAAGGTGTCTATTTCCATCAATGGGGATCTCAGAGGATATTTCAAATTCAAGAGAGGTGTCAGGTAGGGAGATCCTTCTACTATTTTGCATGGTTGGGGATGTTCTTAATTGAGGTCTTTCTCATCTGGTTTCTAGCAAGAAATTCAAGCTGATTAAGGCTAGTAGGACTGTGTTGATTCCCACTATAATACTTCAAATTTGTTCTACCCTTCTATCAAGAAACATCTAGCTTATGCATCTTGCATCCTTCATATACATACTCCTCGGTAGGTCATCTAGCATTGCATGTATAATTAATCAATAATTTGGCATGGGATCAAGGATCATTGAGATCAGGGTTTCTACATGGTTTAAAGGTTTCATATCAAGAGAGCTTGATTTAACTGGTGTTTTCATTGAACACGGATTAAGACTAGGGTTTTGAGTCTCCTTAACACACAAGATCATGTCTTCATCAATATTCATCAAAGGCCAAAGGTTTCCAATCCCTTGTGTCCATGCATGGAAATGTTTCAACTGAGGTTCATTGGGCTTCATGTCAAGGTGCTCTTCTATGATTCAAGTCTTACTTGCACCAAAGGAATCGAGGCATCGCTATCTTGTTGCTCACCAAGTCAAGAAAAGTTACAATATGTGATTTATGGGTTCATTGGGATCAAGGCAGTATTATTCTTGATTGTTTGTTATTTTAGTGTAAGTCAGAGGATTGAACAGAAATTAGGGTTTCTTTAAGAAGTGAATATTGATTTGGGATTCACTGTTGGGAAGTATTTACTCGATGGACTATCTAATGTCATGAATTCAAATTCGTGTTCAAATTAGTCAAATGCATCGAAGTTGCTTGAGTGTGCACAAGGTTGGAGAAAATTTCATACGGATAGCTTATAATACAAGTTACAAAGGAATTCACCATGGAACTAATTAATTCCATCATTCAAGTTCTATCAACAACGTCCATGATTCAAGAAAATTTTGAGCTTCCTCAAAAGTCCAACAATTTCTTTCACGTTCTTTCCAAATAATGAGTGAACATTTACTATTTACTTCACCATTATAAGTTGATAATTCCATCAAAAGTTCATCACATTACATGTTCATCCATTCTTTATACAAGATTCAATTACATACCAAGGAAAAACTCATAAATCACATCCATCCGCCTGTTACACATACATATTGTCTACAAAATCCATAGCATACATCAGCCCATCAAATACATATATACACTCCAAAATATATTCTAAATGGCCCTTGGCTCCTTAATATGTCAACTGCCCTGCTGCAAACTGGTTCAAGCCAAATTACTCCACCCCAATTCTCGAAAGTTGCCCTGCATCCAAAACCAATACAAGACATTTCAAAACATTACTTCAACTAAACCACAAATCTTCCCTGCGTTCACTAATCTTAACAATGCCCTGACAATTTCTCTACCAACCAAAACAGTTCCAAAACCCTTGCCAAAACTTGCACCAAACTTGAATAAAAAGAAACCTGCAGAAAAGTCAGTTTCAGCATCCTCCAAACTTGTGCTTACATCAAACAGGCTGCAACATCAGTACCTAACAGAAACAGAGAAAACCGATTCATTAAAACCAATTCACTACCTTTTCTTGAGACCAATTAAACTAATGGCCATGTATATCATCAATAACAGAAATTTGGAAAAAAAACTAACTAACAGAAATATCTCAGCAGACCAAGTCAGGAAAATATCAGAAAGATAAGAAGGAAACTGTGGAAGAGATAAAATCAGGAATTCAAGAGAATTAAATCAGAAGCAATTGCACTAACCGATGACAGTTCAGTAGAAACTATTTCAAACAAACAGAATTTTTCAGCACGTCATCAATTAACAAAAACAATTGGATAACTAACCTCTAAATCAATCCTATCCATCCAATTTTCTAACTGATTTTCAGATCTAACAGCTCGGATTTGCTTAATCTCTAACTAACTATTACTATCAGCTCTAACAGTTATAACAGAAAACTATAGCAAAGCCTTCACTTGACAAAAACAGAATTATAACTAACATCTAAGCGATTTCTAACTGAATCTCTCAAGCCAGCTCATTCCCTAACAGAATTTCATAACCTCCTAACTGTTTCTAACAGAAATTCAACAACCCCCTAACCTTCTAAAAACTAACTAGAGTGAGACACTACGAACCAAGAGATGAAAGATTGAGAACCGCCGGCGTTGTAGCAGAAGAAGGCGGTGGTGTTTTGATGGTGATGTGTTTGTCAGAGCAAAACGAGAATACAAATCGAGAGAAAGAGGAACGCTGGAGTTTGAATCGGAGGAGGCTCTGTCGTGTTGAACTGAGAGTGAGACGATGAGGATAAGATTACGCTGCGAGTGGTCGAAGAAGAAAGGAGGTGAAGTTCAGACAACCGGCGCCGTGGATTTGCAAGAAAGGAGAAAGAGTCGAGTTATCGAAGAAGAGGAAACGACACAACTTCTTGAACCATAGCTCAGTACTACACTGTTTCGATATCCTTTGCAATTTTATTTAATTTTCATTCATTTTTGTTCAATAAAAATGTAATATCCAAAGCAAGATTTGAAATAGTTTGAAGCTATTACAAAAAGAATAGAAACTGAGGACCGAACCACAATTCCCTTGCTAGGCCCATACGCCATTTTTGGCACAATTGAGAGCTGAAGGATAAAAAAAGGCAACTTTGGACCTTCTGCAAATGGGCCTAGCATCTGAGATGTTGGACTGCACACCTGAAATCAAGCTTGCATACCCTTATGTTTGGTTATTTGGATTTATTTTTAATAGTTTCTTTTGATTTTGCTTTTCAATAATTTTGATAGCAATGAGAGGGTGATAAGAATGATGCAAAAAAAAAAGAATATGTTAGAATTATTTAGGATTTCTCTTTAGATTTTGATTAGAATTTTGTGATAGTAGTGAGGCAGTCTTTTTTGATGTGGAACGCTAAGAGGTTAATTCGTTTGATCACGTGTGCGAAGCTTCTGTAGAGTTTTCTTATCGCTCGCGGGGATTTGAAGAGGCAACGGACCTTCTCCGTTAGGTATCATCATGACTTTATTTTATTCTGCATCTTCGCATTTCCTACCGCTTTCTGATGCCATGATAAGTAAGAATAAAGATGCATGCTTTACAGATTTTCTAGATATCATGAGAAGTAGGAAATAAAGAGCATGCGCTCGAAGTCGTTGTTTAAAGACCTGTAGCAGACATTGTTAATGATCGATGATGTCACTCAATTAGAATTGAGATAACGACTTCAATCCCTTTACATGTCCTCTATACGATAGTTATCCTAACCCTTAGGTCTTTTCCATGCTAACATTGGTAGACAATTCTCTTTTAGCATTTTCTTCCTCTTTTGCATGTGCATTAAAACTAAAACCTTTTTTCTTTCAAAATTCAAAAACACTCTAATCATACTTAAACCCTTTTTCAAGGTAAAAAACATCAACCAATCCAAACTCTTTTCGCCTTTGGGCCTTTTATCGAAACCCTCTAAAGGATGTGTTAGTTCTACTTTAAAGGTACGACACGTAAATCCCCAAAGACCGGGTTGCACCCATGTCTACTTGCCAAAAAGTTATGTATGAAACATTATCCACCTTCGGGAATTTTTCTTTTGAAGATACCTCGCCAGATATGAGCATGTTATTTCCTTTATACTACATACGCGTGAGTCTCCCAGGGTCGAGCAGCGGTAGAATGCAAAGCTTAGCATTGTTCCATTAAAAACACAAAACAAACAAAACACGTAAGCCGAACTATGACGCTCTGATTTCTCAAAAAGGATACGTAGGCAACAGGTCGCGGGGCCTAACCTAGCAAAATTCGTAAATACTTCCTTCTTTTCCCCGCATTTCTTTTGCATGCATTCTTCCTTAATAGTAAGCAGTAGACATAGATTAGACACACCCATAAGATAAATAACAAGAGTGGATACCGTTAGAGTACTACAGGTGTGTAGGGTGCTAATACCTTCCTATTGCGTAATAGACTCCCTTATCCAATCTCTTGGTCACAAGACCGTGACTTCTCCCTTCTCAGGTTTTCTCGATGTTCACGTTTCCCTTCATGTGGAATAAAAGACGTTTGATGGCGACTTTATTATTTGATGATTTTCGGCCGACTGTTTCACCCTCTCATATTATATATGTTGCTAATATAATATTGTTCACTAGCATATGAACTACTTCTCTTGATGCCATTGTTGATCTCTTAGTCAAATATGTTGAGTACTCAGGTCAAGTTTGTAATCTCTCTAAATCAATTATGTATACTGGTTCTATGAATGTTGTCAGACATGGTCTCTTGTCCAGCAGTATTGGTTTCAAGATGGGACATCTTCCTTTTTCTTATATGGGCGTTCCTATTTTCAAAGGAAGGCCCAAAGCCTCTTACTTTCAACCAGTAGCAGACAAGATCAAGAGCATGCTTGCAACTTAGAAAGCTAGCTTGTTGGTAATGACACGTTGAATTTAACTGGTCAAATTGGTTATTCATTGCATGATTCTTTATTTGATTAGGATTTATTCATGGCTTGTTAGCTTAATTAAAGAGATTAAAATTTGGTGTAGAAATTTTATTTGGATTAGTGACATTCATAAAAGGAAATTGGTAATGGTGGCTTGGAAATTGCTGCCATGACATAAAGGATGTGGGTTAGGATCGGTTCCTTGGACTATTAATGAGGCCAACAATATGGTTTAATGTTGGAGCATAATCAATGAGACTAACTATTAGGCCACCATTCAATGTAGGATCAGGTTATCTTTGGTTTGTAGTATGTGATGTCAAGAGGAGGAATCTATTAATCATCTTTTTTTTCCAGCTGCAAGTATTCTAGGGAGGTTTGGCTTTGGCTAGGGAGCATGCTAGACACGAGGATTGTCATCTATAATCATGAATACTACTTGTCAGTTATGACTTTTAGTGTTTCTGCACAGTGTTAAGTGGTCAATCGACTTTCGATTATAACTGCAATTAACGATATTTGGCGTGCCATGAAATTTTCTAAGTTTCAAAATACTCACATCCACTAGAGGTCTACTGGCTCAACCATCTATTCTTTAACAATTTTGGATGGCAATTCCACATCTGGGTGCTATAACTTGGCTATCAAAGACTTTGTGGTGCTAAAGAATTTCTCAATTAATATCAACAATCATAAGCCTCAGGTTTGCAAAGAATTCATATGGTGCCCTCCATCTTGGAGGTGGTTGAAGGTTAGTATTGATGTCGCTTCTGGAGGGGTTTCGATTAAGGTAGCTTGTGGGGGGTATTTTTATAGACCGTTGCAGTGAGCATTATGGCAACTTTACATGTAATTTAGGTAAGGAGAATGTTCTCTTTGCAGAGATTATGGGAGCCATTTTAGGGATTGAGCAGGCTATCAATCACAACTGATATAATTTATGGTTAGAAACAGACTCTAAATTAGTTTTTTTGGCGTTTAGTAAACCATCTGTTGTGTCGTGGAGAATCAAGGAGAAATGAGACAACTGTATGCACTAGATAAAAATTTTGATTTTTTTTTTGGCAACACATATATACAGGGAAGAGAATCATTATAGAGATAAGTTGGTTAATTGATGAGTGCTAAAATGTTATGAATTTGAGTGTTAATAATTAGCACTCATCGGCTTAATTCGTTTGCTTGTTATCAATAAACCTTCACTTTTAGTGTATATTCGGTATAGTTTACGTTATAATGTATTTATTGCATCATTGTGTAAATATTATCGAGTTTAATTAATTTTATCTCATTTTTGTAGGTATCCAAGCTTTGATATTTAGGCATTGTTAGATAGAGCATTGAATAAGCTTTCCAACCGGGCACGAATCGGAATTACAGTTCAAAAGTTATGACCGAAACAGTGCAGAATGATGTGTTGGTTGTTCAACTTTCTGTCATCCGTCATCGGGCGACAATTTTGGTTGCCGAGTGATGCTAGGCGAGCTGTAGCATGGGAAAAACGATGTTTTGGTCGCCTGGCGACGCTTTTTGGTCGTCGGGCGATGCCGCACGAGTTTTGATGTGAGCCGCAGATATATCACCAGTTTGTCGTGAGAATTTAAATAAAATATAAAATATTTAATTAAATTGTAAAATAGGAAAAATAAAAAATAAAATAGTCAAAGATAAGTATATAAGTTAATCAAAGATAAATAATTAAATGAAATACATTCTTTGTGGTGCTAAATAACTTGGCTATCAAAGACTTTGTGGTGCTAAAGAATTTCTCAATTAATATCAACAATCATAAGCCTCAGGTTTGCAAAGAATTCATATGGTGCCCTCCATCTTGGAGGTGGTTGAAGGTTAGTATTGATGTCGCTTCTGGAGGGGTTTCGATTAAGGTAGCTTGTGGGGGGTATTTTTATAGACCGTTGCAGTGAGCATTATGGCAACTTTACATGTAATTTAGGTAAGAAGAATGTTCTCTTTGCAGAGATTATGGGAGCCATTTTAGGGATTGAGCAGGCTATCAATCACAACTGATATAATTTATGGTTAGAAACAGACTCTAAATTAGTTTTTTTGGCGTTCAGTAAACCATCTGTTGTGTCGTGGAGAATCAAGGAGAAATGAGACAACTGTATGCACTAGATAAAAATTTTGATTTTTTTTTTGGCAACACATATATACAGGGAAGAGAATCATTATAGAGATAAGTTGGTTAATTGATGAGTGCTAAAATGTTATGAATTTGAGTGTTAATAATTAGCACTCATCGGCTTAATTCGTTTGCTTGTTATCAATAAACCTTAACTTTTAGTGTATATTCGGTATAGTTTACGTTATAATGTATTTATTGCATCATTGTGTAAATATTATTGAGTTTAATTAATTTTATCTTATTTTTGTAGGTATCCAAGCTTTGATATTTAGGCATTGTTAGATAGAGCATTGAATAAGCTTTCCAACCGGGCACGAATCGGAATTACAGTTCAAAAGTTATGACCGAAACAGTGCAGAATGCTGTGTTGGTTGTTCAACTTTCTGTCATCCGTCATCGGGCGACAATTTTGGTTGCCGAGTGATGCTAGGCGAGCTGTAGCATGGGAAAAACGATGTTTTGGTCGCCTGGCGACGCTTTTTGGTCGTCGGGCGATGCCGCACGAGTTCTGATGTGAGCCGCAGATATATCACCAGTTTGTCGTGAGAATTTAAATAAAATATAAAATATTTAATTAAATTGTAAAATAGGAAAAATAAAAAATAAAATAATCAAAGATAAGTATATAAGTTAATCAAAGATAAATAATTAAATGAAATACATTCTTTTTAAATGAAAACAAAATTGTATCAATTTTTAAAAGAAAGACATCAATAATATATATATATATATATATATATATATATATATATATATATATATATATATATATATATATATATATATATATATATATATATATATATATATATATATATATATATATATATATATATATATATATATATATATATATATATATATATATATATATATATATATATTAATTATTCATATATTATCTTAAAAATTATTGTATTTTAAATTAAAAATAATTTGAAATTAAAAATATTTAATACATAAAAATAAATAAAACAACACATTTTTCTCGTGTTTGAAATATTTACTTATATTTTTTTTAATTGTACAAAAAATATAATAACTTGTGCTCACAAATTTTGTTCTGGTTACCCGTGCATTCACACGGTATTCATATATTACTCGTGCGTTCACAATAAATTTGACTTGATTACTCGTGCGTTCACACGGTACTGGTGTATTACCCGTGCGTTCACACATATTTTGGCATGATTACTCGTGCTTTAATACATTTATGGTGTGTTATCTGTAGGCATAATTACTCGTGCGTCCGCACAGGTACAACTGTAGACCGCAAAATTGTCACCATTTTATCATGTAAATTCAAATAATTTAACAAATATGAAAATATTATTGAAAAAAAGTAAAAATAAAAAATGAATTTAAAGATAATTGTATAGTTTTTAAAAATAACTATTGTTAAGACAGAAAATTAAGCACATACTTTATAAAAAGTAATCGTTAAAAATAGAAGGAAAAATGTGTTTTTAGGGTTGATAGAGTTGTAATAATAAAAGAGTTTATAAACTTTAATAAATGAGACAAATGAATACCTAAAATTAGAATAAGTTGAAAATCAATAGAAAAATAATTTTACATAAAAGTTCAAAAAAATAATGATCTAAAAGAATTAAGTTTAATGTTGTATTTATTAAATTTTAGAGTATGGTTTAAAATATAAAAAAACGAAAACTCAGTAGTACAATTAATTTTAGTATGATTACTCGTACGTTCACATGATACTGATTTGTCACTCGTGTGTTCGAAATTCAAAATTATTTTACACCAATAACATATATTTTAACTTTTCATATATTATACTCGTTTATGCGATCGTGTGGGTACTAATACGTTACACGTATATTTTCATTTTTATTTGAATCGTATATTTTTCCAAATGTAAATATTATACAATCATTTAGATATTTATACACATATTTTATACAATCATTTAGATATTTATACAAATATTATACAAATATTTTTCCATATGTAAATATTATACAATCATTTAATTATTTTTCCGTATAAAATATTTATACAATCATTTAACTTTATAAATATCAATCGGTGTGTTACTCATGTTTTCGTTCGATTATATATATATATATATATATATATATATATATATATATATATATATATATATATATATATATATATATATATATATATATATATATATATATATATATATATATATATATATATATATATATATATATATATATATATATATATATATATATATATATATATATATATATATATATATATATATATATATATATATATATATATATATATATATATTATAAGTACTTCCCTAAGACTTCTTTGTGGTGCAGCGTGAGACTTTGGATAGTCACAGTAGTTGAATAATTTTAACATATTTCCCATTTTTTATAAATTAATCGGTTTCTCTAAACAGAAAATCAATTTCTTATTTACACATGGTTATAGAATTTGAATTTAAAGGCTATAGCTCATTCATATCATCACTATCTCTATTAATTCAATCAACTAAATTATCATCTAACACAACAATAGTTGTCAAAATCAATAAACTTTTTCAATTTTGTTACTGTTCTAATGTTCAGCATGTATATATATTCAAATCCAAAATTTTATATAAAATATCATGCAAATAAATTATTAGTTTTGTATCCATGAGAACCATCGACAAAGTAATTAACACAATAACACACATTGAGACTATCTGCAAAAACTCGGAACTAATCTTTAAGAGGATGCTTCACTACACTATTTGTTACTCATTATTCAAGGTGAGAGTAAGAGATTGCACCTGTGCTACGTTGTCTTTAAATACTAGAAGAAATCGTTGCCTACAATATTGGTTAAATAGAACAGTACCAATCAAAAACATGCTCTTTAACAATTATAATGTGAAAGTTACACACATTAGAATATTCAAATAATTAGAATAGTTTATATTCGCTTGTAACGCTACAACACTTGCATCCGCCTTTGGCACACACTTTGTATGCATCGTAAGACAACTAAAGAAAACAACAGATCAGAAATATCTATAAAAATGTAGTAATAGACTTGAGTTATGTATATTTGTTTCAGAATAGACCTGTAGTAATAGAAATTAGTTGTCCAATCTATGAATTTTGTCTTGAAATCCAATTCCAGCTGATGTATGTCCCTGATAGTTGTCCAACCTATCAATGAATAATTTGAAAGTTGATTAAGATCTTAGTTTTAAAACAGATGGAGGAGAAACAAACTTGAGTATTCAGAATAGGTTAATAGCTGTTACTATAGAGAATAAATCCAAAATTGAAGGCATCAACTCGACATCTAATGCTTCTTATTATCAGGACCACATATAATAAGAACACAGTTATACTCACACGGTTTATAAACATGTGAAAGAGAAAACAACTCAAGAAACATTCATGATTGAGTTATAAAGAGAGCCTATGAAAATAATTTATAGTTCCTTATATAAAACATAGATGAAACCTATCTCATATATGGAAGTAACGACGCTCAAACCAGCCAATTCCTGCAAATCAGAAACACATAAAGAACCTAAATCGAAATTATTAAGAAATAACATAAAAACCAAGAAGCAAAAATGCGATGAAGAATAATAACCATGAGTTGATCGACACTGATGCCGAGAGGACCCATGAGAGTTTCATCAATCTCAACGGCTTCTTGTTGTTTCACATAAGTTACGGAATCAGAATCGAAACTCGCCATGGTAGAATACAAAAAGGGATACCAATGCTTTTCCAAAATCCCGATTTCATGTTTCTTCTTCATTTTCATAGGATTTCCAAAACCCTAATTTCGTACATCGTTACAACATTAGGGTTGCGCGTGATAAAGAGAAAAAGTGAAGAATTTAAATATTAGGGTTTTATCTCAACGTTAGAGAAGGCAAAAATTGATCATCACCTAATTCACCCCCTCTTAGGCGCATTATTAAATTACATTTGGCATCAGAGCAAGTTAAGGTAACTTGTTCCTATTCGATCCAGAATGGCTTCCGCACAATCAACTTTCAAAGATGGTTGTAGTAACAACAAACCTCCATTGTTTTGTGGTGAATACTTTGGCTTTTGAAAAATTCGCATGAAGGCTCATTTAGAAGAACAAGGAGAAGAAAAATGGGATGATGTCCAAAATGGTTCGTTTACTCCGACATGTGTTGTCAATGGTGTTGGAACATCAAAGTCTAAAACATCATGGGATGACGATGATAAGAAAAATGTCCTTTATGATAAGAAAGCAATCAATCTTCTTCAAGGTGCACTTTGCATGGATGAATTCTTTTGTGTTTCGGCATGCATAACGACAAAGGAAATTTGGAATACTTTGGTTGAAACACACGAAGGAACAATCGAAGTCAAAAGATCAAGATTGAATACCTTGAGTCAAGTGTTAGATATGTTTAAAATGGAACCTGTAGAATCTATTCTCAACATTCAAAAAGATTCGTTCATTTGACGAATCATTTAAAAGCTCTTGGTAAAACTCTCACCAATGACAAACTCAACCTAAAGGTGCTTCAATCTTTAACTAGAGAATGACAACCGAAAGTAATGGCTATTTTGGAAAAGAATAATTTATCCAATATGTCATCCACAACTCTATTTGGTAAACTTCAAGAGTTTGAAACAAAACTTGGAAGACTGGTTAAGCATGAAAATCAAAAAAAGAAATCAAAAGGAATTGCTTTGAAGGTGGAATCCAAGGAAGTCGCTATTGAAGAAAATCCGGAAGAAGATGAAAATTTCATGCTTCTTGTAAAAAGGTTAGGCAAATTCTTTGGTCCTAAAAATAATTTTGGTAACTCTAACTTTGTCAAAAGAAAGAAATTCTCAAAGAGCAAGGATAAAGAAGCCTCCACATCAAATGTTACATGCTATAAATTGGAAAGCAAGGCGATATCAAACCGGATTTTCCAAACCTCTCTAAGAAGGATGGAAACAAAGGAAAGAAAGACTCCAAATACAAGAAAGCCTACATCGCTTGGGATTACAATAAAGTTAGTATATTATCCGAATCGGAGAATGACGAATATGCAAATTTAGCATTGATGGCTACTCATGAATCCGATAATGATGAAAATGAAGAGGTTAGTACAAATTTTAATCTTTATGATGAAAATGCTCAAGGTGAAATTGATGAACTTCTAAATGAATGCAAAGTCTTTTATAAAAAGGTATCAACACAAGAAAAGGAACTTATTGCTTTTCAAGAAAAGATTGATACTATGAACAAGGATATTGAATGTCAAAAATAAGTTTTTTTTAAAGAAAAACAAGACTTTATATGAAAAAATTATGAATCATATACTTTTCAAATTGTTCAGCTAAAAAGAGTTATTGAACGATATGAAAAGGGTAAATTTGGGTTGGAAGGATTGCTTAGCCAACAAAGATATCCTACTGACAAAAGTGGACTTGGTTATTCAAAAGTAAATAAATCAAATTCCAAAAAAACAATTTTTGTAAAGGCTAGTAATCAATCCGAAACCAAGAAGGTCAACAATGTGCAAATTGAGCATATTCATCAAAAGAAAAAGAAAAGAGTTGTTAAGAAAAAATCAAGTTCCAAGATACAAGATCAACTTTATTCTAAATTGTTTTTATTGTGGTATTCTTGGCCATACACCTAATTCTTGCTATGTTAGAAACTTTAGTATGACAAGTGGACACTATGTATGGGTTAAGAAAGGATCTAACTATGAAGGACCCAAAGAAACTTGGGTACCTAACAAGAAATAATGTCTTTTGTTGTGTAGGTATGCTTAAACTCCACTCAAAATCTATGGTATCTCGATAGTGGATGCTTGAAGCATATGACGGAAGATGTTAACAAATTTTCACATCTAACATTAAAAGCCAAGGGATATGTCACCCATGGAGATAATACCAAAGGAAATTTTTTTGCCATTGGCAAAGTTGGTGCACCATCTTTCATATCCATTAAAGATGTATTTTATGTTGAAGGAATCATGCACAATCTTCTAAGTATTAGCCAACTTTGTGACAAAGGGTTCAAGATCAAATTCAATAAATATGAATGTTTGATCATGGACGAAACAACCAATGAGGTAAAACTCAAAGGTAAAAGAATTAACAATACTTTTATGATTTCTTTAGATGAGTTATCTTTGAAAGTAAATTGTCTTATGGTAAACAATAATTGTTGTACTCCAAAATTTTCCCTCACATTTTTCATTGTCTCTTATACTATTTTGAATGGCTGAGGATGTTCTTAATTGAGGTCTTTCTCATCTGGTTTCTAGCAAGAAATTCAAGCTGATTAAGGCTAGTAGGATTGTGTCGATTCCCTCTGTAATACCCCAAATTTGTCCTACCCTTCTATCAAGAAACATATAACTTATGCATCTTGCATCCTTCATATACATACTCCTCAATAGGTCATCTAGCATTGCATGTATAATTAATCAATAATTTGGCATGGGATCAAGGATCATTAGGATCAGGGTTTCTACATTGCATATCAAGAGATCTTAATTCAACTTGTATTTTCATTAAGCATGGATTAAGACTAGGGTTGTGAGTCTCCTTAACACACAAGATCATGTCTTCATTAATATTCACCAAATGCCAAAGGTTTCCAATCCCTTGTGTCCATGCATGGAAATGTTTCAACTGAGGTTCATTGGGCTTCATGTCAAGGTGCTCTTCTATACTTCAAGTCTTACTTTCACCAAAGGAATCGGTGCATCACTATCTTGTTGCTCATCAAGTCAACACAAGTTACAATATGTGATTTGTGGATTCATTGGGACCAAGGCAGTATTATTCTCGATTTTTTGTTATTTTAGTGCAAGTCAGAGGATTGAACTGAAACTAGGGTTTCTTTAATAAGTGAATATTGATTTGGGATTAACTGTTGGAAAGTATTTACTCGAGGGACTATCTAATGTCACGAATTCCCCAATGTCATGAATTCCCCAACGTCATGAATTCAAATTCGTGTTCAAATTAGTCAAATGCATCGAAGTTGCTTGAGTGCGCACAAGGTTGGAGGAAAATTCATACGGATAGCTTATAATACAAGTTACAAAGGAATTCACCATGCAACTAATTAATTCCATCATTCAAGTTCTATCAACAACGTCCATGATTCAAGCAAATTTCGAGCTTCCGCAAAAGTCCACCAATTTCGTTCAAGTTCTTTCCAAATAATGAGTGAACATTTACTATTTCCTTCACCATTATAAGTTGAGAATTCCATCAAAAGGTCATCACATTACATGTTCATCCATTCTTACTACAAGATTCAATTACATACCAAGGAAAAACTCATAAAATTACATACCAAGGAAAAACTCATAAATTACATACCAAGGAAAAACTCATAAATTACATCCATCCGCCTGTTACACATACATATTGTCTACAAAATCCATAGCATACATCAGCCCATCAAATACATACATACACTCCAAAATATATTCTAAATGGCCCTTGGCTCCTGAACATGTCAACTGCCCTGCTACAAACAGGTTCAGGAGCCCTGCATCCAAAACCAGTACAAAACATTTCAAAACATTACTTCAATTAAACCACAAATCTTACCTGCATTCACTAATCCTAACAATTTCTCTACCAACCAAAACAGTTCCAAAACCCTTGCCAAAACTTGCGCCAAACTTGAATAAAAAAAAACCTGCAGAAAAGTCAGTTTCAGCATCCTCCAAACTTGTGCTTACATCAAACAGGCTGCAACATCAGTACGTAACAGAAACAGAGAAAACCGATTCATTAAAACCAATTCACTACCTTTTATTGAGACCAATTAAACTAGTGGCCATGTATATCATCAATAACATAAATCTGGAAAAAACTAACTAACAAAAATATCTCAGCAGACCAAGTCAGGAAAATATCAGAAAAATAAGAAGGAAACCGTGGAAGAGATAAAATCAGGAATTCAAGAGAATTAAATCAGAAGCAATTGCACTAACCGATGACAGTTCAGTAGAAACTATTTCAAACAAACAGAATTTTTCAGCACATCATCAATTAACAAAAACAATTGGATAACTAACCTCTAACTCAATCCTATCCATCCAATTTTCTAACTGATTTTCAGATCTAACAGCTCGGATTTGCTTAATCTCTAACTAACTATTACTAACAGCTCTAACAATTATAACAGAAAACTATAGCAAAGCCTTCACTTCACAAAAACAGAATTATAACTAACATCTAAGCAATTTCCAATTGAATCTCTCAAGCCAGCTCATTCCCTAACAAAATTTCATAACCTCCTAACTGTTTTTAACAGAAATTCAACAACCCCCTAACCTTCTAAAAACTAACTAGAGTGAGACACTACGAACCAAGAGATGAAAGATTGAGAACCTCCAGCGTTGTAGCGGAAGAAGGCGGTGGTGTTTTGATGGCGATGTGTTTGTCAGAGCAAAACGAGAATACAAATTGAGAGAAAGAGGAACGATGGAGTTTGAATCGGAGGAGGCTCTATTGTGTTGAACTGAGAGTGAGACGATGAGGATAAGATTGCGCTGCGAGTGATCGAAGAAGAAGGGCAGTGAAGTTGAGACAACCGACGACGTGGATTTGCGAGAAAGGAGAAAGAGTCGAGTTATCGAAGAAGAGGAAACGACATAACTTCTTGAACCATAGCTCAGTACTACACTGTTTCGATATCCTTTGCAATTTTATTTAATTTTCATTCATTTTTGTTCAATAAAAATGTAATAAACTGAATGTAATATCCAAAGCAAGTTTTGAAATAGTTTGAAGCTATTACAAAAAGAATAGAAACTGAGGACCGAACCACAATTCCCTTGCTAGGCCCATACGCCATTTTTGGCACAATTGAGAGCTGAAGGATAAAAAAAGGCAACTTTGGACCTTCTGCAAATGGGCCTAGCATCTGAGATGTTGGACTGCACACCTGAAATCAAGCTTGCATACCCTTATGTTTGGTTATTTGGATTTATTTTTAATAGTTCCTTTTAATTTTGCTTTTCAATAATTTTGATAGCAATGAGAGGGTGATAAGAATGATGTAAAAAAATAGTAGAATATGTTAGAATTATTTAGGATTTCTCTTTAGATTTTGATTAGAATTTTGTGATAGTAGTGAGACAATCTTTTTTGATGTGGAACGCTAAGAGGTTAATTCGTTTGATCACGTGTGCGAAGCTTCTGTAGAGTTTTCTTATCGCTCGCGGGGATTTGAAGAGGCAACGGACCTTCTCCATTAGATATCATCGTGACTTTATTTTATTTTGCATCTTCGCATTTCCTACCGCTTTCTGATGCCATGATAAGTAGGAATAGAGATGCATGCTTTACAGATTTTCTAGATATCATGAGAAGTAGGAAATAAAGAGCATGTGCTCGAAGTCGTTGTTTAAAGACCTGTAGCAGGCATTGTTAATGATCGATGATATCACTCAATTAGAATTGAGATAACGACTTCAATCCCTTTACATGTCCTCTATACGATAGTTATCCTCACCCTTAGGTCTTTTCCATGCTAACATTGGTAGACAATTTTCTTTTAGCATTTTCTTCCTCTTTTGCATGTGCATTAAAACTAAAACCTTTTTTCTTTCAAAATTCAAAAACACTCTAATCATACTTAAACCCTTTTTCAAGGTAAAAAACATCAACAAATCCAAACTCTTTTCGCCTTTGGGCCTTTTATCGAAACTCTCTAAAGGATGTGTTAGTTCTACTTTAAAGGTACGACACGTAAATCCCCAAAGGCCGGGTTGCACCCATGTCTACTTGCCAAAAAGTTATGTATGAAACATTATCCACCTTCGGGAATTTTTCTTTTGAAGATACCTCGTCAGGTATGAGCATGTTATTTCCTTTATACTACATACGCGTGAGTCTCCCAGGGTCGAGCAGCGGTAGAATGTAAAGCTTAGCATTGTTCCATTAAAAACACAAAACAAACAAAACACGTAAGCCGAACTATGACGCTCTGATTTCTCAAAAGGGATACGTAGGCAACAAGTCGCGGGGCCTAACCTAGTAAAATTCGTAAATACTTCCTTCTTTTCCCCGCATTTCTTTTACATGCATTCTTCCTTAATAGTAAGCAGTAGACATAGATTAGACACACCCATAAGATAAATAACAAGAGTGGATACCGTTAGAGTACTACAGGTGTGTGGGGTGCTAATACCTTCCTATTGCGTAATAGACTCCCTTATCCAATCTCTTGGTCACAAGACCGTGACTTCTTCCTTCTCAGGTTTTCTCGATGTTCACGTTTTCCTTTGTGATACGGTGGGAGAACTGACTTGAGTTTTGCGTTTGTATTCGCAAATGTTTCGGTTGAGCAAGAGTCGCCACCGACTTTTTATTTTATCCTAAGGAAAGGTTAAAAAGCACAGCAAAAACCTTTGAGATGTTTTCTTGGGTTCGGGGAGTAGATTATAGAAAGGGGAGGTATTAGCACCCTTTCTATCCATGGTTATCCATGGGTTCTTAGTTACTTGCTTAGATCAACTTGCCTTGATTTTCAATTGTTTGAAATGGTGCTTTGTGTGTGGGTTTTGAAAATGTTTTGAAAAGAGACCAATGTGGTGGCAACCTTTGTAATGATCCATGTTGGGATGTATACAAAGGTGTATGTCTTTTGAAAAGGTTTTCAATGTTTTTGAAAGTTGTTTTGAAAGTGTTATGATGTGTGGTTTGAAAACATAGGCAAGTGTTTTTGTTTTGTAAATTGGCAAGTAACTAAGAGTTGTCTACCCTAAATTTCTCAAAGATCATTGCTATGTTTTAACCCTTTTAACAATTTTGTTTCACCATTGTATTTGGTGGACAATCTTGTCTTAGGATGTTAACGGGACGGGCGCGGGTCATCGTTTAGACCATGATTGCAATGGTGCCAAGTATCTTTGGGAAATTTTTCCTTTAAGGGACTTGATCATTTTTAGGCAACTTTTGAAAGCGTCATCGAGGGACTATGATCATTTGATTGTTTTGTTTTTGCCAAAGACACCTAACATGCAATATGACTCATTATTGAAGGCAACAAGTGGAATACCCTAGGGGTGCAAGTGTGATTAGTGTTGTCCATTTTCATGCTTGTTTATCTTGAATTTAGGTCAAACTATTTTTGGTTAATTTTTGCATACAAACCCTAATTCTAACATGGCATATTTAGAAAGCTTTAAAATGCGGAAAATAAAAGGTCCTAAGTTATTACAACACAATATATGGGATGGGGGTACAAATGTTCAAATGGGGATATTTTAGCAAGAAATTAAAACCTAAACTATTACATCCAGATTGAATTATACAAATCAATTAATTGCACAATAATAAAATAAAATAAAATAAATATGCAAGATGCAAAAATGATTTTCATATGTATGTAAAAAAAGATTTTTCAAGTATTTAATAAAAATAAAATGAATTAATTTTTTGGTATTTTTTCATGTATTTAGGGCAAAACCCTAATTTTGCTAAATAAATGTATTTATTATATAATATATGCAATATTTATCAATTATGTACAAAAAATAAATAAAAGAAGGTATATTGTAAAAAAATTATTTTTGAGGTCAAAATATTAATAAAAATAAAAAGTATTATTTTTTATGTTTCCCCTAAATATACTAATAAATATATAAGTATTTACATTATTTATTAAATATATATTATATGTACAAAAATAAAATATTTAATATTATTAAAAAAAAGTATATTTTTTATAAAATGTTTTCAAGAGATAACATAAAATAAAAATCAGAAATAAAATGTGTTTGTATTATTTTTTAGTTTTTTAAATAAAAGTATTTTTATGTTTATTTATGTACAAAAACTAAATGAAACCAAATAAATATCAAATAAAATGCAAAAAATGTGAGAAAAATAATTTTAATATTTTTTCATGCTAAAATAAAAATATAGGACCAAAATCAAAAGGAAAAAAATTAAAAATGATAAATAAAACTCAAAATGGGCCAGGGGGGTGCATGTGAAATGCAGTGGTGTGAAAAGGAAAAGCAATCTCAGGCCCAACCCAAGAAAGGTTGTCTTCAACCTTCAGACAAACGTTTGAAAAACGCGCGCCTTTCTTGCTTCAAACACAACTCCTGATTTCTGGACTTTTAGCACAAACTTATAACATGAAAGATGTCAAGCATCAAGCCACGATTCTATACATATAAAAAACTTAACTTAACTCTCAGAAATGAGAGAGAATTTCTCCATCCCTAATTCTTAACCTAAGTTTTTGTCAATGTTCAGGTCTTAAATTCTCTCAGCACATGCAATATAAATGGAAAGTGAAGATATGTGTAGCTTCAGGGGCATGAGTAGAACATTTTTCATTCATAAACTTAAAGCTAACTCTTCCTAGATTAAAAGATAGGAGTCCATGAACTTATCTGTTCAGCTTGGATCGTGTCTGGCAATGGAGGCACTTTCAAGGCAAAGTGAGGATTGGTACAGCTTGCTTGAAGTCCAGGGATGCTATTCCAACCTTTAACTTGCTTTGAAACCAAGTGAATCAAGCTATGGCCATCAACCTGCAAAACAGAAAAAGTGAAAATGGTGAAGTTGGTTAGAGGTGTTACAGGTCGTGTCTATTGCTTGGGGTAGCTTGTATATGTTGTATGGAGTGTGTATGAACTGGTTTTAGCAAGAATGCACGAGTGGATTGAGTTATGGAAGTCCAACTGCAGAGGTGACTCTATTTTCTGCAGTAGGATGGTGTTTTGAGGTTTGACGAGGTTTGGAAGGTGTTTTGCTCGTGCCTTATCTTAGGTTTGATGTTTGGAAGGTGTACAACAAGTTTGCTTAAGCTTCCCTTGGCAGAAAATGTGAGATGTCCTTCAATATGCCAAGTTTCTTCCAACTTAAGCAACAAAATGTCAACTTGGTTTCTAGACTTTTGCAGGCCCCTCAAATGTGCTGCAACCATCCCTCTTGATCAGTGTGATATGCTTCTGAACTTGTGCCAAAGAGATTTTCCTTGTACTTCTTGATTTGCAAATTTGACATAAAGTTCAACTTTTCAAAAATGGATATATTGCTTTTTCTAATTATGGCTCAATCTTGTATGCAATGTTTAAACACATAAGATAAGGCTTGAACACAAGGGGTTTGCATTAAATTATTGAGTGTGGATGAGATAAAAGGCCTGTAATCTACCTTAGAGAATGCTGAGTTCAAAAATCCAAAGTTATGAACATGTAAATTGGCCATGAACAAAGTGAGTTTTACTCATATTGCCAAATTCGATTCTCCTTAACCACAAGGTTGTTTGATGAGTTCTTGGACATTTTGGAAAGCTTGGAATGTGTACTACAATCCATATTTGTAATGCAAATTGAAATTCAAAGTGGAAGCATGTGAAAAGTGGCCATGAAGTTAGGCAAAAATCCTGCCTAGAATAGGTCAAAATTTTTCTAAGTTAAGAATGTTTTGCACCCTTGTTCCAAAAATCATAACTTGGGATACAAGCTTCTTTTGAGGAAACTTTGTGAATCAAAGTTGTAGATTTTGCAATGAACTATAACTTTCATGTTTTGACTTTTGTTTGAATCCAAATGCATCTTGATGGAAAAATGGGACAAAGTTAGGAAAAAATTAGGGATTTTCATAACTTAGAAAAATTCTAAGTTATGAAAATTCTTCATTTCAAACCCTAATTTGTGATTTTTGATTTCTTGATGAACAAGTTTCATAATTTAGCATGTTTTGATGAGAAATGAATCTTGACACTTGATTTTGACCAAAAAGTCAAAGTTTGACTTTTCAGTATACAGTCAAAAATTGATCAATTGACTGGAAAATTCATCTGTCAATCTTGTGCATTTGGGATCTTTTGAACTTGTTGAACATGTCAAGACAATTCCATGGGGTCCTTGAGTCCATATATGAGCTTGGTTTGCCATTGGCTAGGTCAAACAGTCAAAAATTGCCTTTGTGCAGTCAAAACCCTAAAAATGACCATTTTGCCCTTTTGGTGATCTGATCAAATTTCTTGTGGAATTGTGATCCAAATTTGACCAAATGGTTCATATGAGTTCATAATGTTGATGTGGGTAAAATTTCATGAGGTTTGACTGTCAATTGGCCACAGTTGACTTTTTCCCCAATACAGTTGATTTCTAGGTCAACTGTCCAATTGACTGGGCAAAGTTTGGAATCAAGACTTGAAACTTGGTATGGATAGACTTGTGAGTCCAACATGAAACATGAAAGTCACATTAGGCATTTTAGGTCAAAACATCTTTGTGCAAACACAAACCCTAATTTGGGTCACCAATGCAAGGAGAAGTCTTGAGCAGATGAAACCTAACTGGATCTTGAGCTCCAAGGGTCTTGTGGTGAGAAAATGGGAGGGAAAATTTTGGGGTACAACAGTTGCCCCTGTTCAATCTTCTTAGACCTGAAGAGTTAGATTGGCAAGTTTGCCTTTCGTGACTCGAGGGTAAAAGGAGATTGGACACTAGAGTGCCCGGAAATTTGCACTCGCATGCTGGAGTATCAGCAATGTGATGTCGGGAATGGGCTTATAGATGCCATTAGGAGAGATGGTGGATAGGGAGATGAGCTTATAGATGCCATCTGGAGACGTGACAGAACCTTGTCGGGAATGGGCTTATAGATGCCATTTGGAAGTGTTGATCGCATAAGAGATTCCTTAGCAAGAACTTGTGTATTTTGAGAAAGAAAGATGTTTTCCTGGCTTGTTACAGGTGTTGATCTTCAGTCTCTTCATGCAGATATTCCCTGGCTAGATACAGGTATCGAATCTACAATTGGTTGCTCACAGATGTGCCCTGGCTAGATACAGGAATCGAATCTGGAACTGTTGTCTACAGATATGCCCTGGCTAGATACATGTATTGAATCTGGAATTGTCGCCTACAGATATGCCCTGGCTGGATACAGGTATCGAATCTGGGACTGTTGTCTACAGATATACCCTGGCTGGATACAGGAATCTAATCTGGAATTGCAAAAGGTTGGTAGAGATAGCTTTCCTGGCTGGATACAGGTGTAAGCCTCTGACCTGAGAATGAAAGATAGTTTCCTGGCCTGTTACAGGGGTTGATCTTCAAACTCTTCATGCAGATATGCCCTGGCTAGGTACAAGAATCGAATCTGGAATCAATCATTCACAGATATGCCCTGGCTAGATACAGGAATCGAATCTGGAATCAATCATTCACAGATATGCCCTGGCTAGATACAGGAATTGAATCTGGAATTGTGATAGTTGATAGTAATCATCCTTGGATTGACTTTCCCTGAAAAGGCAAAACATCAGTTGTATGCGAAGTCATGATGTATGAGATGCATGATGTCATGATGCTCAAAATGAGACAGTGTTGTATGCACTTTATCATGTATGCAAACAGGATGTATGAAATGTGAAATGTTTATGAATGTATTTTCGTCTAGGAAAATAAATCCTTGACGACCGGCCGGGGAATCAAATCCTGGGCTGATGTTGAAGAGTAGAGTTCTTCGTTTCCGCTGGGGATGATGGTTGTAAGAATAAACCGGTAGGAGAAGATGACTCCGTTGGGGAATAAACTTGTTGGAGAGATTACTCTGTGGGGAATTACTCTGTGGGAAGAGATACTTCGCTAAGGTTTTGATGAGAGCTCTGCTGGGGATTCCACTGATAAACTCCGCTAGGGATTCTGCTGATAAGTTATGTTGGGGAACTTTGATGAACTCTGCTGGGGATAGGAAGAACTTCGCTGAGGACGATATTTCCGTGGTAATTAGCTGAGGATAACCCAGTTATAAGCTCTTGTGAGGAATAACTTTGAATAAAGTCTGGGAGAGACGTCCGTACTCTGCAGGGGATAAGCTTCCAGGATCTACTGGGGATAAGCTTCAAGACCTGCTGGGGATATGGATTCCACTTTCCTGGGGAAACTTTCAGACTGTACTGGGGTGTTGGTATTCCGCCAGGGAACAATCTTAGATTAAGACTGCCGGGGATGCTTGTTGAGGAATGTCTATACTCCACTGGGGAATGCTGAGATATTATGGGGATTCCCAACTTCCTTAAGGCTGACAGTAGACTAAACTCTGCTTGGGGAGAATGTCGCCGACTTGCTAGGGAAATATTGTGCCTTTCCAGGGCTGATAGGAAACCAACTCTTCTTGGGGAAAGTATTGCTGAATCTTGTCTTACTCTGTGGGGAGTTGAGGCAACTTGGTTACGTTCTTCAGTCGAACCTACCTTGGTACCTTGGTGGACAGAGCAACTAGACTTGCTTGGACAATTCTAAACTGCTCCTGTTTCTGATGTCATCTGTAATTAATCTTTTGTTTCGCATGCAACTATTCCTGTTTAGTAATTAATGTCAAATGCTTATATCAAAAATGAACATTGGACGTTCTTCGCAAAACAAAACAGAAAAAGGAAAATCAATGGATAATTTGTCTGAAAAAATTGAACTTGTATTGATTTTGAAATTTGCCTGTAAATAGGCGTTTTTGTAGAAGAGGCTGACGTCCTAGTAAGAGAACGCCACCAATCAAAATAGATTTTATACAAATTTGTGAAAAGGAAACAAAACAGCTATGTGAAAAATAATCCCACTAGGTTCCAACTCTGCTATCGCCTTTATGTATTCAAGCGTCTCATCACTTTGCTATTTAGTTGAAGATGAAGCTGATTGATCGATGCCGAAGTCTGATGGTTGATGTCGAATTCTGGATGCCAGGTGATCCAATGAGACATAGTATTACGCTTCATCCCTAACTTTTGCCTGGACCGCCCTTTCGGGTTTTCAGTCCACCGGGATACCCATTTTTGCCTAAGCCGCCTTTTCAGGTTTTCGACTTGCCGGGTGTACAGATTTTTTTCATTTCATCCCTTATTTTTGCCCGAACCCTTTTGGTTCGCCGGGAAGCCCTTATTTTTGCCTAGGCGTCTCAACCTAGTGGGTCTTTTGTTCATGCGTAGTATCTTTTTACTATGTCTGCATTGGCGGGGTGAGGAAGGTCGTCACCATCCATGGTGGTTAGAATCATGGCTCCTCCTGAGAAGATATGTTTAACCATAAATGGCCCTTCGTATGTGGGGGTCCATTTTCCCCTGGGATCACCTTGAGGAATAATGATGCGCTTGATTACCAGGTCTCCGACTTGATACTCTTGTCGTCTGACCTTCTTGTTAAATGCCCTGATCATCCGTTTTTGGTACGTCTGACCACGACAAATAGCAGTGAGTCTCTTTTCGTCAATTAGGTTTAATTGATCGAGCCGAGTCTGGATCCAGTCATCTTCGCTCAAGTCTGCATCCTTCATTATCTGGAGAGAGGGTATCTGGACTTCAATAGGCAAGACTGCCTCCATGCCATAGACCAAAGAGAAGGGAGTTGCCCCTGTCGATGTCCGAGCTGAGGTACGATACCCATGAAGAGCAAACGGTAACATCTCGTGCTAATCTTTATAGGTCACTGTCATCTTCTACACAATCTTCTTGATGTTCTTATTTGCTGCTTCGACATCCCCATTCATCTTCGGCCGATAAGGAGAAGAGTTGTGGTGCTGTATCTTGAATTGCTCGCAGAGCTCAGTGATCATCTTGTTGTTAAGATTGGTACCATTATCCGTAATGATCCTCTCAGGTACGCCGTATCGACAGATCAGGTTATGCCGAATGAATCGTGCCATGACGCTCTTGGTTACAGTAGCATAGGAGGCTGCCTCAACCCATTTTGTGAAGTAGTCGATCGCTACCAAGATGAACCGATGCCCGTTGGATGCCGTCGGTCGGATCTCGCCGATCATTCAATGCCCCACATTGCAAAAGGCCAAGGTGCCGTCAAGACGTTCAGAGGAACCGGAGGAATGTGCACCTTATCAGCATAGATCTGGAATTTATGACAAGTTCGCGAGTGCTGATAACAGTCGGCTTCCATTGTGGACCAGAAATATCCTTCCCGAAGGATTTTCTTAGCCATGGTATGTCCACTGGAATGTGTTCCAAATGTACCTTCATGTAGCTCTGCCATGATCTTTTCTGCTTCAGTCTTGTCCACACAACGCAGTAAGGTTGAGCCATGGTTTCGCTTGTAGAGAATGTCGTTACTGAGGAAGAACTTTGCCGCAAACCTTCTCAGGAACTTCTTGTCATTAACAGATGCGCCCTCGGGGTATTCTTGAGCTTCCAAGTACCTCTTCACTTCATGATACCAGGGTTTTTCAATTACCTCCTCAGCCTCAAGATCACAACAATATGCAGGCTCGTCCAACTTCCAAATGATGATCCGGGGCGCCTCGTTGTCCCATTTGACTTTGAACATTGAAGATATCGTAGCTAACACGCCCGCCAACTGATTCTCCTCTCTTGGGAAGTGTTCAAAATTTATCTCTTCGAAGTGGGGAAGCAATGTCAGCACATACTCCTTGTAAGGAATAAGATTTGGGTGTTTCGTATCCCACTCGCCTTTGACCTGATTGATCACGAGAGCGGAATCTCCGAAGACACTCAGAAACTTGATCCTTAAGTCAATTGCAGCTTGAAGACCCATGATGCATGCCTCATACTCCGCCATGTTGTTGGTGCAGTTGAAACATAGCCGGGCAGTAAGTGGAGTATGAGTGCCTTTAGGGGATATGATCACAGTGCCAATACCATTACCCAAAGCGTTCGAGGCTCTGTCAAAGTGCATAGACCATCGGGATCCTTTCTCAGGTCCTTCATCCGGTCCAGGTACTTCACAATCAGTCACTACCATGATATCTTCGTCTGGAAATTCAAAGTTCAACGACTGGTAATCGTCCACTGGTTGGTGTGCCAAATGGTCTGCCAATACACTTCCCTTGATTGCTTTTTGAGTCGTGTACTGGATGTCATATTCTGTCAAGATCATTTGCCATCTTGCTATTCTTCCGGACAGAGCAGGCTTTTCAAATATGTACTTGATTGGATCCATTTTTGAAATCAACAGAGTAGTGTGAGTCAACATATACTGTCTCAGCCGACGAGCAGCCCATACCAGAGCGCAACAAGTTTTCTCGAGCAGTGAGTACCGAGTCTCACAGTCGGTAAACTTTTTGCTCAGGTAATAAATGGCGTGTTATTTTCGGCCAGACTCGTCATGCTGCCCCAGCACACACCCCATTGAGTTGTCAAGTACCGTCAAGTATAGTATTAGAGGTCTCCCTTCAACCGGTGGCATAAGAATGGGTGGTTCTTGGAGATACTCTTTGATCTTTTCGAAAGCGGCTTGACATTCATCATTCCAACGTACAACTTGATCTTTCTTCAGTAGCTTGAAGATTGGTTCACATGTAGCAGTTAGATGTGAGATGAACCGGGCAATGTAGTTCAACCGTCCTAGAAAGCCTCTGACTTCTTTCTCTATCTTGGGAGTTGGCATCTCTTGTATGGCTTTCACCTTGGCAGGATCTACTTGAATACCTTTGTCGCTTACAATGAAACCTAGTAGTTTTCCAGATCTCACCCCAAAGGTGCACTTGTTCGGGTTCAACCTCAGCTTGTACAACTTCAGACGGTCAAACAACTTCCGTAGATGGTCAAGGTGTTCCTCCTCAGTTTGGGACCTTGCAATCATATCGTCGATGTATACTTCTATCTCATGATGGATCATATCATGAAATAAAGCAACCATGGCACGTTGGTAAGTTTCCCCAGCATTTTTCAACCCAAAAGGCATGACCTTGTAGCAAAAGGTGCCCCACTGAGTGACAAAGGTGGTCTTCTCCATGTCTTCAGGAGCCATCTTGATCTGATTATAACCGGAGAAGCCATCCATGAAGGAGAATACTTTATGCTGAGCAGTATTGTCAACCAGAACGTCGATATGAGGCAGAGGGAAATCATCCTTGGGGCTGGCCCTGTTCAAATCCCTGTAATCAACACACATTCGGACCTTACCATCTTTCTTCGGCACTGGAACCACGTTGGCAACCCACTAAGGGTAAGAAGTCACTGCTAAAAACCCGGTATCAAATTGTTTCATAACCTCGGCTTTGATTTTCTCGGACATCTCTGGACGCATACGACAGACCTTTTGTTTTACCGGAGGGCAGTCTTCCTTGGTAGGCAGGTGATGAACCACAATGTCGGCATCCAAACCAGGCATGTCTTCGTAAGACCAAGCAAAGATTTCCATGTAGTCATGCAGCATCTGAATCAACCGTTGTTTCACACTGAGCTCTAGGTTGGCACCAATCTTGACTTCCTTTCTGTCTGTCTCAGTACCCAGATTTACCGTTTCCACTGGCTCTTCATGTGGCTGAATGACCCTCTCTTCCTGGAGTAGCAGTCTTGCAAGTTCCCCAGGCACTTCACAATCATCTTCACCTTCGTCTTCGGCTAAGTTGATCGGATTTTCGAAGTCATAACTGGCGGTAGCAGAGTCGTTACCAGTGAGATCTAGAGTGGATTGGAACCTGTATAAGTGAGTGTGTGTAAATATAGCTGTTTTGCAATATATGATAAAGAAAGAAAAGGAGCACAAGATTTGAAATGAAACAAACGTCCAATGTTTTGATTAATGATATATGAAAATGTCATACAAAAGCCCTCACAAATGGAGCCACGGTGCCCCGGGTAGGACACCGAGCCATAAAAGTTTCAACATATTGTTTGTTACAAATTGAAAACAAAAGAGTTCATTACTGAGTGACAAAAGTATAGGGGTGAAGTTTTTGGCAGTCCAGTTGCTTGGTCCACTGTTGGTTGTTGGGTAGATCCAGCTGTCGAATTCCGATTCCTCCACGTCGTCTTCGATAACATTCACTCCCGGGTTGGTGATGAACACAGGAGGTCTTCCAATCCTTGCTTTGCGAACAGCCCTCTGGGCCTCTGCAGTGAAGCCCAAACCAAACTTGTCGGTCTTTGGAGTAAAGTCAGGAAGCCGGCCCCAGTTTGCACACTCACCCTTCTCAATCACAGCCCGGGCATCCTTTAAGGAAGCCATCTTCAAAGGAGAGTCTTCTTTAGTCACAGTCTCTACCGATGCCAGTGTATGAGACACCTCTTCAAAGTGTTGAAAGGGGGTTTCAATGAACTCCCCATCCATCTCTATGTACCGGAACGAGTTAAGGTGGCTGACCATATACTCTTCTTCCCCTTGAACTGTAACAATCTTTCCTCTAACCGGGTACTCAAGCTTTTGATGTAGTGTGGAGGTCACAGCTCCGGCCTTGTGAATCCATGGACGACCCAGCAAACAAGAGTAGGATGGACGGATGTCCATCACATAGAAATTAGACTCAAAAACTTGAGAACCAACTCTGATTGGAATGTCAACTTCCCCATGTACCATCCTTTTCGAACCGTCAAAGGCCCGGACAATAATGTTACTAGGCTTGAGCTCCAAACCCTCGCAATCTAACATGTCTAAGGCTTTCTTGGGCAATACATTCAATGAAGAACCGGTGTCTACCAACACATGGGCAAGAGTAGTGCCCCTGCATTCAATAGAGACATGCAGGGCGTCATTATGGTTCTTTCCTTTTGCGGTCAGATCGGCGTCAGAGAAGCCCAGACCATTATCAGCAGTCAAGTTGGCCACACAATCAGTAAATTGATCAGCAAATGTTTCTTGCGGCACATGAGTTGTCTTCAGGAAGGAGATCAGGGCCTTGGCATGGGCCTCTGAACACAACAACAATGATAGCATAGAAATTTTTGATGGGGTGTGCCCCAACTGCTCAACTACATTGAAATCACTTTTCTTGATAATCTTGAGGATCTCCTCCATCTCTTGCTGGGAGGCTTCAATAGAGGTTGTCTTTGGTGCCTCCGTCAGGGCAGGCAAATCAGTAGCAATCCCTTTGCCCCGAGCGTTAGAGGACTCGGCAGCAGAGGTAGAAACGGGAACTTGATTAGGAGGGGAAACATGCACACTTGCGGGTGTGATGATAAGAGGTTTCTGAATAACTGGTGGCGCGATATCTGGCGAGAACAGCCTACCACTGCGAGTAATTTTGGCAGGCCCGGTGATGTTACTGACACCGGTACTTGTATCAAACTCTTGCTTCACTCCAAGCACATAAACATCTGCCCCATAGTGCCATGGGACAACTTTGTCAGATGTATAAGGGAGAGGCCCTGAGACGGTAATGATGATAGGAGCAATCTTCTGAGCGGACATGATTTTGACAGGCTTCTTTGAAGGAGCCTTGGGAGGTTTGTTGAAAATAGTGACAACAGAAACTTCTTCGGCGGGGACAGCAGGAATAGCAATCTTCTCGAACAAGATTTCCTTGCTATCCATCAGGCTTTGGATACCGGATTTTAGCAAAGGACAACCAAAAGGGGAAACAACACATAGAAGGCAATCTTCACCATATCCCGGAAATAAACCGGCTAGCAAAAGATTCCTTTTAACAGTCGATAACGGAGTAACAATCTCTTCCATGGAGGCTACATATCGGTCTTCTTCCACAACACTCACTCCATGCTGGGGCATGGGAGCAGTCACAACATTGGGCCTTTCAGGCGCCTCAAACTGTATTTCCTTAGCATCAATAAGGTCTTGAACCTTATTCCTCAGAGCCCAACAATCGTCCGTAGTATGCCCGGGGCTATCAGAGTGATAAGCGCAACGAGCGTTGGGGTTGTACTTCGGTGAAGCTGTGTTCACTACTTTCGGAGCTTCTTTGACAGTTACCAGATTGGTTGACAGTAGTTGCGGCAAAATCTGAGACAGGGTCATACTGAGCCGAGTGTACTGCCTTTTGGGTCTCTCACCCCTTTGTTGATTATACTGCTAAGGAGCAGCAGCAGGCTTTGAAATTACCAATGCATTGACAGCTTGGCGGCGTTCCGGCTTAACTTGTCTTCTGGGACCATAAACAACACTGGCTTCCTTCTTGAAGGGCTTCTTTTCAGTACTCGCAGCGGCACCTTTCTGTATCTTCCCTGACTTGATACCAGCTTCTATCCTCTCACCAGTCAAGATCAAATTTGTAAACCCAACAGAAGAATTACCAATCAGATGGTTAAAGAACAGACCAGACAGGGTCCCTAGGAACATGTCAACAAGTTCACGGTCAGTCAAAGGTGGCTGCACCCTGCCAGCCAAGTCTCTCCACTTTTGCGCATACTCTTTGAATCCTTCGCCTGTTCCTAGTGACATACCCTGAAGTTGGATACGCGTGGGAGCGAGGTCAGAATTATACTGATATTGTTTATAAAATGCGGTGGCCAAGTCTTCCCAGTTTCGGATACTGGCTCCATCCAGCTGATAGAACCACTCGAGTTGAGCCCCAGAAAGGCTATCCTGAAAGAAATGGATCCAAAGGTTCTTGTCTGCAGTGTAAGGTTGGATCTTCCTTACATATGATCTGAGATGCATCTTCGGGCAGGATAGCCCGTCATACCTTACAAAAACTGGCACTTTGAACTTCGGGGGGATCACAATTCCAGCAACTAATCCCAAGTCTTCGAAATCTAAGCCGGGAACTCTCTGCAGCTCCATAGCTGCCAACTTGTCTTCCAAGCCTTTGTACTTATCATCGGCGGGCGGGTATTGTTGATCAGAGTAGTCTTCGTGCTCTTCAGCCTCCTCTTCTTCAACCTCGGATTCGGAAGGTACTGCAGCCGCATTCCCTTTACTGGTTCCCTCCTCAGAAGTAGGGGGAAATTCAAGCACTCTTCTGGCTTCACCCTCAAACCTTCTTCCTAAGGTAGCCACCCCGATTCTCTTCTTCTTCTTTTTCACTTGGTCTTTGTTCCCCAGCAGGGCCTTTAGATCCTCCTGACCCTTAGCCAAGGTCATCAGAAGTTGTTGAAACTGTGCGTTTTGAGACTGCAAGTCCTTGACCGTCTGTTCGAGATCCATCTTACTGTAATAAACAGCAGAAAGATAAGGAAACCTGGTGTGGAGACCTGCTTATGCGTATGATGAATGATATGCTTATGTATGCAATGCATTCAAGGATTTAGAAAGTTCAAAATTGTTGCAAACAGAAAGAATGCACGTCATATTAATAAGAAGAAATTGGTCAGTACATAAATGCCCCATGGGCCAAATATTACAAAAAACTTCTCAAGGTAAAAAGACGTTGCGCATCCTCTTTGGTGCGATGTAGGTGTTGAGGGTCTCTTCCTCATGGAGTCGGCGGGTAAGCTCCAAAACCTTCTTCTCACTGGCGTAAAAGCTGGCTTCAAAAGTGTTCCGTTCCTCCTTAAGTTGGATCCAACTCTTCTGCATCTCCTCCCACGATGTAGGTGTGATACGGTGGGAGAACTGACTTGAGGTTTTACGTTTGTATTCGCAAATGTTGCGGTTAGCAAGAGTCGCCACCGACTTTTTATTTTATCCTAAGGAAAGGTTAAAAAGCACAGCAAAAACCTTTGAGATGTTTTCTTGGGTTCGGGGAGTAGATTATAGAAAGGGAAGGTATTAGCACCCTTTCTATCCATGGTTATCCATGGGCTCTTAGTTACTTGCTTTAGATCACTTGCCTTTGTTTTCAATTGTTTTAAATGGTGCTTGAATGTGTGTGGTTTTGAAAATGTTTTGAAAAGATGCCAATGTGGTGGCAACCTTTGTAATGATCCATGTGGGGATGTATACAAAGATGTATGTCTTTTGAAAAGGTTTTCATTTGTTTTTTGAAAGTTGTTTTGAAAGTATAGTGATGTGTGATTTTGGAAATTAGGCAAGTGTTTTGTTTTGCAAGTTTGATTCAAGTAACTAAGAGGTTATCTACTCCTAAATTTCTCGAAAGATTATTGCTATGTCTTAACCCTTTTAACAAGTTTGTTCCACCATTGTATTTGGTGGACAATCTTGTGTTAGGATGTGAGAGGGACAGGCGCGGGTCATCGTTTAGACCATAATTGCAACGACGTTAAATATCTTTGGGCAATTTTCTTTAAGGGACTTGATCATTTATCTTTGTTTGTTTTGAAAAGTTTTATCGAGGGACTATGATCATTCAATTGGTTTGTTTTGCCCAAAGAAGTTCAACATGCAATATGGCCCATTTATTTGAAGGCAACAAGTGGAATACCCTAGGGGGTGCAGGTGTGATTTGTGTCCATTTTCATGCTTGTTTATCTTGAGATTAGGTCATAACTATTTTTATCGTTTTTCGCATACAAACCCTAATTCTAACATATTATCATTAGAAAGCAATAAAGTGCGAAATTAAAATTACTAAGCTATTACAAAACCAAATATGGGAAGGGGGGTACAAATGTTCAAATGGGGATATTGACAAGAATTTAAATCTAAATTATTACATCATTTTTGAATATTTGCAAAATAAATTAAATTGCATAATTTAAATGGAAATTAAATGAATATGCAAAATGCAAAGAGAAAGTTTTTTATATGTATGAGAAAAGCATGGTTTATGTAAAATAAAATAAGAAAATAAAAAGTATTATTTTGAGTATTTTTAACTTTTAGGGTAAAAACCCTAATTTTAAAGAAAATGGATATTAATTGATTTAATACAAATATTTATTTATTCTTTATAAAAATAAAATAAAATGAAGTATATTATGAAAAAAGTATTTTTGTATCAAATATTAATAAAAATGAAAAATTCAAGTATTTTTATATTTTGACCTAAATATATTAATAAACATATATATACATATATTAAATTCTTAAATATGCATTATATACAAAATAATATTTATTTAATATTTTAATAAAATAAATAAAAAGAGTATTTTTATGTGAAATATTTTCAGAAGGTAAATAAAAATAAAAATGTATTTACACTATTTTTCTATTTATTCTAATAATAGTATATATATAATATTTATGTATAAACAAAGGAAATAAACAAATAAATATGCAATAAATACAAAAAATGATGGAAAAAATATTTTTAATTTTTTAATGTCATGAGAAAAAATAAACAAGTCAAACATGAAAGGAAAAAGTCAAAAATGTTAAAAAATGAACAAATGGGCTCAGGGGGGTGTAAATCAAAAAAAGTGGTGTGAAGAGCAAAATAACACAGGCCCAGCCCACTCCACTTCTTCTTCAACCTTTGGCCAAAACGCGCGCCTTGTTTCAGAGATTCAAACATCCTGATTCTTTGAGATTTTGCACAAACTTTCAACACAAAACATGTCAAGCATTGAATCACGATTCCAAATATATAAAAAACTCATCCTAACTCTCAGAAATGAGAGAGAATTTTATCAATCCCAAATCTTGACCTAAACTTTCTGCCATTTTCAAAGCTTAAATTCTCTCTACTCAGGCAAAAGAAATGAAATGTAAAGATATGTACATGTTCAAGGCTATGAGTAGAACCTTATTTCTTCACAAACTTAAGACTAAAGATGCATGATAAGAGAGATACGAGTTCAAAGTTTTACCTGTGCAGTTGAACTTCTATCTGGAGAATGAGGAACTTTCAGTGCAATGTAATGATTGGAAAAGCTTCCTTGAGGTCCAGGGATGCTGTTTCAATGCTTACTTTGTCCTGAGAGTTTCTGAATCAAGCTATGGAACTTCAACTGCAAAAGGAAAAAATGAAAATGGTGGAAACTGTTAGGGTGATTACAGGTCAGGTTTTAGGCCATGGTTAGCTTGCATATGTTGTAAGGAAGGTAGAGGAACAGGTTTGGACAAGAATGCTCGAAGGGATTGAGAGATAGCACTCAATCTGCAGGGGTTCTCCTGTTTGTGCAGTTTTAAGGTGATTAGGGCAATGGGAGTGTTTTAGATGGCAAGGGCTCGTGTGTTAGCTTGGATATGTTCTTCTGAATGTGTTTGATAGCTTTTGTGTTGTGTTTCTATGCTGAGATTCAGGTTGTCACAAGTTATGGTCTTTTCTTCTATGTTAAGCAACAAAATGCCACTTGATGTTTCTAGCCTGTACAGGCCCTCCCACTATGCTGCTATCCCTTGCCTTGATCAGTGCAATTTGCTCACAAACTTGTGCCAAGAAGATCTTGATTGTACCACTTGGATTGCAAACTTGACATAAAGTTCTTCTTTTCAAGAATGGAAATAATGCTTTTTCTAGTTTAGGCTTAATTCCTTGTGTAATGACCAAAGGCTTAGAATAACAACTTGGTTCAATGGTTTAGCATTAAATTTATGAGTGTCAAAGGGTTTTAGGGCCTGCAATGTAGCACAAACTATGCTGATTTGAAAATGGTCCAAGTTATGAACATGTTTTGATGAAGAACAAAAGTGAATTTTTGCCAACTTGTGAAATTCGAATCTCTCAAGTTATGAAGTTGTTTGATAAGTTCTTGGACATTTTGGAAAGCTTGGAATGTGTACTACAATCCATCTTTGAAATGCAAATTAAAATTCCAAGTGGAAGGGTATGAAAAGTGGCCTTGAAGTGGGGTAGAAAACCTTGTCAAAATAGGTTAAAATTTCACTAAGTTAAAAATGGTTTAGTGCCCTTATTCAAAAAATTGTAACTTGAGATACAAGCTTCAAATGAGAAAACTTTGTGAATCAAAGTTGTAGATTATGCAACAAGCTACAACTTTCATGTTTTGACTTTTGTTTGAATCCAAATGGATCTTGGTGAAAAGATGGGGCAAAGTTGGGAAAAAATTAGGGTTTTTCATAACTTAGAAAAATTATAAGTTATGAAAAATTTCATTTTCAAACCCTAATTTGCATTTTGTGATTTCTTGGTGAACAAGTTTCATGATTTGGCAAGTTTTGATGAAAAATGAATCTTGACTCTTGATTTTGACCAAAAAGTCAAAGTTTGACTTTTCAGTGTACAGTCAAAATTGATCAATTGACTGGGAAATTCAACTGTCAATCTTGTGTACTTGGGATCTTTTGAGCTTGATGAATGTGTCTAGACCATTCCATGGGGTCCTTGAGTCCATATGTGAGCTTGGTTTGCCATTGGTTAGGTCAAACAGTCAAAAATTGCCTTTGTGCAGTCAAAACCCTAAAAATGACCATTTTGCCCTTTTGATGATCTGATCAAATTTCTTGTGGAATTGTGATCCAAACTTGATCAAATGGTTCATGTGAGTTCATAATGTTGATGTGGATCAAATTTCATGAGTTTTGACTGTCAATTGGCCATAGTTGACTTTTTCCCCAATACAACTGATTTCTAGGTCAACTGTCCAATTGACTGGGCAAAACTTGGAATCAAGACTTGAAACTTGGTATAGGTAAACTTGGGAGTCCAATATGAAGCATGAAAGTCATCTTAGGCATTTTAGGTCAAAACATCTTTGGGCAAACACAAACCCTAATTTGAGTCCACAGTGCAAGGAGAAGTCTTGAGCAGAGGAAACCCTAACTGGATCTTGATCTTCAAGGGTCTTGTGATGAGAAAATGTTGAGGAAATGGGAGGGCAAATTTTGGGGTACAACAGTTGCCCCTGTTCAATCTTCTTGAACCTGAAGAGTTAGATTGGCAAGTTTGCCTTTCGTGACTCGAGGGTAAAAGGAGATTGGACACTAGAGTGCCCGGAAATTTGCACTCGCATGTTGAGGTATCAGCAATGTGATGTCAGGAATGGACTTATAGATGCCATTTGGAGAGGTAGTAGATAGGGAGATGGGCTTATAGATGCCATCTGGAGATGTGACAGAACTTTGTCGGGAATGGGCTTATAGATGCCATTTGGAAGTGTCGATCGCATAAGAGATTCCTTAGCGAGAACTTGTGTATTTGAGAAAGACGGATGTTTTCCTGGCTTGTTACAGGTGTTTGATCCTCAGTCTCCTTATGTAGGTATGCCCTGGCTGGATACAGGTATTGAATCTACAATTGGTTGCTCACAGATATGCCCTGGCTGGATACAGGAATCGAATCTTCGAACTCTTCAGACGTGCCCTGGCTAGATACAGGAATCGAGTCTGGAAACGTGGTCAACAGATATGCCCTGGCTGGATACAGGAATCGAATCTGGAGATAGTCGTTAATAGATGTGCCCTGGCTGGATACAGGAATCGAATCTTCGAACTCTTCAGACGTGCCCTGGCTAGATACATGAATCGAGTCTGGAAACGTGGTCAACAGATATGCCCTGGCTGGATACAGGAATCGAATCTGGAGATGTTGTAGTTGATAGATGTGCCCTGGCTGGATACAGGAATCGAATCTTTGAACTTTTCAGACGTGCCCTGGCTAGATACAGGAATCGAGTCTGGAAACTGATCACTCTCAGATGTGCCCTGGCTAGATACAGGTATCGGATCTGGAATTGCGACAGTTGACGGTAATTGTTTTTGGGATTGTCTTTTTCCTAAAAAGGCAAAAACGTAAGTTGTATGCAATGTCATGATGTATGATATGCATGATATCATGATGTTCAACATGAGATAGTGTTGTATGCGTTTCATCATGTATGTAAGCAAGATGTATGAAAATGTGAAATGTTCATGGATGTAATTTCGCCTTAGGAAAGTAAATCCTTGACGGTCGGCCGGAGAATTGCTCTGTGGAAGAGATACTTGGCCGAAGTTTTGATGCGAGGCCCGTTGAGGACTCTAATGATGGATTCCGCTGGGGATTGAAGGAACTTTGCCGAGGGCGGCCTTCCGTGGTTTTTAGCTGAGGATAACCCAGTTATAAGTCCTTGTGAGGAAATAACTCTAAATAAAACTCGGGAGAGACGTCCGTGTTCCGCAGGGGATAAGCTTCCAGAATCTACTGGGGATGAGCTTTAACACTGCCGGGGAATGTTGTGCCTTCTCAGGATTGTCGGGGAGTCAACTCCGCTTGGGGAAAGTATTGCTGAATCTTGATTTTACTCTGCGGGGAGCTGAGATGATCTGGCCACATTCTTCAGTTGAACCTACCTTGGTGCCTTGGCGGACAAAACAACCAGACTGCATTAGACAACTTCAATTGCCCCTGTCTCTGATGTCACCTGTAATCGATCTCTCGTTTCATATGCAAATATTTATGAATTAGCAATTTAATGTCAAATGCATATATCAAAAATGAACATTGGACGTTCTTCGCAAGACAAAACAGAAAAAGGAAAACAATGATGATTTGTATGGACAAGTGAAATTGTATTGATTTAAACTTTGCCTGTGAATAGGCGTTTTTTGTACAAGAGGCTGACATCCTAGTAAGAGGACGCCGCCAAATAACATAGAGTTTACAATTTGAAAAAGGAAACCAAACAGCTATGTGAACAATCCCACTGGGTTCCAACTCTACTATCGCCTTTATATCTCCGAACGTCTCATCGCTTTGTTGCCTAATTTGAAGATGAAGCTGATTGGTCAATGCCGAAATCTGGAGCCAGATAGTTGATGCCGAATTCCGGATGCGAAGTGATCCAATGAGACATAGTGTTACGCTTTTATCCCTAACTTTTGCCTGGACCGCCCTTTCGGGTTTTCAGTCCACCGGGATACCCATTTTTGCCCAAGCCGCCCTTTCAGGTTTTCGACTTGCCGGGTGTACAGATTTTTATTCATTTCATCCCTTATTTTTGCCCGAACCCTTTTGGTTCGCCGGGAAGCCCTTATTTTTGCCTAGGTATGTCAACCTAGCGGGTTTTTTATTTATGCGTAGTATTTTTTCACTATGTCCGCATTGGCGGGGTGAGGAAGGTCGTCACCATCCATGGTGGTTAGGATCATGGCTCCTCCTGAGAACATACGTTTAACCACAAATGGCCCTTCGTAAGTAGGGGTCCATTTGCCCCGGGGATCACTTTGAGGAAGGATGATGCGTTTGATTACCAGGTCCCCAACTCGATACTCTTGCGGTCTGACTTTCTTGTTAAATGCCCTGATCATCCGTTTCTGATACGTTTGACCATGACAGATAGCAGTGAGCCTCTTTTCGTCAATCAGATTTAATTGATCAAGTCGAGTCTGGATCCAATCATCTTCATTCAAGTCTGCATCCTTCATTATTCGGAGAGAGGGTATCTGGACTTCAATTGGCAAGACTGCCTCCATGCCATAGACCAAGGAGAAGGGGGTTGCCCCGGTTGACGTCCTTGCTGAGGTGCGGTACCCATGAAGAGCGAACGGTAACATCTCGTGCCAATCTTTATATGTCACTGTCATCTTCTGCACAATTTTCTTGATATTTTTATTGGCTGCCTCTACAGCCCCATTCATCTTCGGCCGGTAGGGAGAAGAATTGTGGTGCTGTATCTTGAATTGTTCACAGAGTTCAGTGATCATTTTGTTATTGAGATTGGTACCATTGTCCGTGATGATTCTTTCTGGGACGCCGTACCGACATATCAGATTATGCCGGATGAAACGTGCCACGACGCTCTTGGTTACTGTGGCATAGGAAGCTGCCTCAACCCATTTCGTGAAGTAATCGATTGCCACTAAGATGAAGCGATGCCCATTGGATGCCGTCGGTCGGATCTCACCGATCATATCGATGCCCCACATTGCAAACGGCCAAGGCGCAGTCAGAACATTCAAAGGAACCGGAGGGATATGCACTTTGTCAGCATAGATCTGGCATTTATGACAAGTTCGGGAGTATTGGTAACAATCGGCTTCCATTGTGGACCAGAAATATCCCGCCCGAAGGATTTTCTTAGCCATGGCGTGTCCACTGGAATGTGTTCCAAATGTCCCTTCATGCAGTTCTATCATGATTTTCTCTGCTTCTGCCTTATCCACACAACGTAGCAGAGTTGAATCATGATTCCGTTTGTAGAGGATGCCGTTGCTGAGGAAGAATTTTGCAGCAAACCTCCTCATGAACTTCTTATCATTGACAGACGCACCTTCAGGGTATTCCTGAGCTTCCAAGTACCTCTTCACCTCATGATACCAGGGTTTTTCAATAACCTTCTCAGCCTCGAGCTCGCAGCAGTATGCCGGTTCATCCAACTTCCAGATAATGATTCGGGGAGCCTCATTGTCCCATTTAACTTTGAACATCGAAGACATCGTAGCTAGGGCGTCCGCTAGCTGATTCTCCTCTCTAGGGAAGTGCTCAAAAGTTATCTCTTCAAAGTGGGGGAGCAAGGTCGACACATACTCCTTGTAAGGAATAAGATTTGGGTGTTTCGTATCCCACTCGCCTTTGATCTGATTGATCACGAGAGCGGAATCTCCGAAGACACTTAGAAACTTGATCCTCAGGTCGATTGCAGCTTGTAAACCCATGATACATGCCTCGTATTCTGCCATGTTGTTGGTGCAGCTGAAACATAATCGGGCGGTGAAGGGAGTATGAGTTCCTTTGGGAGATATGATTACAGCGCCGACGCCGTTACCCAAAGCATTGGAGGCTCCATCAAAATGCATGGACCATCGGGATCCTTCCTCAGGTCCTTCATCCGGTCCAGGTACTTCACAGTCAGTTACCACCATGATGTCTTCGTCCGGAAAATCAAAGTTCAATGATTGGTAATCGTCCACAGGTTGGTGTGCCAAATGATCCGCCAGTACACTTCCTTTAATTGCTTTCTGAGTTGTATACTGGATATCATATTCTGTTAAGATCATTTGCCATCTCGCTATTCTTCCAGACAGAGCGGGCTTTTCAAATATGTACTTAATGGGATCCATTTTTGAAATTAATAAAGTGGTGTGAGTCAGCATATACTGTCTCAGCCGGCGAGCAGCCCATACAAGAGCGCAGCAAGTTTTCTCAAGCAGTGAGTAACAAGACTCACAGTCGGTAAACTTTTTGCTCAAGTAATAAATAGCGTGCTCTTTTTGGCCAGACTCGTCATGCTGCCCCAGCACACACCCCATTGAATTGTCAAGTACGGTCAAGTATAGTATCAGAGGTCTTCCTTCCACCGGTGGCATAAGAATGGGTGGCTCTTGGAGATATTCTTTTATCCTTTCAAAGGCGGCCTGACATTCATCATTCCAGCGTACTACTTGATCTTTCTTCAGTAATTTGAAGATTGGCTCACAAGTAGCAGTCAGATGTGAGATGAATCGGGCAATGTAATTCAGTCGTCCTAGGAAACCTCTGACTTCTTTCTCTGTTTTTGGAGTCGGCATTTCTTGTATGGCTTTTACCTTGGCAGGGTCCACCTGGATACCCTTATCACTCACAATGAAACCTAGCAATTTTCCGGATCTTACCCCAAAGGTGCATTTGTTGGGATTCAACCTCAGCTTGTATAACTTGAGTCGGTCAAACAACTTCCTCAGATGGTCAAGGTGCTCCTCCTCAGTTTGAGACCTTGCAATCATGTCATCAACGTATACCTCAATCTCATGATGGATCATATCATGAAATAAAGCAACCATGGCACGTTGATAGGTTGCCCCAGCATTTTTCAATCCGAATGGCATGACCTTATAACAGAAGGTCCCCCACTGAGTCACAAATGTAGTCTTCTCCATATCCTCTGGAGCCATCTTGATCTGATTATACCCTGAAAAACCATCCATGAAGGAGAACACCTTGTGTTGAGCTGTATTGTCAACAAGGACATCAATGTGAGGTAGGGGGAAGTCATCCTTGGGGCTGGCCTTGTTCAGATCCCTGTAGTCAACACACATTCTGACTTTACCGTCCTTCTTCGGTACTGGTACCACATTGGCAACCCACTGAGGGTAAGAAGTCACTGCAAGGAACCCGGCATCAAACTGCTTCATAACCTCGGCCTTGATCTTTTCAGACATCTCTGGACGCATCCGTCGGACTTTTTGCTTTACCGGAGGGCAATCTTCCTTGGTTGGTAGGTGGTGAACTACAATGTCGGCATCCAAACCAGGCATATCTTCATAGGACCAAGCAAAAATCTCCATGTAGTCTTGTAGCATCTGGATCAATCGTTGCTTCACGCTGAGCTCTAGATTGGCACCAATCTTGACCTCTTTCCTATCTGTCTCAGTACCCAAGTTGATTGTTTCCACAGGCTCTTCATGTGGTTGAATAACCCTCTCTTCCTGGAGTAGCAGTCTTGCGAGTTCACCAGGCACTTCGCAATCATCTTCACCTTCGTCTTCGGCCAAGTTGATCGGATTTTCGAAGTCATAACTGGCGGTAGCAGAGCTGTTACCAGTGAGATCCAGAGTGGATTGAAACCTGTATAAGTGAGTGTGTGTAAATATAGCTGTTTTGCAATATATATAACACAGAAAGGAAAAGAGCACAAGATTTGAAATGCAACAAACATCCAATGTTTTGATTGATGATATATGAAAATGTCATACAAAAAGCCCTCACAAATGGAGCTACGATGCCCCGGGTAGGACACCGAGCCAACAAAGTTTTAACATATTGTTTGTTACAAATTGGAAATCAAAAGAAATTAATTACTGCGTGACAAATGTGATAGGGGTAAAATCCTTTGCCGTCCAGTTGCTTGGTCCGTCGCTGGTAGTCGGGTAGATCCAACTGTCAAACTCTGCTTCCTCTACATCCTCCTCAATAGCATTCACCCTTGAGCTGGAGATAAACACCGGAGCCTTTCGGACCTTCTCCTTGCGCACAGCCCTTTGAGCCTCTGCAGTAAAGCCCAGCCCAAACTTGTCGTTCTTCTGAGTGAAGTCAGGAAGCTGACCCCAGTTTGTACAATCGCCTTTCTGAACCACAGCCCGGGCATCCCTTAGGGAAGCCATCTTCAAGGAAACATTCTCTTCGACTGTTGTTTCTGCTGCTGCTGAAATTGGATGTACCTCCTCGAAATGCTGAAAGGGGGTTTCAATAAATTCCCCGTCCATCTCAATGTATCTGAAGGAATTCAAATGGCTCACCATATACTCCTCTTCTCCTTGCACAGTGACGATCTTCCCCCTGACGGGATACTTCAGCTTCTGGTGCAAGGTGGAGGTCACTGCCCCAGCTTTATGGATCCAAGGTCGACCCAGTAGACAAGAGTACGATGGACGTATATCCATCACATAAAAAGTAGAGTCAAACACTTGAGAGCCCACACGAATAGGGATGTTAACCTCTCCATGAACCATCCTTTTAGAACCGTCAAAGGCCCTGACGATGATATTGCTGGGCTTCAATTCCAGGCCTTCATAATCCAGACGGTCTAAAGCCTTTTTCGGTAGAACATTCAAAGAAGAACCAGTATCCACCAATACATGCGCCAGAGTAGTGCCCCTGCATTCGATAGAGACATGCAGGGCATCATTGTGGTCTCTTCCCTTCGCAGTCAGGTCAGCATCTGAGAAACCCAAACCATTGTCTGCTGTTAGATTTGCTATGCAATCGGTGAACTGGACTGCAGACGTCTCTTGCGGCACATGGGCCGTCTTGAGAAATGAGATCAAGGCCTTAGCATGGGCCTCGGAGCATAGCAATAAGGAGAGCAGGGAGATCTTGGAGGGCGTATGCCCCAGCTGCTCGACAACATTGAAATCACTTTTCTTTATTATTTTCAGAATCTCCTCCATTTCTTGTCGGGAGGCCTCAGCATTTATGGGTATTGGTGCCTCCATCCGGGCAGGCTCTTCTTCAATCTCTTTGCCCCGAGCATTTGATGACTCAGCAGCAGGGGACACAACTTGATCAGCAACAGGAACAGGTAAACTTGTAGGTTTTATAAGGAGGGGTTTTCGAATAGCGGGCGGTGCAATGTCCGGCGAGAAGAGCCTGCCACTGCGGGTGACCTTGGCTGGACCAGTGATATCGCAGATACTGGCGCCAGTGTCGAATTCTTGTTTGATTCCATTTACATACACGTCTGCCCCATAATGCCAGGGGACAGCTTTATCAGACATGTAGGGGAGAGGCCCCGGGACAGTAATAATCACAGGTGCAACAATCATGATTTGAACAGGCTTCTTCGGGGGAGCCTTGATTGGATTTTTGAAGATGGTAACCACAGAAATTTCTTTTATCGGAACCAACTGAACAACAGACTTCTTAAACAGAATCTCCTTGCTATCCATTAGGCTTTGGATGCCTAACCTCAGCAAGGGACAACCAGACAGGGAAACAGCACAGAACAGGCAACCTTCACCGCAACCCGGAAATAAACCGGCCCGTAGTAGGTTCTTCTTGACGGTACTTAGAGGGGTGACAACTTCATTTACCGAAACAGCATATATTTCTTCCTCAATGACATTTACCCTATGCTGGGGCATAGGAGCAGTTACAACATTCGGTCTCTCCGGCGCTTCAAACTGAATTTCCTTTGCGTCGATCAGATCTTGTACTTTGTTTCTCAAGGCCCAGCAATCATCAGTAGTGTGCTTGGGACTATCAGAATGATAAGCACACCGGGCATTTGGGTTATACTTAGGAGACGCAGTGTTGACGACCTTAGGAGCTTCTTTGAGGGTCACCAGATTGGTGGATAACAGTTGGGGTAAAATTTGAGATAAGGTCATACTCAGCCGAGTATACTGCCTCTTGGGCCTTTCGCTTCTTTGTTGATTGTACTGCTGAGGAGCAGCAACAGGTTTAGAGATGACCAAAGCGTTGACGGCTTGGCGACTTTCGGGCTTGACTTGTCTTCTAGGACCATAGACGGCACTTTCTTCTTTCTTAAACGGCCTCTTCTCAGCACTCGTGGAGGCAGCCTTTTGTATCTTGCCTGACCTGATGCCAGCTTCAATTTTTTCTCCCGTCAATATCAAATCTGTAAACCCAGCGGAGGAGTTACCAACCAAATGATTGAAAAACGGACCAGACAACGTCCCTAAAAACATATCAACCAGCTCACGATCAGTCAATGGAGGCTGCACCCTGCCAGCCAAATCTCTCCATTTTTGAGCGTACTCTTTGAACCCTTCACCCGTTCCTAGAGACATACCCTGAAGTTGGGTACGCGTAGGAGCGAGATCAGAATTATATTGGTATTGTCTGTAAAATGCGGTTGCCAAATCTTCCTAGTGTCGGATGCTAGTTCCATCTAATTGGTAGAACCATTCAAGCTGTGACCCCGAGAGGCTATCTTGGAAGAAGTGAATCCAGAGGTTCTTATCTGCCGTGTAAGGTTGGATTTTCCTTACGTACGACCTTAGATGCAGCTTTGGGCAGGAGACCCCATCATACTTGGCGAAGGCAGGCGCCTTAAACTTGTGTGGAATTACTACCCCAGAAGATAACCCCAAATCTCCGAAATCTAGCCCCGGCACGTTCTGAATTTCCATGGCGCTCAAGCGGTCCTCCAATTGCTTGTATCTGTCAGCAGCAGGTGGGTATTGTTCGTCGTTATAGTCCGTATCGTTGTCGGAGACTGCGGGACTAGGAGCTCCTCCCCCTTGGGGACTGTTTTTCTCAGCAGAAGAAGTGGTTGGATCAGCTTCATTATGGAGTGTGTTCCCAAGTCTGCGTCCGGTGTTGAACAATGCAGTCCTCTTTTTCTTCTTCTTCTTCAGGAGTAGAGTCTTCAACTCTTGCTGACCTTGGGCTAGGCTTAGGACCATCTCTTGAAACTGTGCACTTTGGGCCTGAAGGGCCTTGATTGCTTGCTCACTAGAGGAGTCTGGATTCATGATGACTGTGCAAAATAAACAGCGAAGGAGATTAAGCAACCTGTGAAATAGGGTACCTGCTATGCATATGGTGCAATGGAATGCGTATGTTTTATGTTTTCAAAGACAAACAAGATTCAACTTTGTAGACAAAGAGGGAAACACACTTCATTAGATTAAAATTTTCAATTGTTCAACAATTTGCCCTTAGGCATTACAGGAATGAAAAATACGGAAAGGAAATAAACTACAAAAGGAAACATCCAAAGCTCATCAATGCTCCCATGGCCTCCTTTTTTCAGTGCTGATGTAGTTGTTCAGAACCCGCTCTTCCTCTAATTGCTTAGTCAGCCTCTGAATCTTCCGTTCCTGCTCGTTGAACTTCTCTCGATAGAAATCCCGTTCTTCTTTTAGCTGCGCCCAAGATCTCTTCATGGTGTCAAAATCAGTAGGTATCTGAGGAGGGAGGACAGTTGGAGGAACCCCATCTTCATCAGGATATTCCAGAATGAGAGGTCTAACAGCTTCGTAGGGCATACCTAACTTCTGAGCACGGATGCGGACCCATTTGCAATAGGGCTTCAATGGCAGGGAAGTCTTTGGTCCCAACTCATGTGGGTCAGCTTTGTGGATTCTGTCCCAAGCTCTAATGAATCCCTGGCGTAGTTTGTCACTGTCTGCCTGAAACTCAAAATGGAAGTGAGGAACTAGCATTTCATGAGGCCCATCTCCTCTGGCTCTTCCAAACTGACGGAGAGCTAAGCACGGATTGTAAGAGATTCCTCCTTGGATACCAATCAACAGAACATTAGGGTACTCTCCGCAACGGTCAATAACAGCTACCTCGTCCAAACCTCTGAGAGTCCAGGTGATGTCATTATCAGTGAGAGACATTAACCTCCTAGCCCAACCTTTTCCTTCTTCATTCTTCAACATGAACTTAGGAAGGTGAGAAATAAACCACCTTGCTAGCAAAGGAGCACAACACCACGGAGTTCCCCGTTTTCGAGCAGTACGAGCATAGAGTTGTTGTAGAATATCACCCAAAAGAGTGGGTACCAGATTCCGAGACATGAAAATCCTTATGACATGGATACTGATAAAGGTGTCAGGGTTGGGAAACAATACCAGACCATAGATCAAAAGAGCCAGAATATCTTCGTATGCCTTGAAGTCCAAGTCATTCCAGAAATCATTAGCCTTGCCAACCAGAAATTTGACCAAAAAGCCCTTGATCCCATTTCTAGTTTCCCAGTTGGACAATACCTCTTCTTTGGTCAAGGGGAGAAGTGCAGCAATCTCTTCAGGCCTAGGAGTCTTTTCCAAACCAGTGAATGGAGTTTGTTCCAAGACAGGGATCCCAAGCAAATAAGAAAATTCTTCCAGGGTAGGAACCAGCTGGAAGTCTTGAAAGGTGAAACAGTGGTACAGAGGGTCATAAAACTGGGTCAGAACACTTATCAGTTGTTGGTCCCATTTTGCAGTGACCAAGCCAAGGAGAGAACCATGTCTGTTGATGAAGGAAGAAGTGTTTGAAATCCTTCCAACCAAATCCTTGAGTAAGACTGGTGGTTGAACAAAGTTGAGCCGGACAGTATTTCTACGCACGGGCATCATGATGTCCTACAAAACAGAGCAAAGATGAAACCTTTTTGTCTTTGAAATGGGTTAGCCTTTTATACAGGATGCATGCAATGGTATGATGGCATGATGCTATGATGAAGCACACCACAAGTATTCACATAGGCAAATAAGGCACACAAGTCACACAAGACACCTTTAGGTTTCAGGCCAGCATGAGTTTCAGGTATTACCCTCTTTTGGTTTTGTTGGTTAAAACCTGTCCTATCAAAAGTAACCGGGTTCTAGAGGATCTCAAATCATTGGCTACCCTCAATCGGTCATAACTCCAGCATCGCAATCTTTTCTCGCGGCCAGAACCATCTCGAGAGTTTAGCCTCAATGAGTATATCATACTGCTACTGTCCTAATAGCCAAGTTGGTCAATTTAGGGTTCTAAGGTTGGTTGGTGTTTAATGACCCCTTAGAAGACCTATATTCTCCCCGTTATAACACAAGGGATATAGGTACATACTAAGATGCCACACCAACGTAGCCACTGCTTCACCCATGTCGGTCTACGCCGGACAGGTCCCTCACAGATTATGCTACCTAAAAAGGGTATATCCCAGATCCGGGTTAGGATCTATGAACTCCGATGCAAAGCCCACAAATATAAAAGCAAACAAAGCAAACAATTGAAAACAAAAGTGATCTAAGCCCTAAGGTTACTCCACTTTTAAAGGTTTCCCCAGCAGAGTCACCAGTTCTGTGATACGGTGGGAGAACTGACTTGAGGTTTTGCGTTTGTATTCGCAAATGTTGCGGTTAGCAAGAGTCGCCACCGACTTTTTATTTTATCCTAAGGAAAGGTTAAAAAGCACAGCAAAAACCTTTGAGATGTTTTCTTGGGTTCGGGGAGTAGATTATAGAAAGGGAAGGTATTAGCACCCTTTCTATCCATGGTTATCCATGGGCTCTTAGTTACTTGCTTTAGATCACTTGCCTTTGTTTTCAATTGTTTTAAATGGTGCTTGAATGTGTGTGGTTTTGAAAATGTTTTGAAAAGATGCCAATGTGGTGGCAACCTTTGTAATGATCCATGTGGGGATGTATACAAAGATGTATGTCTTTTGAAAAGGTTTTCATTTGTTTTTTGAAAGTTGTTTTGAAAGTATAGTGATGTGTGATTTTGGAAATTAGGCAAGTGTTTTGTTTTGCAAGTTTGATTCAAGTAACTAAGAGGTTATCTACTCCTAAATTTCTCGAAAGATTATTGCTATGTCTTAACCCTTTTAACAAGTTTGTTCCACCATTGTATTTGGTGGACAATCTTGTGTTAGGATGTGAGAGGGACAGGTGCGGGTCATCGTTTAGACCATAATTGCAACGACGTTAAATATCTTTGGGCAATTTTCTTTAAGGGACTTGATCATTTATCTTTGTTTGTTTTGAAAAGTTTTATCGAGGGACTATGATCATTCAATTGGTTTGTTTTGCCCAAAGAAGTTCAACATGCAATATGGCCCATTTATTTGAAGGCAACAAGTGGAATACCCTAGGGGGTGCAGGTGTGATTTGTGTCCATTTTCATGCTTGTTTATCTTGAGATTAGGTCATAACTATTTTTATCGTTTTTCGCATACAAACCCTAATTCTAACATATTATCATTAGAAAGCAATAAAGTGCGAAATTAAAATTACTAAGCTATTACAAAACCAAATATGGGAAGGGGGGTACAAATGTTCAAATGGGGATATTGACAAGAATTTAAATCTAAATTATTACATCATTTTTGAATATTTGCAAAATAAATTAAATTGCATAATTTAAATGGAAATTAAATGAATATGCAAAATGCAAAGAGAAAGTTTTTTATATGTATGAGAAAAGCATGGTTTATGTAAAATAAAATAAGAAAATAAAAAGTATTATTTTGAGTATTTTTAACTTTTAGGGTAAAAACCCTAATTTTAAAGAAAATGGATATTAATTGATTTAATACAAATATTTATTTATTCTTTATAAAAATAAAATAAAATGAAGTATATTATGAAAAAAGTATTTTTGTATCAAATATTAATAAAAATGAAAAATTCAAGTATTTTTATATTTTGACCTAAATATATTAATAAACATATATATACATATATTAAATTCTTAAATATGCATTATATACAAAATAATATTTATTTAATATTTTAATAAAATAAATAAAAAGAGTATTTTTATGTGAAATATTTTCAGAAGGTAAATAAAAATAAAAATGTATTTACACTATTTTTCTATTTATTCTAATAATAGTATATATATAATATTTATGTATAAACAAAGGAAATAAACAAATAAATATGCAATAAATACAAAAAATGATGGAAAAAATATTTTTAATTTTTTAATGTCATGAGAAAAAATAAACAAGTCAAACATGAAAGGAAAAAGTCAAAAATGTTAAAAAATGAACAAATGGGCTCAGGGGGGTGTAAATCAAAAAAAGTGGTGTGAAGAGCAAAATAACACAGGCCCAGCCCACTCCACTTCTTCTTCAACCTTTGGCCAAAACGCGCGCCTTGTTTCAGAGATTCAAACATCCTGATTCTTTGAGATTTTGCACAAACTTTCAACACAAAACATGTCAAGCATTGAATCACGATTCCAAATATATAAAAAACTCATCCTAACTCTCAGAAATGAGAGAGAATTTTATCAATCCCAAATCTTGACCTAAACTTTCTGCCATTTTCAAAGCTTAAATTCTCTCTACTCAGGCAAAAGAAATGAAATGTAAAGATATGTACATGTTCAGGGCTATGAGTAGAACCTTGTTTCTTCACAAACTTAAGACTAAAGATGCATGATAAGAGAGATACGAGTTCAAAGTTTTACCTGTGCAGTTTAACTTCTATCTGGAGAATGAGGAACTTTCAGTGCAATGTAATGATTGGAAAAGCTTCCTTGAGGTCCAGGGATGCTGTTTCAATGCTTACTTTGTCTTGAGAGTTTCTGAATCAAGCTATGGAACTTCAACTGCAAAAGGAAAAAATGAAAATGGTGGAAACTGTTAGGGTGATTACAGGTCAGGTTTTAGGCCATGGTTAGCTTGCATATGTTGTAAGGAAGGTAGAGGAACAGGTTTGGACAAGAATGCTCGAAGGGATTGAGAGATAGCACTCAATCTGCAGGGGTTCCCCTGTTTGTGCAGTTTTAAGGTGATTAGGGCAATGGGAGTGTTTTAGATGGCAAGGGCTCGTGTGTTAGCTTGGATATGTTCTTCTGAATGTGTTTGATAGCTTTTGTGTTGTGTTTCTATGCTGAGATTCAGGTTGTCACAAGTTATGGTCTTTTCTTCTATGTTAAGCAACAAAATGCCACTTGATGTTTCTAGCCTGTACAGGCCCTCCCACTATGCTGCTATCCCTTGCCTTGATCAGTGCAATTTGCTCACAAACTTGTGCCAAGAAGATCTTGATTGTACCACTTGGATTGCAAACTTGACATAAAGTTCTTCTTTTCAAGAATGGAAATAGTGCTTTTTCTAGTTTAGGCTTAATTCCTTGTGTAATGACCAAAGGCTTAGAATAACAACTTGGTTCAATGGTTTAGCATTAAATTTATGAGTGTCAAAGGGTTTTAGGGCCTGCAATGTAGCACAAACTATGCTGATTTGAAAATGGTCCAAGTTATGAACATGTTTTGATGAAGAACAAAAGTGAATTTTTGCCAACTTGTGAAATTCGAATCTCTCAAGTTATGAAGTTGTTTGATAAGTTCTTGGACATTTTGGAAAGCTTGGAATGTGTACTACAATCCATATTTGAAATGCAAATTAAAATTCCAAGTGGAAGGGTATGAAAAGTGGCCTTGAAGTGGGGTAGAAAACCTTGTCAAAATAGGTTAAAATTTCACTAAGTTAAAAATGGTTTAGTGCCCTTATTCAAAAAATTGTAACTTGAGATACAAGCTTCAAATGAGAAAACTTTGTGAATCAAAGTTGTAGATTATGCAACAAGCTACAACTTTCATGTTTTGACTTTTGTTTGAATCCAAATGGATCTTGGTGAAAAGATGGGGCAAAGTTGGGAAAAAATTAGGGTTTTTCATAACTTAGAAAAATTCTAAGTTATGAAAAATTTCATTTTCAAACCCTAATTTGCATTTTGTGATTTCTTGGTGAACAAGTTTCATGATTTGGCAAGTTTTGATCAAAAATGAATCTTGACTCTTGATTTTGACCAAAAAGTCAAAGTTTGACTTTTCAGTGTACAGTCAAAATTGATCAATTGACTGGGAAATTCAACTGTCAATCTTGTGTACTTGGGATCTTTTGAGCTTGATGAATGTGTCAAGACCATTCCATGGGGTCCTTGAGTCCATATGTGAGCTTGGTTTGCCATTGGTTAGGTCAAACAGTCAAAAATTTCCTTTGTGCAGTCAAAACCCTAAAAATGACCATTTTGCCCTTTTGATGATCTGATCAAATTTCTTGTGGAATTGTGATCCAAACTTGATCAAATGGTTCATGTGAGTTCATAATGTTGATGTGGATCAAATTTCATGAGATTTGACTGTCAATTGGCCATAGTTGACTTTTTCCCCAATACAGCTGATTTCTAGGTCAACTGTCCAATTGACTGGGCAAAACTTGGAATCAAGACTTGAAACTTGGTATAGGTAAACTTGGGAGTCCAATATGAAGCATGAAAGTCATCTTAGGCATTTTAGGTCAAAACATCTTTGGGCAAACACAAACCCTAATTTGAGTCCACAGTGCAAGGAGAAGTCTTGAGCAGAGGAAACCCTAACTGGATCTTGATCTTCAAGGGTCTTGTGATGAGAAAATGTTGAGGAAATGGGAGGGAAAATTTTGGGGTACAACAGTAGGCATGTCAGGATATAGGATGGTGTAGGGAACCTCTCCTTCCGTAACGGGCTCTTTAATCACAGGGAGAACATGAGGATAAGGCATCATTAGACTCTGGGCTCGGGCTCGTACCCATTTGAGGTAAGGCTCAAGAGGGATGGAGTTCTTGTGCCCCAGTGTCTTACTGTCAACCTTGTTAGGCATCCTCCAAGCTCTGATGAATCTTTGGAGAAGTCCTTGCGCATCGTTGTCGAAGTCAAAAACTAGGTCAGGAATCAACATGTCGTGAGGGCCATCTCTCTGTGCATATCCAAATTGTCTCAAGGCTAGACAAGGGTTGTAGGTAATGCCTCCCCTAATGCCAAGTAATGGAACATTAGGGAACTCTCCACAACGATCGACGATGATGACATTTTCTCTGGACCGAGAACACCAATGTACATCAGAGTGAGTGAGGGTCATCAATTGTTGTGACCACCTTAAGCCTTGGTCATTCTTCAAGACAGATTGTGGAAGGTGCGAAATAAACCACCTTGCAAGGAGAGGAGTACAGCACATGAGAACACCCCTCTTTCTCATTGTTCGTGTGTAAAATGAGTGAAGAATGTCCCCAAGCAACGTTGGTATTGGATTTCTGGATAAGAAGATCTTGACGGCGTTGACATCTACAAGCTGGTCAGGATTTGGGAACAAGACCAACCCATAAATAAGGAGTGCCACAACTTCTTCAAAGGCTTGTAGATCCAATGAATTCCAACACTCTTGTGCCTTCTCAAACAATAATTTTGCTAAGAAGCCTTTGACACCGCTTCTAGTTTCCCAATGCCCCTTGATGTCAGATGGCTGCAGACGTAGTGCTCGAGCAACATCTTCAGGCTTTGGTTCATTTTCCGTACCGTTGTAGGGTAGTTGATTAAGGATAGGAATTCTCAGGAGTTGAGAAAATTCCTCCAAAGTGGGCACCAACTGGTAGTCAGGGAAAGTGAAACAGTGGTGAAGAGGGTCAAAGAACTGGAACAACACCTTCATCATGTCCTCTTCAATGTTGGTGCTGACTAGGCTGAGCAGTCTACCATGTCTTTCACTAAAGGGAGAGCTTTCCGGAATTCTTGATGTGAGCTCCTTGAGTTGAGGAGGGATTCTCACAAGGTTGACTTGGATAGTTTTCCTGCGAGGAATTTCCATGACCTACAAAACAAGAACAAAGATGAAGATCTAAACCCTTGAAATGGTTAGTGAATGCATATGATGCTTTATGATGTTCATGATGTATGCACAAAACATATGTACAAACAATTCACACAAAACCCTAGTTTCAGGCTTGCATGAGGTTTCATAGGTAAGTACCCTCTTGAGTGTAGTTGGCTTAAAAACCTGTCCTATAAATAGTAACCGGGTTCTAAGGAGCTCAATATCATTGGATTGTTTTCATTGTTCATTGTTTTGGTTTAGCCACTTAACTAGCGACCAAAATATTCCAAGAAAACAACCCTCAATGAGTGTAGTATCGAGTATCTACCAACTTCGGACTGTACCAAAGCCGGTCATCTCACTACCCCTAATGAAAGGCCAAGATGGTCAAGTAAGGTTCTAGGTCATTAGTGCTTAGTGACATCACTCAGAGGCCCCGTACTCTCCTTGATTGAACTCAAGGGTTACCGGTACTCAAAAATATGTCGCACTAATATAGCTATTGCTTCAACCATGTCGGTATACCCCGCACAGTTTCCACAACGTATTGCTATCTATGAATGTTTCCCCAAATCCGGGTGTAGGATTGCAAACCCAAACAATAGAGCCAAGATGTAAAGCAATCAAAACAAACAATTTAGTCATGCAAGAGGGTGATCTAAGCCCTAAGGTTACTCCACTTTAAAAGTTCTCCCCAACAGAGTCGCCAGTTCTGTGATACGGTGGGAGAACTGACTTGAGTTTTGCGTTTGTATTTGCAAATGTTTCGGTTGAGCAAGAGTCGCCACCGACTTTTTATTTTATCCTAAGGAAAGGTTAAAAAGCACAGCAAAAACCTTTGAGATGTTTTCTTGGGTTCGGGGAGTAGATTATAGAAAGGGAAGGTATTAGCACCCTTTCTATCCATGGTTATCCATGGGCTCTTAGTTACTTGCTTAGATCAACTTGCCTTGATTTTCAATTGTTTGAAATGGTGCTTTGTGTGTGGGTTTTGAAAATGTTTTGAAAAGAGGCCAATGTGGTGGCAACCTTTGTAATGATCTATGTTGGGATGTATACAAAGGTGTATGTCTTTTGAAAAGGTTTTCAATGTTTTTGAAAGTTGTTTTGAAAGTGTTATGATGTGTGGTTTGAAAACATAGGCAAGTGTTTTTGTTTTGTAAATTGGAAAGTAACCAAGAGTTGTCTACCCTAAATTTCTCAAAGATCATTGCTATGTTTTAACCCTTTTAACAATTTTGTTTCACCATTGTATTTGGTGGACAATCTTGTCTTAGGATGTTAAAGGGACGGGCGCGGGTCATCGTTTAGACCATGATTGCAATGGTGCCAAGTATCTTTGGGCAATTTTTCCTTTAAGGGACTTGATCATTTTTAGGCAACTTTTGAAAGCGTCATCGAGGGACTAATATCATTTAATTGTTTTGTTTTTGCCAAAGATACCTAACATGCAATATGGCCCATTATTGAAGGCAACAAGTGGAATACCCTAGGGGTGCAAGTGTGATTAGTGTTGTCCATTTTCATGCTTGTTTATCTTGAATTTAGGTCAAACTATTTTTGGTTAATTTTTGCATACAAACCCTAATTCTAACATGGCATATTTAGAAAGCTTTAAAATGCGGAAAATAAAAGGTCCTAAGTTATTACAACACAATATATGGGATGGGGGGTACAAATGTTCAAATGGGGATATTTTAGCAAGAAATTAAAACCTAAACTATTACATCCAGATTGAATTATACAAATCAATTAATTGCACAATAATTAAATAAAATAAAATAAATATGCAAGATGCAAAAATGATTTTCATATGTATGTAAAAAAAGATTTTTTAAGTATTTAATAAAAATAAAATGAATTAATTTTTTTGTATTTTTTCATGTATTTAGGGCAAAACCCTAATTTTGCTAAATAAATGTATTTATTATATAATATATGCAATATTTATCAATTATGTACAAAAAATAAATAAAAGAAGGTATATTATAAAAAAAGTATTTTTGAGGTCAAAATATTAATAAAAATAAAATGTATTATTTTTTATGTTTCCCCTAAATATACTAATAAATATATAAGTATTTACATTATTTATTAAATATATATTATATGTACAAAAATAAAATATTTAATATTATTAAAAAAAAGTATATTTTTTATCAAATGTTTTCAAGAGATAACATAAAATAAAAATCAGAAATAAAATGTGTTTGTATTATTTTTTAGTTTTTTAAATAAAAGTATTTTTATGTTTATTTATGTACAAAAACTAAATGAAACCAAATAAATATCAAATAAAATGCAAAAAATGTGAGAAAAATAATTTTAATATTTTTTCATGCTAAAATAAAAATATAGGACCAAAATCAAAAGGAAAAAATTAAAAATGATAAATAAAACTCAAAATGGGCCAGGGGGTGCATGTGAAATGTAGTGGTGTGAAAAGGAAAAACAATCTCAGGCCCAGTCCAAGAAAGGTTGTCTTCAACCTTCAGACAAACGTTTGAAAAACGCGCGCCTTTCTTGCTTCAAACACAACTCCTGATTCCTGGACTTTTAGCACAAACTTATAACATGAAAGATGTCAAGCATCAAGCCACGATTCTATACATATAAAAAACTTAACTTAACTCTTAGAAATGAGAGAGAATTTCTCCATCCCTAATTCTTAACCTAAGTTTTTGTCAATGTTCATGTCTTAAATTCTCTCAGCACATGCAATATAAATGGAAAGTGAAGATATGTGTAGCTTCAGGGGCATGAGTAGAACATTTTTCATTCATAAACTTAAAGCTAACTCTTCCTAGATTAAGAGATAGGAGTCCATGAACTTACCTGTTCAGCTTGGATCGTGTCTGGCAATGGAGGCACTTTCAAGGCAAAGTGAGGATTGGTACAGCTTGCTTGAAGTCCAGGGATGCTATTCCAACCTTTAACTTGCTTTGAAACCAAGTGAATCAAGCTATGGCCATCAACCTGCAAAACAGAAAAAGTGAAAATGGTGAAGTTGGTTATAGGTGTTACAGGTCGTGTCTAATGCTTGGGGTAGCTTGTATATGTGGTATGGAGTGTGTATGAACCGGTTTTAGCAAGAATGCACGAGTGGATTGAGTTATGGAAGTCCAACTGCATAGGTGACTCTGTTTTCTGCAGTAGGATGGTGTTTTGAGGTTTGATGAGGTTTGGAAGGTGTTTTGCTCGTGCCTTAGCTTAGTTTTGATGTTTGGAAGGTGTACAACAAGTTTGCTTAAGCTTCCCTTGGCAGAAAATGTGAGATGTCCTTCAATATGCCAAGTTTCTTCCAACTTAAGCAACAAAATGTCAACTTGGTTTCTAGACTTGTGCAGGCCCCTCAAATGTGCTGCAACCATCCCTCTTGATCAGTGTGATATGCTTCTGAACTCGTGCCAAAGAGATTTGCCTTGTACTTCTTGATTTGCAAATTTGACATAAAGTCCAAATTTTCAAAAATGGATATATTACTTTTTCTAATTATGGCTCAATCTTGTATGCAATGTTTAAACACATAAGATAAGGCTTGAACACAAGGGGTTTGCATTAAATTATTGAGTGTGGATGAGATAAAAGGCCTGTAATCTAGCTTAGAGCATGCTGAGTTCAAAAATCCAAAGTTATGGACATGTAAATTGGCCATGAACAAAGTGAGTTTTACTCATATTGCCAAATTCGATTCTCCCTAACCACAAGGTTTTTTGATGAGTTCTTTGACATTTTGGAAAGCTTGGAATGTGTACTACAATCCATCTTTGTAATGCAAATTGAAATTCCAAGTGGAAGCATGTGAAAAGTGGCCATGAAGTTAGGCAAAAATCCTGCCTAGAATAGGTCAAAATTTTTCTAAGTTAAGAATGTTTTGCACCCTTGTTCCAAAAATCATAACTTGAGCTACAAGCTTCGTTTGAGGAAAATTTGTGAATCAAAGTTGTAGATTTTGCAATGAACTATAACTTTCATGTTTTGACTTTTGTTTGAATCCAAATGCATCTTGATGAAAAATTGGGACAAAGTTAGGAAAAAATTAGGGATTTTCATAACTTAGAAAAATTCTAAGTTATGAAAATTCTTCATTTCAAACCCTAATTTGTGATTTTTGATTTCTTGATGAACAAGTTTCATAATTTGGCATGTTTTGATGAGAAATGAATCTTGACACTTGATTTTGACCAAAAAGTCAAAGTTTGACTTTTCAGTATACAGTCAAAAATTGATCAATTGACTGGAAAATTCATCTGTCAATCTTGTGCATTTGGGATCTTTTGAACTTGTTGAACATGTCAAGACAATTCCATGGGGTCCTTGAGTCCATATATGAGCTTGGTTTGCCATTGGCTAGGTCAAACAATCAAAAATTGCCTTTGTACAGTCAAAACCCTAAAAATGACCATTTTGCCCTTTTGGTGATTTGATCAAATTTCTTGTGGAATTGTGATCCAAACTTGACCAAATGGTTCATATGAGTTCATAATGTTGATGTGGGTCAAATTTCATGAGGTTTTACTGTCAATTGGCCACAGTTGACTTTTTCCCCAATATAGTTGATTTCTAGGTCAACTGTCCAATTGACTGAGAAAAGTTTGGAATCAAGACTTGAAACTTGGTATGGATAGACTTGTGAGTCCAACATGAAACATGAAAGTCACCTTAGGCATTTTAGGTCAAAACATCTTTGTGCAAACACAAACCCTAATTTGGGTCACCAGTGCAAGGAGAAGTCTTGAGCAGAGGAAACCTAACTGGATCTTGAGCTCCAAGGGTCTTGTGGTGAGAAAATGTTGAGGAAATGGGAGGGCAAATTTTGGGGTACAACACCCTTCATGTGGGATAAAAGACGTTTGATGGCGAATTTATTGTTTGATGATTTTTGGCCGTCTGTTTCACCCTCTCATACTATATATGTTGCTAATATAATATTGTTCACTAGCATATGAACTACTTCTCTTGATGCCATTGTTGATCTCTTAGTCAAATATGTTGAGTACTCAGGTCAAGTTTGTAATCTCTCTAAATTAATTATGTATACTGGTTCTATGAATGTTGTCAGACATGGTCTCTTGTCCAGCAGTATTGGTTTCAAGATGGGACATCTTCCTTTTTCCTATATGGGCGTTCCTATTTTCAAAGGAAGGCCCAAAGCCTCTTACTTTCAACCAGTAGCAGACAAGATCAAGAGCATGCTTGCAACTTAGAAAGCTAGCTTGTTGGTAATGACACGTTGGATTCAACTGGTCAAATTGGTTATTCATAGCATGATTCTTTATTTGATTAGGATTTATTCATGGCTTGTTAGCTTAATTAAAGAGATTTAAATTTGGTGTAGAAATTTTATTTGGATTAGTGACATTCATAAAAGGAAATTGGTAATAGTGGCTTGGAAATTGCTGCCATGACATAAAGGATGTGGGTTAGGATCAGTTCCCTTGGACTATTAATGAGGCCAACAATATGGTTTAATGTTGGAGCATAATCAATGAGACTAACTATTAGGCCACCATTCAATGTAGGATCAGGTTATCTTTGGTTTGTAGTATGTGATGTCAAGAGGAGGAATCTATTAATCATCTTTTTTTTTCAGCTGCAAGTATTCTAGGGAGGTTTGGCTTTGGCTAGGGAGCATGCTAGACACGAGGATTGTCATCTATAACCATGAATACTACTTGTCAGTTATGAATTTTAGTGTTTCTGCACAGTGTCAAGTGGTCAATCGGCTTTCAATTATAACTGCAATTAACGATATTTGGCGTGCCATGAAATTTTCTAAGTTTCAAAATACTCACATCCACTAGAGGTCTACTGGCTCAACCATCTATTCTTTAACAATTTTGGATGGCAATTCCACATCTGGATGCTATAACTTGGCTATCAAAGACTTTGTGGTGCTAAAGAATTTCTCAATTAATATCAACAATCATAAGCCTCAGGTTTGCAAAGAATTCATATGGTGTCCTCCATCTTGGATGTGGTTGAAGGTTAGTATTGATGTCGCTTCTGGAGGGGTTTCGATTAAGGTAGCTTGTGGGGGGTATTTTTATAGACCATTGCAGTGAGCATTATGGCAACTTTACATGTAATTTAGGTAAGGAGAATGCTCTCTTTGCAGAGATTATGGAAGCCATTTTAGGGATTAAGCAGGCTATCAATCACAACTGATATAATTTATGGTTAGAAACTGACTCTAAATTAGTTTTTTTGGCGTTCAGTAAACCATTTGCTGTGTCGTGGAGAATCAAGGAGAAATGAGACAACTGTATGCACTAGATAAAAATTTTGATTTTTTTTGGCAACACATATATACAGGGAAGAGAATCATTATAGAGATAAGTTGGTTAATTGATGAGTGCTAAAATGTTATGAATTTGAGTGTTAATAATTAGCACTCATCGGCTTAATTCGTTTGCTTTTTATCAATAAACCTTAACTTTTAGTGTATATTTGGTATAGTTTACGTTATAATATATTTATTGCGTCATTGTGTAAATATTATTGAGTTTAATTAATTTTATCTCATTTTTGTAGGTATCCAAGCTTTGATATTTAGGCATTGTTAGATAGAGCATTGAATAAGCTTTCCAACCGGGCGCGAATCGGAGTTACAGTTCAAAAGTTATGACCGAAATAGTGTAGAATGCTGTGTTGGTTGTTCAACTTTCTGTCATCCGTCATCGGGCGACAATTTTGGTTGCCGAGTGATTCTAGGCGAGCTATAGCATGGGAAAAACGCTGTTTTGGTCGCCTGACGATGCTTTTTGGTCGTCGGGCGATGCCGCACGAGTTCTGATGTGAGCCGCGGATATGTCACCAGTTTGTCGTGAGAATTTAAATAAAATATAAAATATTTTAATTAAATTGTTAAATAGGAAAAATAAAAAATAAAATAGTCAAAGATAAGTATATAAGTTAATCAAAGATAAATAATTAAATGAAATACATTCTTTTTAAATGAAAACAAAATTGTATCAATTTTTAAAAGAAAGACATCAATAATATATATATATATATATATATATATATATATATATATATATATATATATATATATATATATATATATATATATATATATATATTAATTATTCATATATTATCTTAAAAATTATTATATTTTAAATTAAAAATAATTTGAAATTAAAAATATTAGATACATAAAAATAAATAAAACAACATATTTTTCTCGTGTTTGAAATATTTACTTATATTTTTTTTAATTGTACAAAAAATATAATAACTTGTGTTCACAAATTTTGTTCTGGTTACCCGTGCATTCACACGGTATTCATATATTACTCGTGCGTTCACAATAAGTTTGACTTGATTACTCGCACGTTCACACGGTACTGGTGTGTTACCCGTGCGTTCACACATATTTTGACATGGTTACTCGTGCTTTAACACATTTATGGTGTGTTATCTGTAGGCATAATTACTCGTGCGTCCGCACAGTTACAACTGTAGACCGCAAAATTGTCACCATTTTATCCTATAAATTCAAATAATTTAACAAATATGAAAATATTATTGAAAAAAAGTAAAAATAAAAAATGAATTTAAAGATAATTGTATAGTTTTTAAAAATAACTATTGTTAAGACAGAATATTAAACACATACTTTATAAAAAGTAATCGCTAAAAATAGAAGGAAAAATGTGTTTTCAGGGTTGATAGAGTTGTAATAATAAAAGAGTTTATAAAATTTAATAAATGAGACAAATGAATACCTAAAATTAGAATAAGTTGAAAATCAATAGAAAAATAATTTTACATAAAAGTCCAAAAAAATAATGATCTAAAAGAATTAAGTTTAATGTTGTATTTATTAAATTTTAGAGTATGGTTTAAAATATAAAAAAACGAAAACTCAGTAGTACAATTAATTTTAGTATAATTACTCGTACGTTCACATGGTACTGATTTGTCATTCGTGTGTTCGAAATTCAAAATTATTTTACACCAATAACATATATTTTAACTTTTCATATATTATACTCGTTTATGCGATCGTGTGGGTACTAATGCATTACACGTATATTTTCATTTTTATTTGAATCGTATATTTTTCCGAATGTAAATATTATACAATCATTTAGATATTTATACATATATTTTATACAATCATTTAGATATTTATACAAATATTATACAAATATTTTTCCATATGTAAATATTATACAATCATTTAATTATTTTTCCGTATAAAATATTTATACAATCATTTAGCTTTATAAGTATCAATCGGTGTGTTACTCATGTTTTCGTTCGATTATATATATATATATATATATATATATATATATATATATATATATATATATATATATATATATAAATAAGACCTTCCCTAAGACTTCTTTGTGGTGCAGCGTGAGACTTTGGATAGTCACAGTAGTTGAATAATTTTAACATATTTCCCATTTTTTATAAATTAATCGGTTTCTCTAAACAGAAAATCAATTTCTTATTTACACATGGTTATAGAATTTGAATTTAAAGGCTATAGCTCATTCATATCATCACTATCTCTATTAATTCAATCAACTAAATTATCATCTAACACAACAATAGTTGTCAAAATCAATAAACTTTTTCAATTTTGTTACTGTTCTAATGTTCAGCATGTATATATATTCAAATCCAAAATTTTATATAAAATATCATGCAAATAAATTATTAGTTTTGTATCCATGAGAACCATCGACAAAGTAATTAACACAATAACACACATTGAGACTATCTGCAAAAACTCGGAACTAATCTTTAAGAGGATGCTTCACTACACTATTTGTTACTCATTATTCAAGGTGAGAGTAAGAGATTGCACCTGTGCTACGTTGTCTTTAAATACTAGAAGAAATCGTTGCCTACAATATTGGTTAAATAGAACAGTACCAATCAAAAACATGCTCTTTAACAATTATAATGTGAAAGTTACACACATTAGAATATTCAAATAATTAGAATAGTTTATATTCGCTTGTAACGCTACAACACTTGCATCCGCCTTTGGCACACACTTTGTATGCATCGTAAGACAACTAAAGAAAACAACAGATCAGAAATATCTATAAAAATGTAGTAATAGACTTGAGTTATGTATATCTGTTTCAGAATAGACCTGCAGTAATAGAAATTAGTTGTCCAATCTATGAATTTTGTCTTGAAATCCAATTCCAGCTGATGTATGTCCCTAATGGTTGTCCAACCTATCGGTGAATAATTTGAAAGTTGATTAAGATCTTAGTTTTAAAACAGATGGAGGTGAAACAAACTTGAGTATTCAGAATAGGTTAATAGCTGTTACTATAGAGAATAAATCCAAAATTGAAGGCATCAACTCGACATCTAATGCTTCTTATTATCAGGACCACATACAATAAGAACACAGTTATACTCACACGGTTTATAAACATGTGAAAGAGAAAACAACTCAAGAAACATTCATGATTGAGTTATAAAGAGAGCCTATGAAAACAATTTATAGTTCCTTATATAAAACATAGATGAAACCTATCTCATATATGGAAGTAGTGACGCTCAAACAAGCCAATTCCTGCAAATCAGAAACACATAAAGAACCTAAATCAAAATTATTAAGAAATAATATAAAAACCAAGAAGCAAAAATGCGATGAAGAATAATAACCATGAGTTGATCGACACTGATGCCGAGAGGACCCATGAAAGTTTCATCAATCTCAACGGCTTCTTGTTGTTTCACATAAGTTACGGAATCAGAATCGAAACTCGCTATGGTAGAATACAAAAAGGGATACCAATGCTTTTCCAAAATCCCGATTTCATGTTTCTTCTTCATTTTCATAGGATTTCCAAAACCCTAATTTCGTACATCGTTATAACATTAGGGTTGCGCGTGATAAAGAGAAAAAGTGAAGAATTTAAATATTAGGGTTTTATCTCAACGTTAGAGAAGGCAAAAATTGATCATCACCTAATCCACCCCCCTCTTAGGCGCATTATTAAATTACATTTGGCATCAGAGCAAGTTAAGGTAACTTGTTCCTATTCGATCCAGAATGACTTCCGCACAACCAACTTTCAAAGATGGTTGTAGTAACAACAAACCTCCATTGTTTTGTGGTGAATACTTTGACTTTTGGAAAATTCGCATGAAGGCTCATTTAGAAGAACAAGGAGAAGAAATATGAGATGATGTCCAAAATGATTCGTTTACTCCGACATGTGTTGTCAATGGTGTTGGAACATCAAAGTCTAAAACATCATGGGATGACGATGATAAGAAAAAGGTCCTTTATGGTAAGAAAACAATCAATCTTCTTCAAGGTGCACTTTGCATGGATGAAACACACGAAGGAACAATCGAAGTCAAAAGATCAATATTGAATAGCTTGAGTCAAGTGTTAGAGATGTTTAAAATGGAACCCGTAGAATCTATTCTCAACATGCAAAAAGATTCGTTCATTTGACGAATCATTTAAAAGCTTTTGGTAAAACTCTCACCAATGACAAACTCAACCTAAAGGTACTTCGATCTTTAACTAGAGAATGGCAACCGAAAGTAATGGCTATTTCGGAAAAGAAGAATTTATCCAATATGTCATCCACAACTCTATTTGGTAAACTTCAAGAGTATGAAACAGAACTTGGAAGACTGGTTAAGTATGAAAATCAAAAAAAGAAATCAAAAGGAATTGCTTTGAAGGTAGAATCCAAGGAAGTCGCTATTGAAGAAAATCCGGAAGAAGATGAAAATTTCATGCTTCTTGTAAAAAGGTTAGGCAAATTCTTTGGTCCTAAAAATAATTTTGGTAACTCTAACTTTTTAAAAAGAAAGAAATTCTCAAAGAGCAAGGATAAAGAAGCCTCCACATCAAATGTTACATGCTATGAATTGGAAAGCAAAGCCATATCAAACCGGATTGTCCAAACCTCTCCAAGAAGGATGAAAATAAAGGAAAGAAAGACTCCAAATACAAGAAAGCCTACATCGCTTGGGATTACAATGAAGTTAGTATATTATCCGAATCGGAGAAAGGAGAATATGTAAATTTAGCATTGATGGCTACTCATGAATCCGATGATGATGAAAATGAAGAGGTTAGTACAAATTTTAATCTTTATGATGAAAATGCTCAAGGTGCAATTGATGAACTTCTAAATGAATGCAAAGTATTTTACAAAAAGGTATCAACACAAGAAAAGGAACTTATTGTTTTTCAAGAAAAGATTGATACTATGAACAAGGATATTGAATGTCAAAAACAAGTTTTTTAGAAAGAAGAACAAGACTTTATATGAAAAAATTATGAATCATATACTTTTCAAATTGTTCAGCTAAAAAGAGTTATTGAACGATATGAAAAGGGTAAAATTGGTTTGGAAGGATTGCTTAGCCAACAAAGATATCCTACTGACAAAAGTGGACTTGGTTATTTAAAAGTAAATAAATCAAATTCCAACAAAACAATTTTTGTAAAGGCTAGTAATCAATCCGAAACCAAGAAGGTCAACAATGTGCAAATTGAGCATATTCATCAAATGAAAAAGAAAAGAGTTGTTAAGAAAAAAACAAGTTCCAAGATACAAGATCAACTTTATTCTAAATTATTTTTATTGTGGTATTCTTGGTCATACACCTAATTCTTGCTATGTTAGAAACTTTAGTATGGCAAGTGGACACTATGTATGGGTTAAGAAAGGATCTAACTATGAAGGACCCAAGAAACTTGGGTACCTAACAAGAAATAATTTATTTTGTTGTGTAGGTATGCTTGAACTCCACTCAAAATCTATGGTATCTCGACAGTGGATGCTCGAAGCATATGACGGGAGATGTTAACAAATTTTCACATCTAACATTAAAAGCCAAGGGGTATGTCACCTATGGAGATAATACCAAAGGAAATTTTTTTGCCATTGGCAAAGTTGGTGCACCATCTTTCATATCCATTAAAGATGTATTTTATGTTGAAGGAATCATGCACAATCTTCTAAGTATTAGCAAACTTTGTGACAAAGGGTTCAAGATCAAATTCAATAAATATGAATGTTTGATCATGGACGAAACAACCAATGAGGTAAAACTCAAAGGTAAAATAATTAACAATATTTTTATGATTTCTTTAGATGAGTTATCTTTGAAAGTAAAATGTCTTATGGTAAACAATAATTGTTGTACCCCAAAATTTGCCCTCCCATTTTTCATACAAGATACTATCCTAGGGTTTCTCGAATATTCAATTTGGCTCAGAAGTCGATCAGACAGATTCTCTTCCTAGGCAGTAAATCAACAATTAGGGTTTTGCATTTCTCAAAGAAAATTGAGTCTTCAAGGTTTCAAATGGTCTTCATAGGTCTTCCACGTCTCCTCAAGATTTGTTTAAGTCAGTTTTCAAACCTCGCATTGCAAGTTTGCTCAATCAATGGTTCTGATGACTGAAAACAACTACATCGACCCAAAAATTGACCTTTTGCGAGAACAAATTCAAATGATCGTAACTTCTTCATTATTCAATATTTTTGAGCGGTTTTTCTTGCGTATAATTCTCCTTGATGCCATCTCCAATTTCTCTTCACAAATCAAGAACTGATTATGCATAGAAGATCACCAAAATTCGAATGCGTTAGAAGTCACATCATGGAATTTGACCTAATTTTAAATAACAGTCGTCTGATTTCTAAGAATTTGTGATTTCTTCAAATTACAGGTCCTTGAGACGATTATTTCTATTCATGGTCACATGTGATGTCACTCACGGGTTTATCTTCAAAGAATCGAAGGAAAATTGTATTTGGAAGACTTTAAAATTATCAAATTGTCGCAAGGCATTTGTTGATTTTGAATTTTCTTAGCCACAGTTTACTGAAAGATTGACGATTATTCTCAGAGCATGTTTTGTTTGGACAAGATATGAAGGTTAAGACTATCATTTAAAACAATCATGATTTTGGGATTCAAGTTGACCAAATGAATTACATTCTTAAACATTTATTTTGTTTAGGAATTAGAGTACAAAGTGCATGTTTGTTTGAAATCTAGTTACAAAGTCAGTTGTGATTATTTGAAATTCAAGTTACCAGATTGAAGGATTTCATTTCAAATGTTCTGATTGGGAATTTCAAAAATTCAATTAGAATATAAAAATTTGTATAGAATCCTATCATATCAAAAGTTATTTAATGCTTTGTATTATTACATTGCAAATGAGATTACAAATTGATCGTCTTGTTTACAAAGAATCTCAAGTTCTTGTTTACAAAGAGAAGTTTTATTTCTTCTTCAAGTCTTCGTCTTCATCTTCAAGTAAGCCATCCAACCTTCGTTTGCATCTAAGCCTCGTTTACTGTTCATGAAACAAGAAAAGGAAAAGTTAGCAAAATTCAAGCGAAGTAATATGTGAAAAGAATAATTTATCATTAGGGTTTGCGAATTGGAATCAGAATGTTTGTTTGTTTTATCACAATCCATTTCCCCCAATTGCAAATCACAAAAAAGTTGCCCTTCTTGGTTCACAAAAAAGGGAAAAAGAGAAATTTGCAAGCATTACAAAGGCAAGGTCAAACTGCAAAACAAATGAGAACAACAAACTGCCAAGTACAAAAACAGTAAACTGTCAAGTACAAAAACAGGACAACATAGGCAAAATATAAAAGAGCGCAAATGAATGCAGCAAAACAGGCAACAACCAGCCAAACAAGCTAATGCAGTAGCCCAAAGCTGCCAAACAACATGCCTGCAACAAAGCAACAAAATAATAGGCAACAACAATAGCATCCTGAACAAAAGCAAAACAGCAGCAGCAACAGGCTGTCAAATAGCACAACAACACAAAGCAATAGCCAGCAAGATCAACAAATAAAAACGAGAAACAATTCATAAAAATATTAGCAATGCAAGCCATCAAAACATTATATCATCATCTTCCTTAAAATAGCAAACCCTTCAGAACTTCAATAGGTAAACAAATTTGTTTATTTTCATTGAAAGAGGAAAGAGGAAAGATATCACCTAGCCAACAAATAATCCAAAGTCATGCCAAGACAAACAGGCTGCTATTGTTAGAAAGGCCTGCTACAAAAACAGTCCAAGAAGACCTGCTCTCAAAGCATCCCTATGCTGCCCATAGCAGTACAAAACCTGTCCAAAAAACTTGCATCAAAACAACCAAAGCAACCAACACATAAAACCTGCTACAGCCCTGTCAAAACTGTCAAACCTGCATCATCTGCTATACCAGCCCACCAATATTGCACCAAATAAACAAAACCAAAAAACCTGATCCAAGAAAGCAATAAAGCAGTATCCAATACAGAACCAAGCAGCAAAGGGAAGAGGGGACAACAAAATATACAAAACCAGTAAAATCACAAACAACTCGAAGCCAAAAATTTCCACAAACCTTTTGTCTCAAACAAACTCAAAAACCAGCAAAATCACAAACAACTCAGAGCCAAAATTTCCACAAACCCTTTGTCAAATACACAACTCAAAACCAGCAAAATCAAAAACAAACTATACCAGAAAACTAAATTAACAGTCAACATGACAAGTACAAAAACCATACCAGAAATTCCAACCCCATCTCTGAACTAAATCCCTTCATCCTCCTTATCAAATCTTTACCAAATCTATAGTAAAATACCACCAAACTTAATCATCACTGCCTTTCAACCTCACAACGACAATCATGTCATATCAACACCTCGTGTTCAAGCTTCAAATCTACAAATCACAAGGCACAAAAATCACTAACAGAGAAGGAGTAGAAGGAAGGGTATCAGACGCCATACCTGAAATTTGAAGTCCCGTCTCTGACTCGGTACTTCCTCTTTTCCTTTGTTCTTGATTTAGGTTTTGTTCTTGTTAATTTCGCAAATCTTTACTGTTAACGCTGCACTAAGAGGGAGGTTGTTAGGGTTTGTTCATCAGTGACGAACGTATTTCAGCCACAAGATATTGGAGAAGATTGGGAGATAGCGAGGGAGGTGATTGCTGTGAGGAAGATTGGCGGTACATTATGGTGGTTAGAGGTAGTCGCCGTCGAAGTTTGAGAGAGGAGGAAGAAAGTTAGCGTAAAATTAGGAAGAGAGGTAGTTTCTCTTTCTGACTTAGGGTTCTCATCCCCAGCAAACAACAACAACAATGCCTTTTCCTTGTTAGGGCCAGACTCTTGCACAATTTTTCCTTGGACCTCCAACCCGACCCAGTAAGACAGCCCAAGGAGTTTTATCTTTTTTTTTACTTTCCTTTTTGAATGAAAATAATCATGGGGCCTTATGCCCTTATGTTTCTTTTTATAAAAAAAGGGCCCAATCAACATCACCCCCATTTTTACTTCAACACCTCATTTCACTTTTTTGTTCTTGTTTTGATTTTATACCTAGTTTTGATTTTTATTAGTTTAACAAATCATAATTTTTGTTAATTAATTCTCACAATTTAGTTTAGTTCTAATTTAGTTTAGGACTCTGTAAATAATTTTACTAATTATTTTTTTGCTTAAGCTTTAATTTATTTTATTTCTTAATAACAAAAATCCTAAAAGACAAAAATAGGTTTACATTTGATTTATTTCTTTAGCTAATTATAGAATAGATCTTTAGTTTCTTTTCAAATTTTCTCACAAACGAAAATACCAAAAATTTCTATACTTTGTCAAATTAATTTTATTTCATAGACTGTTATAATTTTAATTAATTGTTAAGTTCGATTTGGTTGTATTGTTTGCTATTTGAACTTCTTAATCGCATTCGACTATTGTAAACAATTGTACCCCCATTCTCGAAAACTCTGTAATAGCGTAGAATTTCAATTTCTGCAATTTACTGTTTTCCTTATACTGTATAGTAATTAGGCGTGTATTGCAAGATTCAAAAACAATTGCTAGATAACCTAATTTCAACAAAATAACTTAAATCAAACAAACTTTTTCACACGCGCACCTCTAGGGTAACCCCGCTTGTTGCCTCGAAAACACAGTCATGTCCCTCGAATATGGGACGTTTTAGCAAAGACCCTTCGATAAAAAAGATCGTAGTCCCTCGATGACCCTCGATGTTGCCTCCGGTAAAACGATGTAGTCCCTTACGAAAAATTGCTAAAGCGTCTCATAAGTTGCTTTTGATGACTGTAAAATTGACCCGCGCCTGTCCCTTCACATCCAGCGGTGGGGCTTCTTACAAAATCAATGGTAAGATAGCAACATCTAAAGGAGGAAGAAAAGAACATTTAAGACCTTTCGAGTAGTTAGATTCATTCCTAGTTACTCGCTTGCTCACGACAAAAACCTTTTTTTACACCGACACTTTCATCTCAAAAAACATTTTCAAGAAGACAAAACATTTTGTATACGTTCTTATAGAGATGAGAACCATTGCAAAACATCTTTTCAAAAATCACTTTCAAAAACACATTCCACAAACACATATTTAAACTATCTTTCAAAACAAAACTTTGTACGCGTTCTTATAGAAACGAGAACCATTACAAAGATATTTTCAAAATACTTTTAAAGCCCACACCACAAGCACATTGTCAAAGTAAAAGTAAGTGATCTAGCGAGTAACTAAGAGCCCGTAGATAACTACGGATGAAAAGGGTGCTAATACCTTCCCTCTTTATAATCTACCCCCTGAACCCGAGAAATAATCTCAAAAGGTCTTTCCTGTGCTTTTTTACCTTTCCTTTTGGATAAAAGAAAAGTCGGTGACGACTCTTGCTATCCGCACAATTGCGATCAAAACGCAAACCCTCAAGTCAGTTCTCCCACTGTATCATAGAACTGGCGACTCTGCTGGGGAAATTAAACTAAAAGCGGGGTTAACTTAGGGTTAGATCACCTTTACTTGTTTCTTTGTATGCTTTATATTTTGTTATTTTGTATTGGGCTTGCTTTGATCCTCCACCCGGATCTGGGACACCTTTTTAGATAAATAGCAATAGATTGTGGAAACTGTACGACATAGACCGATATGGTTGAAACAATGACTATGTTAGTGTGACACATTTGTGGGTACCGATATCCCTCGAGGTGAATCGAGGAGGATACGGGGCCGCTGAGTGGCGTCATGAAGCACTACCTGACTTTAGAATCCTAATTGAACAAACTTGGCCATTAGGACGTAGTGAGATATCCGGTTTCGGTGTAGAGCTGAAAATTGGATGATACTCGATACTACACTCGTTGAGGCTAGACTTTTGGGATATCTCGACCGCAAGAAAAGATTGATTATGCTGAGATAATGCCTAAGAGAAAGGTCGGTGATATTGATATCCTTTAGAACCCGATCACTATTACTAGGACAGGTTGAGCCAACTAAACCTCAAGAGGGTACTTACCTATAAAACCCCATGCAAGCCTAAAACATAAGAAATTGTTTGCTATGTGTGTATATATTTACTTGTACATAACATCATAAGCATCATACGCATGCTCACTAACCATTTCAAGGATTTATAAATTTATCTTTGTTTTTGTTTTGTAGGTCATGAATTCCGTTTGAAGAAACACCATCTGAATCAGCTTTGTAAAAGCACACCCTCAACTTCAAGAGTTAGCCTCAAGAATGCCCGGGGATTCTCCTTTTACCAAGAAATACGGTCGACTCCATAGTTTGGCTACACCCAGTTTCCAAGAAGAGATTATATGTGTGTGTTGTTCCAATTCTTTGATCCCGTACATCATTGTTTCACTTTCCCGGACTATCAGTTAGTACCTACACTGGAAGAGTTCTCTCTACTCTTAGGGGTGCCCATACTTGATCAGATACCATTCACCGGTCTAGAGGGAATTCCAAAATCTGAAGTCATCGCCGAAGCTTTGCATCTGAAGAGAGCCGACATCATAGCTAATTGGGAGACAAGAAGCGGGGTTAAAGGTTTCCTAGCTAAGTTTCTATTGGAGAAGGCTCGTTCCTTCTGGGACGACATGGATTTCCAAGATTTTGAAGACATCCTGGCTCTTCTCATTTATGGTTTGGTTTTATTCCCCAACTCAACAATTCATAGATGTTAATGCCATCAAAGTCTTTCTCTATCGCAATCCCATACCTACCTTACTGGAAGACATCTTGCATTGCCTTCATACCCGCACCATGAAGAAAAGAGGTACTCTCTTGTGTTGTATCCCCCTACTCGCTAAGTGGTTCACTTCACACCTACCTCAATCAACATTAAAGAACGAGCAAAGACTAACATGGTCTCAAAGGATGATGTCCCTCACCCATTCTGACATCCATTGATGTTCAATATCCTTGGAAGAGGTCTCTATCATTGACCGCTGTGGGGAATTCCCTAACGCCCCTCTTCTTGGTATTAGGGGAGGTATCATCTACAATCCCTGCTTAGCTCTTCGAAAGTTTGGGTATGCCCGAAGAGACGGCCCTCATGAGATGCTCATTCAAGGTCTGGTGTTTGACTATGACAAAGAAGACCAAGGTTACCTCCAGAGGTTTACACGAGCTTGGAGAATGGTGAACAAGGTGGAAAGTAGGACTTTGGGACACAAAAACTCTATCCCTCTTGAGCCTTACCTTAGGTGGGTATGGGCTCTTGCTCAGAGTCTCGTGATGCCTTACCCTTCCATCCTTCCTGTTATCATAGAGCCTTTTGTTGAAGGAGACGTCCCATACACTATCCTTCATCCTGACATGCCTACCTCTCTCGAAGACTTACAGAGAGCTTGAGTTCAGTTGAAGGAAGAGAGAGACACCTTTGAAGCCCAATTTTACGCCAGTGAGAAGAAGATTTTGGAACTCACCAAGCAGCTTCATGAAGAGCAGAATCTGAACGCCTACATCGCGCCAAAGAGGATGCATTCAACCTTTTTGTCTTAAGAGTTTTTGTTGTATTTTGTTTCTTTCATTGTAAGCCCAAAGAGGCATGATGTACTCAAACTTGGATTTATTAATATAACGTGTGTTCTTTTTTAGTTTGAACAAATTTAAATCTATAATTTCCTTGAAATCATTTGCATATTACATCTTCATTCATCATAACATCATACAGGTTTCTCACAATAGGTCTCCTTATCCTTCTACTGTTTATTTCAGTGAGATGGATATTAAACAGAAAGCGAAAGATCTTCAGGCACAGAACGTCCAGTTTCAACAAATGCTCTTGACTCTGACAAAAGGACAAGAGGAGTTGAAGACTCTACTGGCCAAAGAAAAAAAAAGAAGAAAACGAAGAAACCACCCGGTATTATGATCATGGGAAGAAGGTTCAAAGGACAAGCCAGACGAACTTTAGACTTCGCAACATCATCGGGTGAGGGAGATAATCAAGAAGACAGGACCAAGGAAGTGAACAACAACCCAGCATCCGAAGAAGAGGAAGAACCTAACTACTCTGAGGAACAGTATCCTCCTGCTGATAATAAATACAAAGAGCTAGAGGATCGTTTGAATGCTATGGAGGTCCAGAGGGTACCCGGATTGGATTTTGAAGAGTTGGGACTTGTCTCAGGGGTTGTCATCCCGCAGAAATTCAAGGTCCCCACTTTCGCTAAATATGACAGTGTCTCTTGCCCGAAGCTGCATTTAAGGTCATAAGTCAGAAAGATTCAACCCCATACGGCTGATAAGAATATGTGGGTGCATTTTTTCCAACAGAGCTTGTCAGGGACGCAGTTGGATTGGTTCTATCTGTTGGAAGGGACCAATATTCGCAATTGGGAAGATTTGGTTGTCGCCTTTTACAAACAATACCAATATAATTCTGACTTGGCTCCAACTCAGACGCAATTGTAAGGCATGTCTATGGGTGCAGGTGAAGGTTTCAAAACCTATGCTCAAAAATGGAGGGATCTCGCAGGCAGAGTCCATCCCCCTCTATCTGACAGAGAATTAGTGGATATGTTCCTAGGCACCTTATTAGGTCCATTCTTCAACCACCTGATCGAAAGTTCCTAAGCTGGATTTACTGAACTAATCATGACTGGTGAGCGGGTCGAAGCCGGTATAAAAAGTGGAAAAATTCAAAGAGATGCATCCTCGAGCACAATGAAGAAGCCCTTTTTTGGAAAGAAGGAGGTCAATGCTGCATATGACCATAGGAATCAAAACAAAACTGAGCGTCGCCCGGCGGTAGGGGCTGTTATGATTTCTAATCCTGTGCCAAATCAACAGCGAAATTATCAGCGTAAGCCAGAAGCGCCCATGAGACGGTTTACCCGGATCAACATGACCATGTCCCAAGTTTTGCCACACCTTTTGAATACCAATCTGGAAACTTTAAAAGAAGCTCCCAAAAACCCCAACACTGCTTCTCCTCGCTACAACCTGAACGCTCGATGTGCCTATCATTCTGAAAGCCCAGGGCATAATACAAACGACTGTTGGACCTTGAAGAATAAGGTACAAGACCTTATCGATGTGAAAGAGATTGAGTTTGATCCCCCAGAAACGCCTAATGTAATAACGGTGCCAATGCCCAGACATGGTCAAGGTGTCAACGCCATTGGTGATGATCGTTTTGTCTCCTCCATGAATGACTTAACTACTCATATGTTGACCATTAAACATAATCTGTTGCAAGCCGGTCTCTTCCCGGGATGTGATAAGAATTGTCACTTATGCAAGTCTCTACCAGATGGATGTTTGTTACTGAAGATATGGGTTCAGCGCCTGATGACTAGCAAAGAAATCTTATTTGAAAAGATTCCTCTTACCAGAACTTCTTATCAAGATGTCTCAAAAATCACCATTTCCAACAATCCTCCCGGGGTCTCCACCAAAAGACCCGTCATGATTACATATGTTCCAAGGCCTGCACCTCTAATCATCACTATGCCAAGACCAATATCATACTCTTCAGATAAAGCTGTTCCCTAGAACTATGGGGCTGCCGTCTATTACTATAGCGTCAAGCAAGATCAGTTGGCCGTCAAAGATAAAGTGGCAAGAGATACTGATCCTGACATCGGTAATATCACTGGGACCAGTAAGATAACAAGAAGTGGAAGAGTCTTCTCACCCGAGATTTCTCAAAAGACCGTTGCTACTCCTGTGATCATTCCCACTGCCGCTCCTACCAACACTCCCAATGATACTCCTACTGTTATCCCTGCTACTGAGACAAGGGGCAAAGAGGTCTTGAATGAGCTTGTCCAAGCGAGAGAGCGTTCTGAGGTCATCCTTGAAGCTTATAGAAAGGAGATAGAATAAATACTGAAGATAATTAAGAAAAGTGACTACAACATTGTAGAGCAGTTGGGGAAGACCCCCTCAAAGATATCATTGTTGTCCTTAGTTTTATGTTTTGAAGCCCATGCCAAAGCCTTGGTAAAATTTCTCAAGACCGCCCATGTGCCCCAAGAGACATCCATCGACCAATTTGAGAATTGTGTGGCCAGTCTAACTGCTGATAACAAATTGGGCTTTTCCGACGTTGATTTAACTTCCAAGGGAAGGAAGCACAACAATGCCTTGCATGTTTCCATTGAATACAGGGGCACAACACTTTCCCATATTCTGGTGGATACCGGCTCATCATTGAATGTCACGCCCAAAAATGCTCTCGACCGACTGGACTGCGAGGGACTCACTTTAAAGCCTAGCAACATCATAGTGAGGGCATTTGATGGTTCTAAGAGGACAATGCACGAAGAAGTTAATATCCCCATAAAAGTTGGAACTCAGACTTTTGGTTCAACTTTCTATGTGATGGATATTCGCCCTTCATACTCTTGTCTATTGGGTCGACCCTGGATCCATGGTGCTGATGCCGTCACTTCTACCCTGCATCAAATGCTAAAATACTCGATCAAAGGAAAGATTATCACAGTTCACGGGGAGGAAGAGTACATGGCTAGCCACCTGAACTCTTTCAGGTATGTTGAAATGAATGGTGAATTCATTGAGACTCCGTTTCAGAATTTTGAGGAGGTTCCACAAAAAGTTACGGCAACCAAGTCTACTCCCAAAGTTCCGAAAATTACCAGACCTCCACTGAAGACGACCTCTTTTAAAGATACTAGAGCAGTAGTTGAAGAAGGCGGGTGTACCATCTGGGGTCAACTTCCAGATATTCCTTACAAGTCCAATAAATTTGGTTTGGGATTCACTACAGAGGCCCAAAGAGCTGTTCGACGTTCTCGAGCCTGGGAACCACCTTTGCGTATCAGCAATCAGGGAGTCAATGCAGTAGAAGACAATGATGGCAGCTGTGATATGGACGAGTGGATTTTTCCAACCATCAGCGGAGGACTTAACAATTGGGAGGCCAAAGATTTTATTCCTATTACTTTTATTCAAGAGTAATTGTCTTTTAATGTTTTCAGGCTTGTAATATTTAAACAATTTAAACTTTAAAACCTTGTGTCTTACCCGATGCACAACGATCCATTTGTGAGGGTTGTTACTTCATTCTCATATGTCATCAATGAATCATTGACGTTTTTGCAAGAAAATTTTGTGCTCTTTGTATTTATTTTCTTACATTTTATTTCTCTCAGAGATAGCCATGCTCTTACATACACTCACATATTAAAATGCAAATCTACATCCGCTCAGGATCCCATGGGTAACGGTTCTGCTATGGCCTATTGTGACTTTGAAAATCCGGTCTACCAAGCCGAAGAAGAAGGTGAGGAAGATTGTGAGGTACCAGGGGAATTGGCCAGGTTATTGCAACAGGAAGAAATGACTATTCAACCTCACAAGGAACCCGTGGATACAATCAACCTAGGTACTGAAGAAGACAAAAAAGAGGTCAAGGTGGGTGCCAATCTGGAACCTAGTGTCAAGGAGCGTCTGATTCAGTTGTTACACGATTATGTTGAAGTCTTTGTCTGGTCGTATGAAGACATGCCGGGACTTGATACAGACATTGTGGTACATCGTCTTCCTACAAGAGAAGATTGTCCGCAAGTAAAGCAAAAGGTTCGCCGCATGAGGCCTGATATGTCAGAAAAGATTAAAGCAGAAGTCATGAAGCAATTCAATGCTGGATTCTTGGCTGTCACCTCTTATCCCCAATGGGTTGGCAATGTTGTTCCCATGCCCAAGAAAGACAGCAAAGTGCGAATGTGTGTGGACTACAGAGATTTGAATAGGGCAAGCCCCAAGGATGACTTCCTTCTCCCCCACATTGATATTCTGGTTGAAAATACGACACAATATAAAATGTTTTCCTTCATGGACGATTTCTCAAGCTACAACCAAATAAAAATGGTGCCTGGGGATATGGAGAAAACAACCTTTGTTACACAGTGGGGCACTTTCTGCTATAAGGTCATGCCATTCGGACTGAAGAATGCTGGGGCAACCTATCAGCGTGTCATGGTATCTCTATTTCACGACATGATACATCGCAAAATAGAGGTCTACGTGGATGATATGATAGCCATATCTCAAACGGAAGAAGAGCATCTCGATCATTTAGAAAAGCTGTTTGAGAGGCTGAAGAAATACAAGCTGAGGTTGAACCAAAATAAATGCACGTTCAGGGTACGGTCTGGTAAACTCCTAGGCTTTGTCGTCAGCAACATAGGTATCGAGGTTGATCCTGCCAAGGTTAAAGCGATACAAGAGATGCCTTCTCCTTGTACTGAGAAGGAAGTCAGAGGATTTTTGGGATGTTTGAATTACATTTCCAGATTCATTTCTCACCTGACAGCTACTTGTGAACCAATCATCAAATTGTTGAAGAAAGATCAAGCAGTCAAATGGAATGAAGAATGCCAAATTGCTTTTGACAAAATCAAAGAGTATCTGCAAGAGCCTCATGTGTTGATTCCACTCGTCAAGGGAAGGCCATTGATAATGTATCTGACTGTTTATGAAAACTCAATGGGGTGTGTGCTGGGACAGCATGACGAGCCTGGCTGAAAAGAGCATGCTATTTATTATCTGAGCAAAAAGTTTACCGACTGTGAAACAAGATATTCACTACTCGAGAAAACTTGCTGCACTCTGGCATGGTCTGCTCGCCGAATAAGATAGTATATGCTGACCCATACTACTTTGTTGATATCTAAAATGGATCCAATAAAATACATCTTCGAGAAGCCTGCTCTCTCTAGGAGAATATCAAGATGGCAGATGATCCTGACGGAATATGACATACAATATACTACCCAGAAAGAAATAAAAGGAAGTGTACTAGATGATCACCTTGCTCACCAAGCCATGGAAGACTACCAATCTATGAAGTTTGAATTCCCAGATGAGGACATCATGACGGTAGACAATTGTGAAGAGATCAGACCATATGACGGACCTGAACAAGGATCCCGATGGATCCTGTTTTTTGATGGGGAATCCAACGCACTTGGAAATGGTATTGGTGCTTGTTATACCCCAAAAATTTCCCTCTCATTTTATCAAGATTCTCCTCACAAGACTATTGGGACTCAAGACCAGATTAGGGTTTGCTTAGCTCAAGACATCTCCTTGCACTGTTGACCTGAAATTAGGGTTTGAGTTTGCACAGGTATTTTTGGACTTCCAATGCCTCATGTGACTTTCATACTTCATGTTAGATCTCTAAGATTTCCCATACCAAGTTTCAAGCCTTGAATCAAATTTTTGCCCAGACAATTGGACAGTTGACCTAAAAATCAGCTGTATTGGGGAAAAAGTCAACCATGGCCAATTTACAGTCAAACCTCATGATTTTTGATCCACATCAACATTATAAACTCATATGAACCATTTGATCAAGTTTGGACTACAACTCCTCAAGAAATTTGATCAGATCATCAAAAGGGCAAAATGGTCAAAATTAGGGTTTTGACTATAGAAAGGAAATTTATGATTTTTCACCTAGCCAATGGAAAATTTGGTTCAAGAATGGTTTCAAGGACTCAATGGAATCATCTTGACCTAATCACAAAGTTCAAAAGATCTCAAATGCATTGGATTGACAAATGAATTTTCCAGTCAACTGATCAAAAATCAACTGTACACTAAAAAGTCAAACTTTGACTTTTTGGTCAAAATCAAGTTCCAAGGGTCATTTTTCATCAAGATGTGTCAAAACATGAAACTTGTTCACCAAGAAACCTAAATTTGGAAATTAGGGTTTAAGTTTGAAAAATTTCATAACTTAGATTTTTTCTAAGTTATGAAAATATCTTATTTTTTCCCAACTTTTCCCAATTTTTTCACCATGATGCAATTGGATTCAAAGAAAACTTCCAACATGAAAGTTGTATTTCTCCACATATTCTACAACTTTTATTCACAAAGTTTTCCCAAATGATTCTTGGATCTCAAGTTATGATTTTGTGAATAAGGGTCCATAAACTTTTTAACTTAGTGAAATTTTGCCCTAGTTTAGGCAGATTTTTGACCTAACTTCATGGCAACTTTTCACCTAGTTCCAAGTTGAATCTCAAAATGTATTTCAAAGATGTATTGTAGAGTATGTTACAAGATTTCAAAAATGTCCAAAAACTCTCCAAGATCATTTATGGTTAGGGAGAATCGAAGGAAAGAAAATAGCCATTTCTCACTTTGGTCCATGGCATTTTTCACATTGCTACAAGTTGCAAATATGCCCTAAGCATGCTTGTACTTGTTTTACAGGTCTTAAACCTTTACAAACTCCTTAATTTAATGCAAATACATTGGACAATGGCATTATTCTGATCTTTGAAGCTTTGTACAAGGGTTTAATCCAAAAATGGCAAAAAGGTTACAATGCTACTTTGATAAAGTTAGCTTTTAGCAATTTTGTTTATCTTGAGCATTGGACCCAATCTCTTGCAGCAAACAAAGTCCATGAATATCAGGCAAAGTTCACCAACTATGTGCATCTAAGGAACAGGCCTGTACATGCTATGAGCTTTGTCAACTCACCTTTTGCTTCAAAAACAAGAAAGCTTGCAAAAAGTCCACAACTTGAGTATTTGTTAAAACCAAGTCTTGGCATCATTTCAAACAACCTCAGCATATTGTAACAAGCCAGAAACATGATTTGCCAAGCTCCCAAACACCATAAAACACAAAATCACAAGTTCTTGTCAAAACAGGGCCATATCTGTAGAACCACTTCCAAAACCAAATTGGCTCGTACGTTTTGTCTTGAACCACTCCAGACACATTCCATACATCACACCTAAGCTGTCCAAGCCCTTCTCAAGCAACTGTATCCCCTGTTTCGTGCTTCACCATTTTCAATTTCTGAGTTTGCAGGTTGACTTCTACAAGGACATTCAGGCAAGTTCAAGGCAAGCTGAGCATTGGGAAAGGTTGAGACAACTTCAAGCAAGCTCACAAGTACCCCAGGCCTCACTCAAAGTTGCTACATTGCCATAGCCAAACTTAACTGAAATAGGTATTTGTCAAGATTCTAACTCCTTATTTAGGCATCATTAGGCTTAGGTTTGTGAAGCAAAAATGTAGTCTTTAATGTGCTTGAGCTGTGCATATGCATAGATTTCATTTATATTAACTATGCTAGGAGTATTTGATAGTTGAAGTTGCTGAAAAAACTAGGTTAGAATTTAGGGCCACTGAAATTCTCCCTGGTTTCTTAGAGTTAGATTCGTGTGATCAAATGCTATAATTTTCATGTTGTAAAATTTTGATTTCATGCAAGCAATAGAGAGAACAGGATTTGAATACAGGAAGCGCGCATTTTGGGATGAAGGCAGGAGGTTAGGGACGAAGTGTGTTCTGGGCCAAGGCGCTTGGGCCTGTTTCTTTTGACACCGCCTGTTTACTTTCTACACCCCCTTGGCCCATTTTCCATATTTTACATATTTTCCATTTCTTTTTATATTTTCTGACTTTATTTATTTTTTCTAAATATTTAAAATCACAAAAAATATTCTTTTAATTTTTCACATTTTATTTTATTATTTTTATTATTTTCTTGGCTTAAAATTGTTTATTAAATAATATATACTTTATTTTCTTAAATAAAATTGTAAATAATATTAAAATACTTAAATATTTTATTTTATTATATTATACATATAAAAAAATTATTTTCTCACATATTTTATTTTTTAACATTTTTGTATATATTTTTATTTATTTTCTTGTACATAAATGAAATAAATAATAATAGAATATATATTTTATTTTAAAACAAAAATTAGGGGTTTCACCCTTTCAAAAATAATCATTTTTAGTTTCTTATTTTTAGGACATAAATAAACTTATTTTTTACATACATAAATTAATACAAAAACATTTTTGCATATTTATATTTTATTGCATATTTAAATACTTGCTTATTTATTTATTATATATAAATTCAATTTGGTTGTAATAGTAAATTAGGGTTTTATTTTGTGCAAATACCCCCCCCCCCCCCTATTCAAACTTGTACCCCTCTCCCCATAATAATGTTGTAATAGTCTTAGATTTACTTTACACATTTATTGCTTTTATATGCCATGATAGTAAACTAGGTTTTGTATGCAAAAGACCAAAAAATCAAAACAAATAGCATGACCTAACACAAGACAAAAGTGCATGAAAATGACAACACATTGCACACAAGCACCCCTAGGGGTTTATCCACTTTGTTGCCTTAAAATGACTATGGTATGCATGCTAGGTATCTTGGAAAAATCAAACAAAACAAAAAGATCATAGTCCCTCGATGACGCTATCTTGGTTGCTCAAACAAAAATGATCTAGTCCCTCAAAACTTGCTAAGATACTTGGAAATATTGTTATCATGGTCATACAATGACCCACACCCGTCCCGTTTAACATCCAAAGATAGGGTTGTTTACCAAATACAATGGTAAAACAACAATGTCAAAGGGTTAAAAATGTACAAGGAAGACTTTTGAGTAGGGTAGACAACTCCTAGTTACTTGATAAATTTGCAAACCATCCTTGCTATTTTCAAATAAACACACACACACATTTCAAAACAATTTCCAAACAAACTTTCAAACATTGAAACATTTTTCAAAAGATAAACATCTTTGTATACATTCTTCAAACAATAATCATTACAAAGATTGCCACAATGATGACCTCTTTTCAAAATACTTTCAAAACCACACAAAGCACCATTTCAAACAATTGGAAAAGAAAAGCAAGTGATCTAAACAAGTAACTAAGAGCCCATGGAAACCATGGATGAAAAGGGTGCTAGCGCCTTCCCTTTTCATAATCTACCCCCCGAACCCGAGAAAACATCTTAAAGGCCTTTCCTGTGCTTTTTGACCTTTCCTTTGGATAAAATAAAAAGTCGGTGGCGACTCTTGCTAAACCGAAACATTTGCAAACACAAACACAAAACCTCAAGTCAATTCTCCCACCGTATCACAGAACTGGAGACTCTGCTGGGGAAGATTCTAAAAGTGGGGTTACCTTAGGGTTTTAGATCACCTTTACATGCTTATCTTACTTGACTTGTTTGATTTACACTTTGGTTCTTTTGTTTGGGTTTGAATCCTCTACCCGGATTTGGGAAACATTCATAGGTAAATGGCAATATGTTGTGGAAACTGTGCGGGGTATACCGACACGGTCTAAGCAATAGCTATATTAGTGCGACATATTTGTGGGTACCGGTAGCCTTTGAGTCAATCAAAGAGAATACGGGGCCGCTGAGTGATGTCATGAAGCACTAATGGACTTTTAGAACCTTTACTTGACCAACTTGGCCTTTTAGGATGTAGTGAGATGACCGACTTTGGTGCAGTCCGAAGTTGGTAGATACTCGATACTACACTCATTGAGGGTTGTTTTCTTGGAATATTTCGGTCGCCAGTAAAGTGGCCAAACTGAAACAATGAACACAGAAAATAATCTAGTGATATTGAGCTCCTTAGAACCCGGTTACTATTTATAGGACAGGTTGAGCCAACTAAACTTCAAGAGGGTACTTACCTATGAAACCACATGCAATCCTAAACTAGGAACTTGTGTGATTTGTTTGTACATAATACTTGTGCATAACATCATAACATCATGAAGCATCATATGCATCCTCTAACCATTCAAGGATTTTGGATTTTCATCTTTGTTCCTGTTTTGTAGGTAATGGATTCACTTCGCAGGAAAACTATCCAGGTCAACCTTGTAAGAATTCCTCCTCAACTCAAGGAGCTTGCTTCTAGGATTCCAGAGTATTCTCCATTCACTGAAAGACATGGTCGACTTCTCAGCTTGGTCAACTCCAACACAGGGGAAGACATGGTGAAAGTTATCTTCCAGTTCTTTGACCCCCTACACCATTACTTCACATTTCCTGACTACCAGTTAGTGCCTACTTTGGAGGAATTTTCTCAACTCTTGAGGATTCCTATTCTCCATCAACTACCTTTCAATGGTACGGAAAGAGATCCAAGGCCTGAAGATGTTGCTCAACCCTACACTTGCAACCATCTGATGTCATAGGCCATTGGGAAACCAGAAGTGGTGTCAAGGGTTTCTTGGCAAAGTTCCTGTTTGAGAAGGCCCAAGACTGTTGGAATTCTCTAGATCTGCAAGCTTTTAAGGAGATTGTAGCTCTTCTCATCTATGGGTTGGTCTTGTTCCCAAACCCTGACCAGCTTATAGATGTCAATGCTGTCAAGATCTTCATGGCTCGCAACCCGGTGCCTACATTGCTTGGAGATATCTTGCACTCTTTTCACACTCGAACAATGAGGAAAAGAGGTGTTCTCATGTGCTGTACTCCTCTACTGGCAAGATGGTTTATTTCTCATCTTCCCCATCAGTCTTGAAGAATGAGAAAGGTTTGAGGTGGTCACAATGGATGATGACTCTTACACATTCAGATATCCATTGGTGTTCTCGATCAAAAGAGAATGTCATCATCATTGACCGTTGTTGGGAATTCCCTAATGTCCCTCTACTTGGAATTAGAGGAGGCATTACCTATAACCCTTGCTTGGCTCTGAGACAGTTTGGGTATGCCCGAAGGGATGGCCCACATGACATGCTTGTTCCAGACTTGGTTTTTGACTTCGACAACAAAGATCAAGGACTTCGACAAAGATTTATCCGAGCTTGGAGGATGCCCAACAAGGTAGACAGTAAGACCTTGGGACACAAGAATTCCATCCCCCTTGAGCCTTACCTCAAGTGGGTACGAACCCGCGCCCAAAGTCTTATGATTCCTTACCCATACATTCTCCATGTGATTAAAGAGCCTGTTATGGAAGGAGAGGTTCCATACACCATCCTACATCCTGACATGCCAACATCACTCGAAGATTTACAAAGGAGTTGGATACAGCTCAAGGGAGAACGCGATACTTTTGAAGCCCAATTCTACGTAAGCGAGAAAAAAGGTTTTAGAACTCACTCGTCAACTTCACGAAGAGCAGACTCTCAACACCTACATTGCACCAAAAAGGATGCGCAACGTCTTTTTACCTTAGAATTTTGTATTATTTTGCCCATGGGGAATTGATTTACTAACAAATTCTATCTTATTAATATGACGTGTGTTCCTTTTTTGTTTAAAACAAATTTCAATTTCTGAATCCTTGAATGCATTACATGAATACATATAACTCATCATATGCATAAACAGGTCTTCACACTAAGTTTCCTCATCTCTCTGCTGTTTATTTCAGCAAGATGGATATAGAACAGACGGTCAAAGACTTGCAAGCGCAAAATTCGCAGTTTCAACAGCTACTTCTGACCTTGGCCAAGGGGCAGGAGGAGCTCAAGACTCTACTAGAAAAGGAAAAAGAAAAAAAGAAGAAGAAGAGGGCTGATGTGGCTACCTTGGGAAGAAGATTTGAAGGTCAAGCTAGAAGGGTCCTAGATTTTCCATCAACCTCTGAGGAAGGGGAAGGAAAGGGTAAAGGAACTGCAGTGCCATCTGATTCTGAGGCAGAGGGAGAGGAAGATGAAGACTATTCTGAACAATAATATCCTCCTGCAGATGACAAGTATAAAAATCTGGAAGAGCGTCTAGCTGCCATGGAAGTGCAGAGAGTGCCTGGGCTGGACTTTGAAGAGCTAGGGTTGGTGTCTGGAATTGTAATCCCTCTTAAATTCAAAGTGCCACTGTTTGCTAAGTATGATGGGTTGTCTTGTCCCAAGATGCACCTACGATCTTATGTCAGGAAAATTCAACCACATTCTTCTGACAAAGACCTGTGGGTCCACTTCTTCCAGGACAATTTGTCGGGGACACAGTTAGATTGGTTCTACCAGCTAGAGAGGTTTGATGTGCACAATTGGGAAGATTTGGCTGCTGCCTTTTACAAGCAGTATCAATACAATGCGGACTTAACACCAACCCGTACTCAATTACAGAGTATGGGTATGGTCTCCAATGAAGGCTTCAAAGAGTATGCCCAGAAATGGAGAGACTTGGCAGGACGGGTACAACCACCTCTATCTGAGAGAGAGCTAGTAGACATGTTCTTGGGTACACTGTCAGGTCCCTTTTTCAATCACCTGATTGGAAGTTCATCTGCGGGGTTCACTGAGTTGATTCTAACTGGTGAGAGAGTTGAAGCCGAAATCAAGAGCGGGAAAATTCAAAAAGATGCATCTGCTTCCGCTGCCATCAAAAAGACTTTTCCAGCAAAGAAGGAAGTATCAGTTATTTACTCCCAAAGAGGTCAAGGAAGAGTTGAGCCCCGGCCAGCGGTGGGGGCCGTAATGATTCAGAAGTCTGCAACTGATCAACCCATAAACAATCTACCCAGAACCAACCAAGCGAGGGTGGAAAGGCCTGTACGGCAATTCACCCAGATAAACATGACTCCTGCTCATGTTCTACCCCATCTCTTGAAGTTAAACCTTGCCAGTCTGAAAGAGGCCCCGAAGAATCTGAATACAACTTCTCCTTTCTACCATTCGAACGCCAAGTGTGCTTATCATTCAGGGAGTATAGGGCACGACACCAACAATTGTTGGGCCCTCAAGAATAAGATTCAAGATTTGATAAACGCTAAAGAAGTTAAATTCAACTCCTCTGAAAAGCCGAATGTAATCTCTGCTCCAATGCCAAGGCATGACCATAATACCCATGCTATTGAAGAAGATCTTTTTGTTGCTACTGTTGATGATTTGATAACTCCGCTACCGATAATCAAGTTGAATTTGCTGAAGGCTGGGATTTTCCCAGGTTATGAAGAAGATTACTGCCTTTGTTCATCCTTACCAACTGTCTGTCCATTGTTGAAGTTAGGCATCCAACGCCTAATGGATAACCAAGAAATCCTTTTTGAAAAGACTCCTGTTACACCGACTCCTATCGATATTTCAATAATTACCATATCTGCCAATATTTCCAAGGTTTCCAAAAGACCTGTTAAGATTACATCCGATCCGAAGATTGCACCTTTGAAGATAACCATGTCGGGGCCCATCCCGTACAAGTCCGACAAATCAATATCATGGAACTATGGTGGAGAGATCTACTACCACGGTATTAAACAAATTGAATCAACTGAAGAGAGTTCTGATGAAGAGACTTACGAAATTGGAAACATTGCTGGAACGACCAAAATCACCCGCAGTGGAAGATTTTTCTCTCTAGAGATTGCCCCTCCAAAGGCAATCTTTGGACCCTCATCTTCTCCTAAGGTTACCCCTGTGCCAGTCAACATATCTGCGAGAACTCCAATTATTGAAGAAGTTTTAACTCCTATGGTTGTCCCTTCTGCTGCTGGTGATGATAGAGAGAAAGGGATCCAAGAAGTGACCGTCAGGACGAGGGCTCAGCCAGTGGTCATCCCTGAGACCTCTCAAAAAGAAATGGAAGAGATTTTGAAAATAATCAAGAAAAGCGATTATAATGTTGTGGAACAAATGGGGAAAACCCCCTAAAAGATCTCTATGTTAGCCCTGCTGCTTTGTTCAGAAGCTCATGCTAAAGCTTTGATCATATTCTTGAAGACGGCCCATGTGCCACGGGAAACCTCTGCGGATCAGTTCCAGGAATGTGTAGCTAGCTTAACCGCCAACAATGGCCTGGGTTTCTCCGATACCAACTTGACTTCCAAAGGACGAAAACATAATGATGCGCTACATGTCTCGGTGGAGTGTAGGGGAACCACCCTAGCTCATGTTTTGGTTGATACTGGGTCATCTCTAAATGTCTTGCCGAAGAAAGCCTTGGATAGACTGGATTGTGAAGGTTTAACCCTGAAACCCAACAATATCATTGTCAGAGCCTCTGATGGTTCTAAAAGATGGTCCACGGGGAGGTGGACATCCCGATTAAAGTAGGAACTGAAACTTTCAACTCAACATTCTATGTGATGAAAATCCGTCCATCCTATTCTTGCTTGTTGGGAAGACCCTGGATTCACAATATTGGAGCCGTCACTTCCACTCTGCATCAAATGCTCAAGTACCCAGTCCAGGGGAAAATTATAACTGTTCACGGCGAAGAGGAGTACATGATAAGCCATCTAAATTCTTTCCGCTATGTAGAATTGGATGGTGAATTCATCGAAACCCCTTTTCAGAATTTTGAAGAGGTAGCTCAGGAGATTACGGCAACCAAGACAGTGTCTTATGTACCCATGATTACCAGACCTCCACCTCAGATGTCGTCTCTCAAAGATGCAAAGGTTGTGATTGAAGAAGGAGGGAGCATAATCTGGGGGCAACTTCCAGACTTTTCTTACAAATCAGATAAATTTGACTTGGGATTCACTTGTTCTGCTCAAAAGACTGTACGCCGCACCCGTGCTGGGGGGCCACTAGTGAAGATTACCCATCATGGAGTCAATGCTTTGGAGGATGATAAAGAGGAGAGCAACTTGGAAGACTGGATTTTCCCTACTGTTGACGGAGGACTGTGCAATTGGGAAGCAAAAGACTTTGTTCCGATTACTTTTATACCGCAGTAATTTATCTTTCAAACATTTCTGTTGGTTTGTAATAATTCTCAAACAATTCGTACACTTTTAACCTTGTGCCTTACCCGATGTACATAGGTCCATTTGTAAGGGTTTGATTTTTCATCTTCATATGCCATTTTAATGAATCATGGACGTTTTCACATATAAACTTTTGTGTTCATTGTCTTTATTTTTATATTTTATTTGTTTAAAGGTGGCTATCCCTTACACACACCCACACTGACAATTGCAGGTACCCTTCCATTCCGGATTCCATGGGTAACAATTCTTCTATGGCCTTCAGTGACTCTGAAGATCTGGTCTACCATGCCGAATACGAAGGTGAGGAAGATTGTGAGGTGCCGGGAGAATTGGCTAGACTGCTACAACAGGAAGAAAGGGCTATTCTACCTCATGAGGAGCTGTAAGAGACAATCAACTTGGGTACTGAGGAAGACATAAAAGAAGTTAGAGTGGGTGCCAACCTAGAGCCAAGTGTCAAAGAGCGCCTAATTCAGCTATTAAATGAATATGTTGAGATCTTCGCCTGGTCATACGAAGACATGCCGGGACTCGATATAGATATTGTGGTTCACCGTCTACCCACAAGAGAAGACTGTCCACCAGTCAAACAAAAAGTCTGCCGCATGAGGCCCGACATGTCTGAAAAGATCAAAGCAGAAGTTATGAAGCAGTTCAATGCTGTATTTCTTGCTGTTACTTCCTATCTGCAATGGGTTTCTAACATTGTGCCCGTGCCTAAAAAGGACAGAAAAGTGAGAATGTGCGTGGATTATAGAGACTTAAACATGTCCAGCCCTAAAGATGATTTTCCATTACCGTACATTGACATCTTGGTTGACAACACATCTCAGCACAAGGTATTTTCTTTCATGGACGAATTCTCAGGCTATAACCAGATCAAAATGGCCCATGAGGACATGGAGAAAACTAATTTTGTTACACAGTGGGGTACGTTCTGCTACAAAGTGATGCCATTCGGACTGAAGAATGCTGGGGCAACCTATCAGCGCGCCATGGTAGCTTTGTTTCATGACATGATACATCATGAGATTGAAGTCTACGTAGACGACATGATAGCCCGATCACAAACATAAGAAGAACACCTCGACCACTTGCAAAAGCTGTTTGTCAGGTTGAAGGAGTACAAGCTAAGACTGAATCCAAACAAGTGCACCTTTGGGGTCCGGTCTGGTAAAATTTTGGGTTTCATTGTCAGCAACAAAGGCATCGAGGTTGATCCTTCCAAAGTCAAAGCTATACAAGAAATGCCTGCCCCTCGCACTGAGAAGGAGGTCAGAGGTTTCTTGGGACGCCTAAACTACATTGCAAGGTTCATTTCCCACCTAACATCTACCTGTGAGCCAATCTTCAAGCTGTTGAAGAAAGATCAGGTGGTTAAATGGAATGATGACTGTCAAGTTGCTTTCGATAAAATCAAGTAGTATTTGCTAGAACCTCCTATCTTGATGCCACCCGTCGAAGGAAGACCGCTAATCATGTATCTGATTGTCCTAGAGAATTCAATGGGGTGCGTATTGGGCCAACATGACGAGTCTGGCCGAAAAGAGCATGCCATTTATTACCTTAGCAAAAAGTTTATCGACTGTGAGACCTGATACTCACTGCTCGAGAAAACTTGCTGCGCTTTGGTATGGGATGCTCGTCGGCTAAGGAAGTATATGTTGACTCATACCACTCTGCTGATATCTAAGATGGATCCGATCAAGTACATCTTTGAGAAGCCTGCTTTGTCTGGAAGAATAGCTAGATGGCAGATGATCCTCACAGAGTATGACATATAATACACGACCCAAAAAGCTATAAAGGGGAGTGTGCTAGCTGACCATCTGGCTCATCAAGATGTCGAAGATTACCAATCCATGAGGTTCGACTTCCCCGACGAGGATATCATGACATTGGATAACATTAAAGATTTCAGACCATATGACGGACCTGAACAAGGATCCCGATGGACCCTGTTCTTTGATGGTTCCTCCAATGCACTTGGTAACGGTATCGGCGCGGTACTCATGTCCCCAGAAGGTTGTCATACTCCTTTCACCGCCAGACTCTGCTTCAACTGTACGAACAACATGGCCGAGTATGAAGCTTGCATCTTTGGACTCAAGGCTGCCATAGACTTGGGAATCAAATTTTGATTGTGTTTGGGGACTCAGCTTTGGTCATCAGTCAGATCAAAGGAGAGTGGGACACTAAGCATCCAAACCTCATCCCTTACAAAGAACATGTCTTGACATTGTTACCTCATTTCGAGCAGATTACCTTCGAGCACTTCCCGCGAGAAGAAAATCAGCTAGTAGATGCTCTAGCTACAATGTCATCCATGTTTAAACTTCACTGGGATAATGAGGCTCCCCAAATCACCATTGAGCGGATGGAAGAACCTGCACATTTTCACGAGATTAATACCGAAGAAGTAGTGGACCGACCTTGGTTTCATGAAGTCAAAAGGTATCTCGAGGCTCAAGAATATCCTTAAGGAGCTTCAGTCAACGACAAAAAGTTCTTGAGGAGATTCTCTGCCAAGTTCTTCCTGAGCAATAGTATCCTGTACAAGCGCAATCATGATTGCATTCTGCTCCGTTGTATGGACAAGATTGAAGCTAAGCAGATCATGGATGAACTGCATAATGGTACCTTTGGCACCCACTCTAGCGGACATACGATGGCTAAGAAGATTCTACGGGCAGGCTATTACTGGTCTACCATGGAAGCTGACTGCTATCAATATTCTAGGACTTGTCACAAATGCCAAATCTATGCAGACAAGGTACATGTACCTCCAGTTCCTCTCAATGTCCTAATAGCTCCTTGGCCATTCGCTATGTGGGGAATCAACATGATTGGAGAGATCAAGCCTACAACATCCAATGGACACTGCTTCATTCAGGTGGCCATTGAGTACTTCACCAAGTGGGTTGAAGCAACTTTCTTCACATCCATCACAAAGAATGTTGTTGCCCGCTTCATCAAGCAGAACCTTATTTGCCGGTATAATATCCCCGACAGAATCATCACTGACAATGGTACAAACCTTAACAATACTATGATCACCGCCTTGTGCGAGCAATTCCAGATTCAACATCACAATTCATCTCCCTATCGGCCAAAGATGAACGGTGCTGTCGAAGCTGCGAACAAAAATATCAAGAAGATCATACAAAAGATGACAGTCACCTACAAGGACTGGCATGAGATGTTACCGTTTTCTCTCCACGGGTACCGTACCACGACGCGTACATCAACTGGGGCAACACCCTATTCTTTTGTATATGGCATGTGTGATCGGTGGATTTAGAACTGACTGTTTTTTAAGCTGGTTCGCGAAATGTCGCGGTAAGCAAGAGTCGCCACCGTCTTTTATGTTCTCCAACATGGAAAGGACAAAAGCACAGCAAAATTCCTTATTGAGAATGGTTCTCGGTTCGGGAGGTAGATTTATAGAAATGGAAGGTGTTAGCACCCTTTCTATCCATGGTTATCCATGGGCTCTTAGGTACTTGCTCTTATGTTTTCAAAATTTGTTTGCTTTTCAAGTGTGTGTGGGTTTTGAAAAAGTTTCGTTTGAAAAATTTCTAAGTAACTCTTGTATCGGTCCTCAAGAGTGTATGAAAAATTTGTTTGAAAACTTTTGAAAGTGTAGGTGTGAAAAGTTATTTTTTTGTTTGTTTTGAAAAGAGCAAGTACTTAAGAGAATCTACCTACTCTAATGAATTAAGCTGTGTAAGAGTCCTTTAGATAGTGCTATCCTACCATTGAGAGGTAGGTAGCACCATCGTTGGAGGTGTTCGGGTCAATTCGATTAAGGGACATGTGTGGTCACCTAAGCAATGGTAGGACACCTTAGAAGCTACCCTTATGTCCTTGATCCTTTTTTAATCCTAGGCAACCATTTCGAGGCAACTATTCCGAGGCAACTGTTTCGAGGCATCTGTTTCGAGGCAACTGGATCATGGACATAAGGACCGCTAAAACGTCCTATACTTGACGACCACGTTTCGAAGGCAACAAGTGAGGCGTACCCTAGAAGTGGTGTGTGTATTTGTGCGTTGTTTTCAGTTTAACAGTTATCTTGTACATGTTATTTGTGAGCTACAGATTGATTTTATTATTCATACATTCTTTCATGCAAGTTTAGGAGTTAAGGGGTGCGGAAAGTAAATTGCGGAAACATAAATCCTACGCTATTACAAGGCGCGGGTCTATACATCGCCAAAAATTACAAAGACCCGTGTTTGGTAAATAAGTACGGAAAGAAAATAAAAACAGTAAAAGTCCTAATTACTATTACATCCGGAGGCAATTACATAATAATCCAAAATAAGGAATTAAAATTAAAATGCGCGCGAAAGAAGAATCGGGAATGTCTTAAGGGTGTTGACCCTTTTAGAAAAGAAATTGATTTTTTTTGGTCTTTTTTGTAATTAAAATGAAATTAAAGCTAATTAATGACTAATTAATTAATTAATTAAAAGAAAATATTTTTTGTTTTTTATGTTTTTATGAAATAAAAGAAATGGAATAAAATTAAAAGTTAACTTTTACCTAATTCTAGATTTATTTTAATTATTTAAGAAAAGGGATTAAACTTGCCTAATTAAACTATTTTGGTTAATATTTATTTACAAAATAAAATAATAATAATAATGTTAATTCTATTTTTTTTGATTTTATGAAAATGTCTTAATTGGTTAATTTGTTAATAATAATAAAATAAAAAGGTTAGAAATTAAAATAAGAGAAAATGACAAAACAAAATAAAAAAAAGGAAGTAAAAACCAAGGGAGGTGTGGGCCAAATATGAGGTTTATTGAAGCAATCCAAGCCCACTGAAATCTAAGCCACGTTTGACTTTCCAGATCGCCTGCAGCACGCTTGACTCCAGAGTATGGTGTGCTAGCCTTTTGGACCTTTGGATCTATGCTGGTGAACACTTGGAGCGCTGGGATATGAGGTTTATGGTGTTCCTCCTTTGAGAATCTGCACATGAAAGCAATGAAAAAAATGATATGGAAATTATAGGGGACCTGGGAAGAATTTATAACGCGGTATGAGCCTCAGGACTTGGCAAAGGTTGCTTTAGCTTCAGGGTGTGGCAAGGAATAGAACCACGTGCTTGTTTTGATCTGAAGATGCTCGCAACTATGTTTTAGAACTCTCACTTTTTGAATAATTTTTGGTTTTGCTCTTGGCCGTTTCTGCACACACTCTTTTATTGAATGAGGTTGGGAAGGCTTGTATATATAGTAATGAATGAGAATCAGTCACATGATGAGCCTTTAACCATTGCAATTATGCTTGAGATTTTGCCATAACCAACATTGAAACAACTTGCCTTTTGTGTCAAAATTTGAATTTCTATGCCCATAATAGGCCTTGCACGAATTTGGAAGGTATTTTAAGGTGTATCAAAGCTAATCAACACAAAATATATCCCTCCATTAATTTCTTGGATTTTTATTTGAATTTTAAAGATTTAAAATGAATTAAATCAAATAAAATTAAATAAAAATGAAAAAATTAATTTTAAATCTTGAAATAAATTGTGGGACAAGTGGGAAGCATGGCCAAGCTGAATCAAGTGGAAAAAGTGGACCCCTTTTGTCAAAAATGAAGTTTCAAGGATAATTGACTTTGGCCATTTCACAAAAATTTCCCAACTTCTCCAATGCATATCTTGCTCAATTTTGAAGCTATGAACATGTTCTTGGACATTTTGGAAAGGTCTTGAAGTCCTCTAACCAATGTCTTTGGTCCCATGACATTTTTATTTACCAATCTCAAGTTATGGTCTTTGACTTAAAGTGCCTTTTTGTTGACTTTTGAAAATGACCTATAATATTGAAATTGATAACTTTTTGTGAGAGAATTTCTTGGACTTGGAATGTGAATATGAGTTGTAGGAAATGCCTTCCCCTTCAAGATGAGCATTAGATGGGATTTTTCTGATGAACCATGAAAAAGTTATGCCTTGGTCAAGTTACAGTTGACTTTTCAACTGTCCAAAAATAGAAACTTTTGACACCTTGATGATTTTTGAGCCATTCTTGTGAAATCATGGTCAAGATTTGACCAAATGATGATTGTGGCTTCAAAATAAGATGTTGACCAAAATTTTTGACTTTTGACTGCCAAATGACCATTTTGCCCCTGCAGTTGATTGTGAAGCAATTAGGGTTTTTGACTGTGCAACTTGACCTTGTGAGCCTTGAAACTTGACATGTAGGTGTTTGACAATGTATATGAGCATATGGGACTTGATTGAGCCCTTGAAAACCTCAACTTCCTTGCAAGAACCAAAACCCTAATTTGACTGGCTTAGGAGGGTGCTTGACTGTGTAGCCCTTGAGTAGACTTTGAACCATTTGAGGTGATGCTTGTCAAAACTTTTGAAGAATATGGGAGGGAAAATTTTGGGGTACAACAGTTGCCCCTGTTCAATCTTCTTAGACCTGAGGATGTAGATTGGCTTGTGTGCCTTTCGTGATCCGGGGGTGGAAGATGATTGAACACTAGAGTGCCCAGAAATTTGCACTCACATAGTAGAGTATCAGCAATGTGATAGCGGGAATGGGCTTATAGATGCCATTTGGAGAGATGATGGATAGGAGGATGGGCTTATAGATGCCATCTGGAAGCGTGACAGAACCTTGCCGGGAATGGGCTTATAGATGCCATTTGGAACTGTTGGTATGTGGATGGGCTTATAGATGCCATCTAGGTGTCGATCGCGTAAGAGATTCCTTAGCGAGAACTTGCGTACCTGAGAAAGAAAGATAATTACCTGGCCTGTTACAGGGGTTGATCTTCACTCAGTCGCTCTCAGACATGCCTTGGCTAGATACAGGTATCGAATCTGGAACTTCAAAAGGTTGATGGGTTGTCTCTACTGACAGGTTATCTCAGAAAAATCTTTAGGATTTAACTTAACCAGAGGAGGTTTTGTCTTTCTTGACGAGTTGTCTCTTTGGACGGGTTGTCTATACTGACGGGTTGTCTTCAATGACGAGTTGTCTTCAATGACGAGATATCTTCAATGACGAGTTGTCTTCAATCACGAGATGTCTTCAATGACGAGTTGTCTTCAATGACGAGTTGTCTTCAATGATGAGTGTCTATAATGACGGGTTGTCTTCAATGATGGGTGTCTATAATGACGGGTTGTCTTTACTGACGAGTTGTCTTCAATGACGAGTTGTCTTCAATGACGGGTGTCTATAATAACGAGTTGTCTTCAATGACAGGTGTCTATAACGACGAGTTGTCTTCAATGACGGGTGTCTATAATGACAGGTGTATATACTGACGGGTGTCTATAACGACGGGTGTCTATAATGACGGGTTGTCTTCAATGACGGGTTGTCTTCAATGACGAGTTGTCTTTAATGACGAGTTGTCTTCAATGACTAGTTGTCTTCAATGACGAGTTGTCTATAATGACGGGTGTCTATACTGACGGGTTGTCTTTAATGACGAGATGTTTTCAATGACGAGTTGTCTTCAATGACGAGTTGTCTTCAATGACGAGTTGTCTTTAATGACGAGTTGTCTTCAATGACGGGATGTCTTCAATGACGAGTTGTCTTCAATGACGAGTCGTCTATAATGACGGGTTGTCTTCAATGACGAGTTGTCTTCAATGACGAGTTGTCTATAATGACGGATGTCTATAATGACGGATGTCTATAACGACGGGTTGTCTTCAATGACGAGCTGTCTTCAATGACGGGTGTCTTCAATGACGGGTTGTCTTCAATGACGGGTGTCTATAATGACGAGTTGTCTTTAATGACGAGTTGTCTTCAATGACGGGATGTCTTAAATGACGAGTTGTCTTCAATGACGAGTCGTCTATAATGACGGGTTGTCTTCAATGACGAGTTGTCTTCAATGACGAGTTGTCTATAATGACGGATGTCTATAATGACGGATGTCTATAACGACGGGTTGTCTTCAATGACGAGCTGTCTTCAATGACGGGTGTCTTCAATGACGGGTGTCTATAATGACGGATGTCTATAACGACGGGTGTCTTTAATGACGAGTTGTCTTCTTTGACTGGATGAGCATCAGAAAAACCTTTGGGATTTAGCTGGACTTGTCTTTTTTTGACTGAATCTGTCTTCTTTGACTGGATTGGTCTCTTTCGACTGTATCTGTCTTCTTTGACATAGCTGATCATTTAACTGTATCCTTCCTGAAAGGTAAGGTCAGTCACATGCAATGCATGACATGGATCAAGCGATGATGTTCTCAACATAAAATGAGATTGTATGATGTGTATATGCATGTATCATGATGATGCGATGTTTACGAATGTATTCTCGTCTAGGAAAATAAATCCTTGACGGATGCCGGGAGTTTGAATCCTGGGCTGACGTTGAAGAGTAGAATTCTTCGTTTCCGCTGGGGATGATGGTTGCAAGAATAAACCGACAGGAGAAGATGACTCCGTTGGGGAATAAACTTGTTGGAGAGATTACTCTGCAGGGAATTACTCAGTGGGGAGAGATACTTCACCGAGGTTTTGATGATAACTCCGCTGGGGATACCGTTGATAAGTTTGTTGGGGAATTTGATGAACTCCGTTGAGGGATAGGAAGAACTTCGCTGAGGAAGATCTTCCCGTGGTTTTTAGCTGAGGATAACCCAGTTATAAGCTCTGGTGGAGAATAACCTTTGAATAAAGTCCGGGAGACGTGTTCGTGTTCAGCAGGGGTAAGCCTCCAGAATCTACTGGGGATAAGCTTCTTACTGGGGAGATGGATTCAACTCTCCTGGGGAGACTGTTGGACTGTACTGGGGAATAGCTCCACTGGGGTGTCTTGTATTCCGCCGGGGAACAATCTTATATTAAGACTGTCGGGGATGCTTGCTTAGGAACATTTGTATACTCCGATAGGGAATATTGAGATTTTCTGGGTGTGCCCAACTTCCTTAGGGCTGACAGTAGCCTAACCCTGCTTGGGGAGAGCGTTGCTGACTTGCTAGGGATATTGTGCCTCTTCGGGGTTGATGAGAGACCAACTCTGCTTGGGGAGAGCATTGCTGAAACCTGTTTTACTCCCGGGGAGTGGAGGCCTCTTGGTTATGTTCTTCAGCCGAACCTACCTTGGTACCTTGGTTGACAGAGTAACTAGATCGCTTGGACAACTCATTATTGCCCCTGTTTCTGATGTGGGAGAAGAAGATACCTTGCGGAGGTGCTTGATAACTGCCGATTGACAAATCTTCTTCTGGTAGGCAAGTGACGAGATGATAGGACATAGCGTATGCTTTGATCCCTAAATTTTGCCTGGACCGCCCTTTCGGGTTTTCAATCCAACGGGATACCCATTTTTGCCTAAGCCGCCTTTTCAAGTTTTCGACTTGTCGGGTGTACATATTTTTTCATTTTCATCCCTTATTTTGCCCGAACCTTTTTGGTTCGCCGAGAAGCCCTTATTTTTGCCTAGGTGTGTCAACCTAGCGGGTCTTTGATTGTGCGTAGTATTTTTTCGACTATGTCCATGCTCTCAGAATGTAGGGAGTTGCCCCTGTCAGTAGCATTGTGTTGCCATACCACCAGAAGATCTTAGTTTGATCGTCCAATGCCCCAAGTGATCTAGATGGAGATTTGCCCCAGGCTATTTGGCATTTGAGAGATTCTCTGAATCTTGACTGGACCGCCCCAGATGATGGACAATGATCATGCCCTGCCCCTTGATTGGAGGTGCTTTTTATTCATTAGACATTCGTCGTGCGAACTTCTATGCTGTTCAAACAAATAGTCATATGCAAACAATGTTATATCGGGAATGCAAAGCTTATGCCTGTCTTGACGTTTTTGAAAATGCATTTTTTTTTCATAAAAACAAGTGAATTTTTTTTGTAAGCTGTGATGTCAACTCGTTATTTTACCGCAAGCCTTAAGGAGTCAGGATACCTTTCGTAACAGTATGCTTTCGAACTAACCCATGCTTCAGCTAGGGCTTTTGAGGGTTATAACGTGGCCTGGTTCACGGTTTAAGAAACAAAGGATAAAGGCTCAAGTTTATATTTGTACCCACCCGCTCTTCATGATGTTCTTCAAACCTAAACTCAGCTGATCGTGCGTTAGACCTAGTTTGAGTCTTTGCTTTGATATTCCGGTGATGGTTCGGATATTGACAGTTTATTTTGAATGGGAAGTCATTTCCTTTTTTGTTGAGGGTTTGTAAGACCTCTTTTTTTTTGATTTTGTTATCCCTGTTTTTTTTTGCCTGAACTATTTCTTTTTGAATTTACAGTCAGCGGGATGCCCTAGTTTTGTAAGTCTCCTTCATAGGTTTTTGACTTAATGGGCGTTTATTTTGAGGGATAATGACTGCCTGTCCTTATGGTTATTCGGAACCATCACTGTCTTTTGTTTTGTAATAACTCCTTTGGTGCCATTCGTTGTGCACCTGGATCAACTGAGAAGACTACCCTGCCCCAGGTTATGATTAAGGGTTTTAATTTTTTGTGAAAAGCAAAACTCCTACTTCTTTGGCTCGAAGGGGTTGACGAGGGATTATCTTCCTTATAACTCTAGTGTTTAGGAATTGAAACAATGCCTGTACCTCATCAGCGGGGTCTGTTCAAAAGCATACTGTAAATCGTGGTATCGTTTTCGTCATCCTCCCTCAAGAGGCTTAGAATTATTAATCGAGAGTTGGCATCAAAAAATGAAAGCAGTTTGAATATAGCGAATGCGAATATATTGATTCAAAACAGACATATACGATGCATTAATGAAATAACAACATTTGACATGATAATTGTTTGAACAATCAAAAGAAAATTACAACTTGAAAATTCTAATGGACAAAAAGTCTTCTCATTTCAGGACTTGTTACTTCAAATGGTGAATCCTGTAGGAATGGTAGAAGCACTCGGCCTGACCCACTTGGGTGAAATCCACTGCTCCTTCATTAGTCAGGTCCTGGACCTTGTTCTTCAGAGCCCAGCAGTCGGCAGTGTCATGTCCAGGACTATCGGAGTGGTATGCACATCTTTTGTTGGGATGATAGTTAGGAGCAGAGATGTTGGGATTCCAGGGAGGAGCTCTTAGTGTAATCAGATTCATCCTCAACAGGTGCTGTAAAGCTTGAAACAGCGGCACGTTGAGCTGGGTGAAATTCCTCCGGGGCTTGCTCTGATCAACTTGTTGCTCTGGGCGAGTTTATGGTCGGACCTGTGAAGTGGTAGCAATTTGGCGAGGTCTATTCTTCACCATACCAGACTCTTGTCCTCTTGGAAGCTGATCAATGCCCTGGTCCCTGGCTTGGGTTGGTTGCTTCATGTCTTGATGAAGCTGACTGATCATGGTCCTCAACTCTTCTTGCTCCCGGGATAAACCTTGGATGAGAGCCATTTGCCCCAGCATCTGGGTTCTCATGGTATCTACCTCAGCTTGCAGACGTTTCAGCTGTTCGTCCTGGTCATCTTCGGGACTTTTCTTGGCCAAATTCCCCATGAGGAGTGTCCTTAACTCTTCCTGCCCCTTGGATAGGATTAGGAAGATCTCCCTGAACTGAGTCTCTTGAGCATGAAGACCCTGGTTATCTTGTTGGGAAGCCATTGCTGAAATAAACAGCGACAAAGGTAAGTGACCTGTCAAAAAGAGTACATGTAATGCAATGATATGTATGATATGCATGCAATGTTTTCAAGGATCTCGCGGGGTAAACAAGAAAATTGTTAGAATCTGAATTTGTAGCTTGATGAAAGGAACTTCATGTTGTTAAGAGTCCTTCTTCAAGGGTCAAGGCTCACCATATCGAGTGGGTCATAACCCCTGACAACCTTGGCTAGAGGAAAATAAATCCCCTTTTGCCCCTTGCTATACATTTTGATTCATCATGACCTGCATCACAAGCCCTTGAGATCCTTGAAATGGGTTAGTCCTTATGCAAGATGTATGCAATGGTATGATGTTATGCTATGCATGGAGTGATGTAAGTAAGCCCTGTTATAAGCCCAGATTAAGGACTGTAAACAAAACCTGCAAGAACTCATGTTGTCAGATAACAAGTATGCAAGTAGTTCAAGTTTGAAGGCACACAAGTCACACAAGACAACCCTTAGAGTTTAGGCCAGCATGAAGTTTAGGTACTACCCTCTTTCAGTTTTGTTGGTTAAGACCTGTCCTAGAAAATAGTAACTGGGTTCTAGAGGATCCCAATATCATCGACTACCCTCAATCGGTCATAACTCCAGCGTCGCAATCTTTTCTTGCGGCCAGAACCATCGCGAGAGTTTAGCCTCAATGGGTGTAGCGTACTGCTACTGTTCTATGGCCAAGTTGGGTCAATTTAGGGTTCTAAGGTCGGTTGGTGCTTAATGACTCCTTAGAAGACCCATATTCTCCTCGTTACAACATAAGGGATATCGGTACAGACTAAGGTGTCACACCAATGTAGCCACTGCTTCACCCGTGTCGGTCTACGCTGGACAGGTCCCTCACAGCTTATGCTACCTAAAGAAGGGTATCCCCAGATCCGGGTTAGGATCCATGAAACTCCGATGCAAAACCCACAATAGTAAAATAAACAAAGCAAGCAATTGAAAACATAAGAGTGGTCTAATCCTAAGGTACACCTCACTTATTAAGTTTCCCCAGCAGAGTCGCCAGTTCTGTGATCGGTGGATTTAGAACTGACTGTTTTTTAAGCTGGTTCGCGAAATGTCGCGGTAAGCAAGAGTCGCCACCGTCTTTTATATTCTCCAACATGGAAAGGACAAAAGCACAGCAAAATTCCTTATTGAGAATGGTTCTCGGTTCGGGAGGTAGATTTATAGAAAGGGAAGGTGTTAGCACCCTTTCTATCCATGGTTATCCATGGGCTCTTAGGTACTTGCTCTTATGTTTTCAAAATTTGTTTGCTTTTCAAGTGTGTGTGGGTTTTGAAAAAGTTTCGTTTGAAAAATTTCTAAGTAACTCTTGTATCGGTCCTCAAGAGTGTATGAAAAATTTGTTTGAAAACTTTTGAAAGTGTAGGTGTGAAAAGTTGTTTTTTTGTTTGTTTTGAAAAGAGCAAGTACTTAAGAGAATCTACCTACTCTAAGGAATTAAGCTGTGTAAGAGTCCTTTAGATAGTGCTATCCTACCATTGAGAGGTAGGTAGCACCATCGTTGGAGGTGTTCGGGTCAATTCGATTAAGGGACATGTGTGGTCACCTAAGCAATGGTAGGACACCTTAGAAGCTACCCTTATGTCCTTGATCCTTTTTTAATCCGAGGCAACCGTTTCGAGGCAACTGTTCCGAGGCAACTGTTTCGAGGCATCTGTTTCGAGGCAACTGGATCATGGACATAAGGACCGCTAAAACGTCCTATACTTGACGACCACGTTTCGAAGGCAACAAGTGAGGCGTACCCTAGAAGTGGTGTGTGTATTTGTGCGTTGTTTTCAGTTTAACAGTTATCTTGTACATGTTATTTGTGAGCTACGGATTGATTTTATTATTCATACATTCTTTCATGCAAGTTTAGCAGTTAAGGGGTGCGAAAAGTAAATTGCGGAAACATAAATCCTACGCTATTACAAGGCGCGGGTCTATACATCGCCAAAAATTACAAAGACCCATTTTTGGTAAATAAGTACGGAAAGTAAATAAAAACAGTAAAAGTCCTAATTACTATTACATCCGGAGGCAATTACATAATAATCCAAAATAAGGAATTAAAATTAAAATGCGCGCGAAAGAAGAATCGGGAATGTCTTAAGGGTGTTGACCCTTTTAGAAAAGAAATTGATTTTTTTTGGTCTTTTTTGTAATTAAAATGAAATTAAAGCTAATTAATGACTAATTAATTAATTAATTAAAAGAAAATATTTTTTGTTTTTTTATGTTTTTATGAAATAAAAGAAATGGAATAAAATTAAAAGTTAACTTTTACCTAATTCTAGATTTATTTTAATTATTTAAGAAAAGGGATTAAACTTGCCTAATTAAACTATTTTGGTTAATATTTATTTACAAAATAAAAAAATAATAATAATAATGTTAATTCTATTTTTTTTGATTTTATGAAAATGTCTTAATTGGTTAATTTGTTAATAATAATAAAATAAAAAGGTTAGAAATTAAAATAAGAGAAAATGACAAAACAAAATAAAAAAAGGAAGTAAAAACCAAGGGAGGTGTGGGCCAAATAGGAGGTTTATTGAAGCAATCCAAGCCCACTGAAATCTAAGCCACGTTTGACTTTCCAGATCGCCTGCAGCACGCTTGACTCCAGAGTATGGTGTGCTAGCCTTTTGGACCTTTGGATCTATGCTGGTGAACACTTGAAGCGCTGGGATATGAGGTTTATGGTGTTCCTCCTTTGAGAATCTGCACATGAAAGCAATGAAAAAAATGATATGGAAATTATAGGGGACCTGGGAAGAACTTACAGCGCGGTATGAGCCTCATGACTTGGCAAAGGTTGCTTTAGCTTCAGGGTGTGGCAAGGAATAGAACCACGTGCTTGTTTTGATCTGAAGATGCTCGCAACTATGTTTTAGAACTCTCACTTTTTGAATAATTTTTGGTTTTGCTCTTGGCCGTTTCTGCACACACTCTTTTTTTGAATGAGGTTGGGAAGGCTTGTATATATAGTAATGAATGAGAATCAGTCACATGATGAGCCTTTAACCATTGCAATTATGCTTGAGATTTTGCCATAACCAACATTGAAACAACTTGCCTTTTGTGTCAAAATTTGAATTTCTATGCCCATAATAGGCCTTGCACGAATTTGGAAGGTATTTTAAGGTGTATCAAAGCTAATCAACACAAAATATATCCCTCCATTAATTTCTTGGATTTTTATTTGAATTTTAAAGATTTAAAATGAATTAAATCAAATAAAATTAAATAAAAATGAAAAAATTAATTTTAAATCTTGAAATAAATTGTAGGACACGTGGGAAGCATGGCCAAGCTGAATCAAGTGGAAAAAGTGGGCCCCTTTTGTCAAAAATGAAGTTTCAAGGATAATTGACTTTGGCCATTTCACAAAAATTTCCCAACTTCTCCAATGCATATCTTGCTCAATTTTGAAGCTATGAACATGTTCTTGGACATTTTGGAAAGGTCTTGAAGTCCTCTAACCAATGTCTTTGGTCCCATGTCATTTGGATTTACCAATCTCAAGTTATGGTCTTTGACTTAAAGTGCCTTTTTGTTGACTTTTGAAAATGACCTATAATGTTGAAATTGATAACTTTTTGTGAGAGCATTTCTTGGACTTGGAATGTGAAGATGAGTTGTAGGAAATGCCTTCCCCCTTCAAGATGAGCATTGGATGGGATTTTTCTGATGAACCATGAAAAAGTTATGCCTTGGTCAAGTTACAGTTGACTTTTCAACTGTCCAAAAATAGAAACTTTTGACACCTTGATGATTTTTGAGCCATTCTTGTGAAATCATGGTCAAGATTTGACCAAATGATGATTGTGGCTTCAAAATAAGATGTTGACCAAAATTTTTGACTTTTGACTGCCAAATGACCATTTTGCCCCTGCAGTTGATTGTGAAGCAATTAGGGTTTTTGACTGTGCAACTTGACCTTGTGAGCCTTGAAACTTGACATATAGGTGTTTGACAATGTATATGAGCATATGGGACTTGATTGAGCCCTTGAAAACCTCAACTTCCTTGCAAGAACCAAAACCCTAATTTGACTGGCTTAGGAGGGTGCTTGACTGTGTAGCCCTTGAGTAGACTTTGAACCATTTGAGGTGATGCTTGTCAAAACTTTTGAAGAATATGGGAGGGCAAATTTTGGGGTACAACAACATGGAAGTTGTTTTACCTATCGAGGTTCAGATTCCCTCCTTGAGAATCTTGAAGGATGCTAGTTTGAGTGAAGACGATTGGATTCAGACCCGGCTTGATCAACTTAACTTGATTGACGAGAAGCGACTTACTGCTATTTTCCATGGTCAGACGTATCAAAAATGGATGATCAAGGCTTTCAACAAGAAAGTCAGACGCCAGACATATCAAGTCGGGGATCTTGTAATCAAGCGGATCATCTTGCCGCAAAGTGATCGCAGGGGAAAATGGACTCCTACTTACGAAGGACCATTTATGATCAAAAACATCTTTTCTGGTGGGGCAATGATATTAACTACCATGGACGGTGATGACTTGCCGCACCCTGCGAACGCAGACATGGTCAAAAGATACTACGCATAAATGACTCGCTAGGTTGACACACCTAGGCAAAAAAAGGGCATCCCGGTGAATTGAAAACCTGAAAGGGCGGTTCATGCAAAAGTTAGGGATAAAATAAAAAATCTGTACACCCGGCAAGTTGAAAACCCGAAAGGGAGACTTGGGCAAAAAAGGGTTTCCCGATGGATCGAAAACTCGAAAGGGCGGTCCAGGAAAAAGTTAGGGAATTAAAGCGTATGACTATGTCTCGTCGGATCACTTTAAGGACAATCTCTTCACAGACAAGCTCCGGGCTTCTGACCAACTCAATCATCTTCGGACGAAGCAATGAATGGACAAGATATTTAGAGTTACGAAGGCTTCTGACTTACAACATACAATTCAACAAACATTCTTGATGGCATATTCAAGCCCATCTCCTACAAGATTATGTCACCTTTCTAAATGGAATCTTTAAGCCCATTCCCTCAAATACAATTTGACGAGTGCAAATTTACGGGCACTCTAGTGTCCAATCGTCTTTTACCTTCGAGTCACGAACGACAAACTCGCCAATCTAACTCTTCAGGTTCAAGAATATTGAACAGGGGCAGCTGTTGTACCCTAAAATTTTCCCTCTCATTTTATCAAGATTCTCCTCACAAGACTCTTGGGACTCCAGACCAGATTAGGGTTTGCTCAGGTCAAGACATCTCCTTGCACTGTTGACCTGAAATTAGGGTTTGAGTTTGCACATAGATTTTTGGACTTCCAATGCCTCATGTGACTTTCATACTTCATGTTGGATCTCTAAGATTGCCCATACCAAGTTTCAAGCCTTGAATCAATTTTTTGCCCAGACAATTGGACAGTTGACCTAAAAATTAGCTGTATTGGGGAAAAAGTCAACCATGGCCAATTTTCAGTCAAACCTCATAATTTTTGATCCACATCAACATTATAAATTCATATGAACCATTTGATCAAGTTTGGACCACAACTCCTCAAGAAATTTGATCAGATCATCAAAAGGGCAAAATGGTCAAAATTAGGGTTTTGACTGTAGAAAGGAAAATTTTGATTTTTCACCTAGCCAATGGAAAATTGAGTTCAAGCATGGTTTCAAGGACTCAATGGAATCATATTGACCTAATCACAAAGTTCAAAAGATCTCAAATGCATTGGATTGACATATGAATTTTCCAGTCAACTGATCAAAAATCAACTGTACACTAAAAAGTCAAACTTTGACTTTTTGGTCAAAATCAAGTGCCAAGGGTCATTTTTCATCAAGACGTGTCAAAAAATGAAACTTTTCACCAAGAAACCTAAATTTGGAAATTAGGGTTTAAGTTTGAAAAATTTCATAACTTAGAATTTTTCTAAGTTATGAAAATTTCTTATTTTTCCCCAACTTTTCCCAATTTTTTCACCATGATGCAATTGGATTCAAAGAAAACTTCCAACATTAAAGTTGTAGTCCTCCACAAAATATACAACTTTTATTCACAAAGTTTTCCCAAATGATGCTTGGATCTCAAGTTATGATTTTGTGAATAAGGGTCCATAAACTTTTTAACTTAGTGAAATTTTGCCCTAGTTTAGGCAGATTTTTGACCTAACTTCATGGCAAATTTTCACCTAGTTCCAAGTGGAATCTCAAAATTAATTTCATAGATGGATTGTAGATCATGTTACAAGATTTCCAAAATATCAAAGAACTCTCCAAGATCATTTATGGTTAGGTAGAATCAAAGGAAAGAAAATGGCCATTTCTCACTTTGGTCCATGGCATTTTTCACATTGCTATAAGTTGCAAATCTGTCCTAAGCATGCTTGTACTTGTTTTACAGGTCTTAAACCTTTCCACACTACTTAATGTAATGCAAATACATTGGACAATGGCATTGTTCTGATCTTTGAAGCTTTGTACAAGGGTTTAATCCAAAATTGGCAAAAAGGTTACAATGCTACTTTGATAAAGTTAGCTTTTAGCAATTTTGTTTATCTTGAGCATTGGACCCAATCTCTTGCAGCAAATAAAGTCCATGAATATTAGGCAAAGTTCACCAACTATGTGCAGCTAAGGAACAGGCCTGTACATGCTTTGAGCTTTGTCAACTCTCCTTTTACTTCAAAAACAAGAAAGCTTGCAAAAAGTCCACAACTTCAGTATCTGTTAAAACCAAGTCTTGGCATTATTTCAAACAACCTCAACATATTGTAACAAGCCATAAACACGATTTTCCAAGCTCCCAAACACCCTAAAACACAAAATCAAAAGTTCTTGTCAAAACAAGGCCATATCTGCAGAACCACTTCCAAAACTAAATTGGCTCGTGCGTTTTGTCATGAACCACTTCAGACACATTCCATACATCACACCTAAGCTGTCCAAGCCCTTCTAAAGCAACAGTAACCCCTGTTTCATGCTTCACCATTTTCAATTTCTGAGTTTGCAGGTTGACTTCTACAAGGACATTCAGGCAAGTTTAAGGCAAGCTAAGCATTGGGAAAGGTTGAGATAACTTCAAGCAAGCTCACAAGTACCCCAGGCCTCACTCAAAGTTGCTACATTGCCATAGCCAAACTTAACTGAAATAGGTATTTGTCAAGATTCTAACTCCTTATTTAGGCATCATTAGGCTTAGGTTTGTGAAGCAAAAATGTAGTCTTTAATGTGCTTGAGCTGTACATATGCATAGATTTCATTTATATTAACTGAGCTAGGAGTATTTGATAGTTGAAGTTGCTGAAAAAACTAGGTTAGAATTTAGGGCCACTGAAATTCTCCCTGGTTTCTTAGAGTTAGATCAAGTTTTTTATATCATTGAAATCGTGTGATCAAATGCTTTAAGTTTCATGTTGTAAATTTTTGATTTCAAGCAAGCAATAGAGAGAATAGGATTTGAATACAGGAAGCGCGCGTTTTGGGATGAAGGCAGGAGGTTAGGGACGAAGTGTGTTCTGGGCCAAGGCGCTTGGGCCTGTTTCTTTTGACACCCCCTGTTTACTTTCTGCACCCCCTTGGCCCATTTTCCATATTTTACATATTTTCCATTTCTTTTTATATTTTCTGACTTTATTTATTTTTTCTAAATATTTAAAATCACAAAAAATATTGTTTTAATTTTTCACATTTTATTTTATTATTTTTATCATTTTCTTGGCATAAAAATAGTTTGTTAAATAATATATACTTTAGTTTCTTAAATAAAATTATAAATAATATTAAAATACTTAAATATTTTATTTTATTATATTATACATATAAAAATATTATTTTCTAACATATTTTATTTTTTAACATTTTTGTATATATTTTTATTTATTTTCTTGTACATAAATGAAATAAATAATAATAGAATATATATTTTCTTTTAAAACAAAAATTAGGGTTTTCACCCTTTCAAAAATAATCATTTTTATTTTCTTATTTTTAGGACATAAATAAACTTATTTTTTACATACATAAATTAATACAAAAACATTTTTGCATATTTATATTTTATTGCATATTTAAATACTTGCTTATTTATTTATTGTATATAAATAATGTTGTAATAGTCTTAGATTTACTTTACGCATTTATTGCTTTTATATGCCATGATAGTAAACTAGGTTTTGTATGCAAAAGACCAAAAAATCAAAACAAATAGCATGACCTAACACAAGACAAAACTGCATGAAAATGACAACACATTGCACACAAGCACCCCTAGGGTTTCATCCACTTTGTTGCCTTAAAATTGCCATGGTATACATGCTAGGTATCTTGACAAAATCAAACAAAACAAAAAGATCATAGTCCCTCGATCACGCTATCTTGGTTGCTCAAACAAAAATGATCTAGTCCCTCAAAACTTGCTAAGATACTTGGCAATATTGTTATCACGGTCATACGATGACCCACGCCCGTCCCGTTTAACATCCAAAGATAGGGTTGTTTACCAAATACAATGGTAAAACAACAATGTCAAAGGGTTAAAAATGTACAAGGAAGACTTTTGAGTAGGGTAGACAACTCCTAGTTACTTGATCAATTTGCAAACCATCCTTGCTATTTTCAAACAAACACACACAGATTTCAAAACAATTTCCAAACAAACTTTCAAACATTGAAACATTTTTCAAAAGATAAACATCTTTGTATACATTCTTCAAACAAGAATCAATACAAAGATTTCCACAACGATGGCCTCTTTTCAAAATACTTTCAAAACCACACAAAGCACCATTTCAAACAATTGGAAAAGAAAAGTAAGTGATATAAACAAGTAACTAAGAGCCCATGGAAAACCATGGATAAAAAGGGTGCTAGCACCTTCCCTTTTCATAATCTACCCCCCGAACCCGAGAAAACATCTCAAAGGTCTTTCCTGTGCTTTTTGACCTTTCCTTTGGATAAAATAAAAAGTCGGTGGCGACTCTTGCTAAACCGAAACATTTGCGAACACAAACGCAAAACCTCAAGTCAGCTCTCCCACCGTATCACAGTGATGTACTCGTATCTCCTGAAGGGTGTCATACTCCCTTTACCACAAGACTCTGCTTCAATTGTACAAACAATATGGCAGAATATGAAGCGTGCATCTTTGGTCTCAGAGCTGCCATAGGTTTGGGGATCAAATCTTTGAGTGTTTCGGAGATTCAGCTTTGGACATCAGTCAGATCAAAGGGGAATGGGACACCAAACACCCTAACCTTATCCCTTACAAATAATGTGTTTTGACATTGATGCCACATTTTGAGAAGATTACCTTCGAGCATTTCCCGCGAGAAGAAAATCAGCTAGCAAACACACTGGCTACAATTTCATCTATGTTTAAACTTAATTGGGATAACGAGGCTCCCTGGATCACCATCAGATGAATGGATGAACCAGCACACTGTCACGAGATTAATACTGAAGAAGTAGTGGACCAACCCTGGTTTCACGAAGTCAAGAGGTATCTCGAGTCTCAAGAATATCCGAAAGGAGCTTCAGTTAATGACAAGAAATTCTTAAGAAGATTCTTGGCTAAATTCTTCCTTAGTAACAACATTTTATACAAACGCAATCATGACTCTGTATTACTTTGGTGCATAGACAAAGTTGAAGCTGAAAGGATCATGGCTGAATTGCACGAAGGCACTTTTGGTACCCATTCCAGTGGGCATATGATGGCAAAGAAAATCCTACGGGAAGGATATTAATGGTCTACCATGGAAGCAGATTGCTATCAACACTCTCGGACTTGCCATAAGTGTCAGATTTATGCTGATAAAGTGCACGTACCTCCGATTCCTCTGAATTTCTTGATGGCTTCTTGGCCCTTTACTATGTGGGGAATTGATATGATTGGGGAAATCAAGCCAATGGCCTCCAATGGACACCGCTTCATCTTAGTGTCCATTGACTATTTTACAAAATGGGTGGAGGAAACCTCTTTCGCTTCCGTTACCAAGAATGTTGTCGTCCGTTTCATCAAAAAGAATCTCATCTGTCGGTACGATATCCCAGAGAGAATCCTCACTGATAATGGTACGAATCTAAAAAACACTATGATCACCGCCTTGTGCGAGCAATTCAAGATCCAGCATCACAATTCTTCCCCTTACCGGACAAATATGAATGGCGCTGTAGAAGCCGCTAACAAAAACATTAAGAAAATCATACAGAAAATGACAGTCACATACAAAGACAGGCATGAGATGCTACCATTCGCTCTCCACGGGTATCGTACCATAACTCGCACGTCAACCGGGGCAACACCCTATTCTCTGGTATACGGCATGGAGGCTGTCTTACCTATTGAGGTCAAGATCCCCTCTCTGAGGATTATGAAGGATGCTGGGTTGAACGAAGAAGATTGGATCTAGACTCGACTTGATCAACTGAACTTAATTGATGAGAAAAGGCTTACTGCTGTTTGCCATGGTCAAATGTATCAGAAACAAATGATTAAGGCTTTCAACAAAAAGGTCAGACGCCAAGTGTATCAAGTCGGGAATCTAGTGATCAAGCGCATCATACTGCCGCAAGGTGATCCCAGGGGCAAATGGACTCCTACATATGAAGGACCATTTGTGATCAAAAACATATTCTTTGGTGGAGCAATGATTATGGATGGTGACGACCTTCCACACCCTGTAAACGCGGATATAATTAAAAGATACTATGCATGAACAAGGACCCGCTAGGTCGACTAACCTAGGAAAAAATTAGGGCATCCCAACGAACCAAAAGGTTTGGGAAAAAATACAAAAAAATATGTACACCTGGAAAGATGAAAACCTGAAAGGGTGGCTTGGGAAAAAAAGGGTATCCCGGTGGATCGAAATCCCGAAAGGGCGGTCTAGGAAAAAGTTAGGGAGTTAAAGCGTATGGCTATGTCCCGTTGGATTACCTTATGGACAATCTTCAACATCGACCGACCAGCTCAAACGGTTCTAATCAATCCAATCGGCTTCGCTAAGGCGACAAGTAGACAAGACACTCAGAGACACATAGACTATAGAAGAATGGGAACCCCATGGGATTATTTCACATAGCTATCTTTTCTTTGTATCAATTTTCATTTTTTTTACGACGCCATTCTATTACTAGAATCTTCGTCTCGTTGTACACAAAAAAAACTTATTCAAGTTAATACAAAGATATCCCTTTTAAAAGTGCAAAACTATTTGTTTTTCTTTATTTCTATGTTTTGTTTACAAAAACGTCCAATGATTTATTTTGAACATATGCATTTGAACGTGATTACTGTTTACAAATGAACAGAAAATAGAAAGACAATCACTAATGGCTTTAAGAAATAAGATAATATCTTTAGGCTATTCCATAAAATCCCCGCAGGTACTTTCCCTAGAAAGAGCGAAATCAAAGACATCCTATTACATGATTACTAACGTATCCCCAGTATGCAGCCTAGTGGTATCAAGCGCTCTCACATCCCTGACATAGCAAAACCTCCAACTACCGCTCCAAAGATTCCCCAGTAAAAGTCGTCAGGCTTCTCAGGATTCCCCAACAGGACTTCATGAAATCCACGAGCAATGCACGAGGTTTATCTTCCACAACAGAGTTTATTTCTCTGTAATAGAAATTCATCCATTAACACATCAATTTCAAAGTACGAAGACTTACACTCCTCGTTCTCAGCAGTACTCAGGGATTTATTTTCCCCGAATCCAGCGACACTGTGGCAGAACAATTAATATGTCCTTACATTACATTCATACGTCATAACATTGACAACATAAGTACATACAATGCAATCTCATTTATTTTGAGAAAACAACATCATACCATGCATTGCATACATCGTAGCATTGCGTACAATTAACTCTTCACCTTTTCAGGAAAGAATCAGTCGACAGGAAATTATCATCAACAAATTTCTGACAGGCAAATATTTTCAACAAGTCATTTACAGATCAATTCCCGAGAAAGGACTGGTCGACCATCTACATAGCAAATATTTCCTTCAAACTTCTGCTGGTTCAGTTTAAATCTATCAACGGTTTATTCTGATTCTTTCCCGCGGATATCTTCTCTGGTTCAGACAAATCTCTCAACGACTTGTTCTGATTCTTCTCCAGGCTCCTGCTAGTTCAGTTTAAATCTCTCAACGGTTTATCCTGATTCTTTCCTTGTATACGTATTTCCTGGTTCGGATAAATCTCTCGATGATTTGTTCCGATTCTTCTACAAACTTCTGCTGGTTCAGTTTAAATCTCTCAACGGTTTATTCTGATTCTTTCCCGCGGATATCTTCTCTGGTTCAGACAAATCTCTCAACGACTTGTTCTGATTCTTCTCCAGGCTCCTGCTTGTTTGGTTTAAATCTCTCAACGGTTTATCCCGATTCTTTCCTCGCAGACATTTTCTCTGGTTCAGATAAATCTCTCAACGATTTGTTTTGATTCTTCTCTAGACTTCTGCTGGTTCAGTTTAAATCTCTCAACGGTTTATTCTGATTCTTTCCTGCAGATATCTTCTCTGGTTCAGATAAATCTCTCAATGATTTATTCTGATTCTTCTCCAGATTTTTACTGGTTCAAATAAATCTATCAACGATTTGTTCTGATTCTTCTCTAGACCCTGCCGGTTCAGTTTAAATCTCTCAATAGTTTATCCTGATTCTTTTCCTCAATTATCTTCTCTGGTTCAGACAAATCTCTCAATGATTTATTCTGATTCTTCTCCAGATTCTTGCTGGTTCAGATAAACCTCTCAATGATTTGTTCTGATTCTTCTCCAGATTCTTGCTGGTTCAGTTTAAACATCTCAACCTTTTATTCTGATTCTTTCCCGCAAACATTTTCTCCTTTGGGTTTGATTTAAATCTCTCAACGATTTATTTTGATTCTTTCCCAGTAGACAATTTTCTCTGGTTCAGATAAATTACACCAAGATTTATTCTAATGCTTCCCAGTCAAGGTTAATCCAAGACCTCTATTGGTTCAGTTTAAATCGCTCCAAGATTTATTTTGATTCTTTCCAGTCAAACAACATTCAATACTTCTGCTAGTTTCAGTTTAAATCAACCAAAGGTTTATTCTGATTTTCTTTTCCGGTTAAAGTCAAGTTTAGACTTAGTCCATTTCTATCAACAATCAACTTTGGATGGCATATATAAGCCCATCTCCGACAACTCTCCATCATATCTCCAAATGGCATCTTTAAGCCCATTCCCTACACAATCAACCAACGCATCATCAAGTGCAAATTTCTGGGCACTCAAGTGTTCAATCATCTACCACTTTCAAGCTACGAACGACGAACATGTCGATCTTATTTTTCAAGTTTAAGAAGATTGAACAGGGGAAGCTGTTGTACCCTAAAATTTTCCCTCCCATTTTTCATACAAGATACTATCCTAGGGTTTCTCGAATATTCAATTTGCCTCAGAAGTCGATCAGACAGATTCTCTTCCTAGGCAGTAAATCAGCAATTAGGGTTTTGCATTTCTCAAATAAAATTGAGTCTTCAAGGTTTCAAATGGTCTTCATAGGTCTTAATGTCTCCTCACGATTTGTTTAAGTCAGTTTTCAAACCTCGCATTGCAAGTTTGATCAATCAATGGTTCAAATGACTGAAAACAACTACATCGACCCAAAAATTGACCTTTTGCGAGAACAAATTCAAACGATCGTAACTTCTTCATTATTCAATATTTTTGAGTGGTTTTTCTTGCGTATGATTCTCCTTGATGCCATCTCCAATTTCTCTTCACAAATCAAGTACTGATTATGCATAGAAGATCACCAAAATTCGAATGCGTTAGAAGTCGCATCATGGAATTTGACCTAATTTTAAATAACAGTCGTCTGATTTCTAAGAATTTGTGATTTCTTCAAATTACAGGACCTTGAGACGATTATTTCTGTTCATGGTCACATGTGATGTCGCTCACGGGTTTATCTTCAAAGAATCAAAGGAAAATTGTGTTTGGAAGACTTTAAAATTATCAAATTGTCGCAAGGCATTTGTTGATTTTAAATTTTCTTCACCATAGTTTACTGAAAGATTGGCGATTATTCTCAGAGCATGTTTTGATTGGACAAGATGTGAAGATTAAGACTATAATTTAAAACAATCATGATTTTGGGATTCAAGTTGAACCAAATGAATTACATTCTTAAACATTTATTTTGTTTAGGAATTAGAGTACAAGGTGCATGTTTGTTTGAAATCCAGTTACAAAGTCAGTTGTGATTATTTGGAATTCAAGTTACAAGATTGAAGGATTTCATTTCAAATGTTCTGATTGGGAATTTCAAAAATTCAATTAGAATACAAAAATTTGTATAGAATCCTATCATATCAAAATTTATTTAATGCTTTGTATTATTACATTGAAAATTAGATTACAAATTGATCATCTTGTTTACAAAGAATCTCAAGTTCTTGTTTACAAAGAGAAGTTTTATTTCTTCTTCAAGTCTTCATCTTCATCTTCAAGTAAGCCATCCAACCTTCGTTTGCATCCAAGCCTCGCTTACTGTTCATGAAACAAGAAAAGGAAAAGTTAGCAAAATTCAAGCGAAGTAATATGTGAAAAGAATAATTCATCATTAGGGTTTGCGACTTGGAATCAGAATGTTTGTTTATTTTATCACAATCCATTTCCCCCAATTGCAAATCACAAAAAAGTTGCCCTTCTTGGTTCACAAAAAAGGGAAAAAGAGAAATTTGCAAGCATTACAAAGGCAAGGTCAAATGCAAAACAAATGAGAACAACAAACTGCCAAGTACAAAAATAGCAAACTGCCAAGTACAAAACCAGGGCAGCATAGGAAAAATATAAAAGAGCGCAAATGAATGCAGCAAAACAGGCAACAAGCAGCCAAACAAGCTGCCCAAACAAGCTAATGCAGCAGCCCAAAGCTGCTATTGTACCCCAAAATTTGCCCTCCCATATTCTTCAAAGTTTATCAAGAATCATCTTCAAATGGTTCAAGATTACTCAAGGGTCGCACAACCCAGATGCCTCCTAAGCTAGTCAAATTTAGGGTTTTGGGTCTCTCAAGGAATTTGAGGTTTTCAATGGCTCAATCAAGTCTCATAGGCCTATACATATTCTCAAGCATCTACATGTCAAGTCTCAAGACTCACAATGTCAAATTGCACAGTCAAAAGCTCCATTTGCTTCACAATCAACTGCAAGGGTAAAATGGTCATTTGGCAGTCAAAAGTCAGAATTTTTGGTCAACATCTTATTTTGAGCACACAATCATCATTTTATCAAGTCTTGATCATGATTCCACAAGAATGTCTCAAAAATAATCAAAGATGCAAAAGTTACTATTTTTGGACAGCAGAAAAGTCAACTGTATCTTGACCAGGGAATAACTTTTTCATGGTTCATCAGAAAAATCCCATCCAATGCTCATTTTGAAGGGGATGACATTTCCTACAAATAATCTTCACATTCCAAGTCCAAGAAATGCTCTCATAAAAAGTTAACAATTTCTACATTATAGGTCAATTTCAAAAGTCAACAAAAATGCACTTTATGTCAAAGACCATAACTTGAGATTGGTAAATCCAAATGACATGGGACCAAAGGCATTGGTTAGAGGACTTCAAGACCTTTCCAAAATGTCCAAGAACATGTTCATATGATCAAAATTGAGCAAACTATGCATTGGAGAAGTTGGGAAATTTTTGTGAATTTGCAAAAGTCAACTTTGCTCAAAATACCTTATTTTTGCTAATGGGCCTCAAATTGCTTCTTGAAACTTTATCCAAGGCCTATGCACGACCCATTGAGATTATTTGAATATATTTTCTTATTTTTTATTAATTAATTGTATTTTTAATTGATTTTAATTCATTTAATTAATTTAAAATGTAGGAAATTCAAAGATTTGATTTTTCAATCTTTTGGTGAAGCAAACAAACTCAAGACAAGATGGCAAATTCATGTGCACATCAAGGGGACAAAAATCTCCAAGTTTGGCAAGTTTTCTCAATCAAAAAGATGCAAAAAGATATGATTGAAAATCAAATATTGAAACCATCATTCCATGGATTTCTTGGCCAAGATTTAACCTAAATTCAATCCTCTATATATACACAACCTAACCCTAATGCCATGGACGTGAAAGCTACTGCAGAAAGGCCATAACCAATTCCAAAAAATTCAAGAAAACTTGAAAACCGTTTTCCACATTCCAAGCCAATTCAAAGCATTATAGTGATTCAAATACATTGCTGGGAGTGTGAGGAACGATTTGCAATCAAAACCAAGCTTCATAGCTCAAGAAATCGTTGCAAACAGTTTCACGGTTTGAAGCATTTTTCTAAAATCGTATACTTTGATTCATGCATATTTAACATGCTATTGTGATTGTTTTGTGTTAATAGGACTCATACGAAGCTAATGGTATGGTTTAATTGCATTGAAACGCCCTGAAACAGAAATTGCCATTGATGAATTCTAGGGTTTCCAAGCTTTCAAAGTAGGGCTTTATTATCCAGGAAAAATTAGCAGCTCTAAGATACATGGTTAGACTCGTGAGGACAAGACGAATGCATTGGATGTGTCGCGAAACATTTATGTTAATCACACGCCTATTCGCTATTTTTCGTTGATGCAGGTTGTGGGGGTTGAAAACCCCCGCTATCTAACCTTGTTTGTTATAGTTTCAGGGAAGACGATGATGACGTGGTAATATGTGGTTGGAGCGTTCAAATAAAAGCGCGCGTGATTTTGTTTCCAGCATAATTGTTATGTTTTTTATATTATATTTATTCATTACTATAATAACAAAAGCAAGCGAATGGTGGAATGGTAGATGCGTTGGCTGTGTATCATTGGGACCTGGGTTCGATTCCCAGGTCCACCCAAATGTTTCTATTATTTTTCTCTACAGGTTCCCATGCAGGCTTGCCAACGTATTCCACCATGTACCTTCAATGATCAGCATGCCATGTGTCTTCAAGCATCAATCCAATGGCCAGGAGATGAAGAACACCATGTTCCCAGTCAAAGCCAGCATGGACAATTCCAGAAAGTCAATAAGGCTTGATGTTAGTGGGCCACCAATTTCCAGAACAAGCCTCCTCTTTGGGCCAACACCCCCCTGGTTAATTGTTTTTCTTTTTATTTTCTTTTACTAATTATTTTTATTATTAATATTATTATTATTTAGTTAACTTAACTATTATTTTCATAATAAATTCAGACCATTAAAAAATGTAAATATTTTATTTATTACTATTATTATTAATTTCACCCTTTTATTTTGTAAATAAATGTAAATTAATCAATTTAGTTTTTTTTTAGGTTAAATTTAACTATTTTTTTTGCAATAAATAAAACAATCTAGAATTAGGTTTTTCCTTTGACAATTTTAAATCTTTTTTTTATTTTTTCATAAAGACCTAAAAACTAAAAAATACCTTTTCTTGTAATTATTTAATTAATTAGAATTAGGTTTAATATTAATTAAATGCAAAAAGGGACTAAATTCCATTCTTTTCTCAAAAAGGGTCAAAACCCTAAAGACGTTCCCGATTTAATCGCACGCATATTTATTTTGATTATATTTATGTAACTGCTCCGAGAATGTAATAGATAATTAAGACTTTATCGCTTTATTTATTTTCTCGCATTTATTTTTCAAGGGTTATGTTTTTGGCGATGTAAATACCCGACGCCTTGTAATAGCGTAGATTTACTTTCTGCAATTTACTTTCCGCAAATTATTAACTGTTAACTATGCATGACAAGACTTGTATGAAAAATAAAATCAATCCGTAGCTCACAATGATACTTGTGCAAAGACAATTAACATGAAACCTGACACACGTGCACATGCCACTCCTAGGGTACACCTCACTTGGTTGCCTCGACGTGGCCATCAAGTATAGGGTGTTTTAGAGGCCGCTCTCCTGTCTAAAGATCCAGTTGCCTCGAAACAGTTGCCTCGGATAAAAAAGGATCTAGGACATTAGGGTTACCGCTAAGGCGTCCTACTATTGCTTTGGTGACCACACATGTCCCTATAATCGAATTGACCCGAATAACTCTAACGACGGTGCTACCTACTTCTCAATAGTGGGATAGTACTGTCTAAAGGACTCTTACACAGCTTAATTCCTTAGAGTAGGTAGATTTCTCCTGGGTACTTGCTCTTTCAAAAACAAAAACAACTTTTCGCACTCACACTTTCAATAAGTTTTCAAAACAAATACTTCATACACTCTTGAGGACAGATACAAGGATTAAATAGAAGTTTTCAAACAAACTTTTTTCAAAACCCACAAACACAAGAAAAGCAAAACATTTTTGAAAACATAGTGAGCAAGTAGCTAAGAGCCCGTGGATAACCACAGATAGAAAGGGTGCTAACACCTTCCCTTTCTATAATCTACCTCCCGAACCGAGAAACATCTCGAAAAGGAATTTTGCTGGGCTTTTGTCCTTTCCTTGTTGGAGAAAATAAAAGACGGTGGCGACTCTTGCTTACCGCGACATTTCGCGAACCAGCATTTCAAAACAGTTAGTTCTATTTCCACCGATCACAGAACTGGCGACTCTGCTGGGGAATTTTAAAAAGTGAGGTGTACCTTAGGATTAGATCATTCTATGTTTTCAATTGCATGCTTTGTTTGATTTATATTTGTGGGCTTGCATCGGAGTTTCATAGATCCTAACCCGGATCTAGGGAATACCCTTTAGGTAGCATAAGTTGTGAGGGACCTGTCCGGCATAGACTGACACAGGTGAAGCAGTAGCTACATTGGTGTGACACCTTGGTCTACCGATATCCCTTGTGTTGGAACAAGGAGAATATGGGTCTTCTGAGGAGTCATTAAGCACCAACCGACTTTAGAACCTTAAATTGACCCAACTTGGCCATAGAACAGTAGCAGTATGCTACACTCATTGAGGCTAAACTCTTGCGATGGTTCCGGCCGCAAGAAAAGATTGCAAAGCTGGAGTTATGACCGATTGAGGGTAGTCGGTGATATTGAGATCCTCTAGAACCCAGTTACTATTTTCTAGGACAGGTCTTAACCAACGAAACTGAAAGAGGGTAGTACCTAAACTTCATGCTGGCCTAAACTCTAAGGGCTCTTTTGTGTGACTTGTGTGCCTTCAAATCTGAACTACTTGAACATTCTTATTACCTGACACATGAGTTTCTTGCAGGGTTTTGTAGCGGTGAAAATCGGAGATCAAGCTATTAATTAACTTGACTCACAAAAGCAAGAGTCGCCACCACGCTTTATTATTTCCAAGGGAAAAGGGAAAAGAGCGAAATAAAACCCTAAAATATGCAATGTAAAGTAATATTTAAAATTAATGAAAATACAATGCGTTTTTAACAGAGATCGATAGTTCGGGGGTTGGTTATACAATAGGAAGGTATTAGCACCCAATGCATCTGCGGTACTCCCCAGGAACCTTTTGAAATATCTGTTTTTGGTTAAAATTGTTTGTTTGATTAAAATGGTTCGTTTGGCTAAAAAAATAGGTGTTGGCGAGATTTTGAAAATGTGATAACCTAATGTCGAAGTTTTGACTTAAAAGGGGTGTGAGTTTAAAAATTGATTTGTAGGAGATTCGTCTTAAGATTAATAAAACTAACAAAAGTATGAAAGAATTTCACATAATTGTATTAGATACTCGATGACATGAAGTCAACAAATTAATTCTTTCCCTTGGATTAAATCGAGCGAGCAAAATGAAATAGACATCAAAATATAAGCAATCAAAATTCACAAGAAAATAAATATAACGAAACAGATTAATGACCTAAAGGCATCGAGAAATTAAAATGACAAAGATATTTAAATAAAATAAAAGAGAATGTAACTAATTATCTAAAGAAGTTATTTAAACTAAATTAAAAATTTAAGATTACTTACTAAAAATTCTAAACTAACTACAAATTCTAAGGTTGCAAAAATAGTTCTAAAATTACTAAATTAGATCTAAGCTAAATTAAAAATTTTAAAATTAGTAAATTAAATCTAAACTAAATAAAAATTCCAAGGTTGCTAATCTAAAACAAAAAAAATTCCAAAGTTACTAAACTAAATCTAAATCAAATAAAATTCTAAAAGAATATTAAACTAATTCTAAACAACTAAAATTCTAAACTTATTAAACTAATTCTAAATCAAATAAAAATTATAAACTCAGTAAACTAATTCTAAATCAAATAAAGTTCTAAAGTCCCTAAACTAAAACAAACAACTAAAATTCTAAAGTTAACTTAAATAAAATCAAATAAAATTCTAAAGTTTACTAAATTAAAACTAAAACAAATAAAATTCTAAAATTTACTAAGTCAAATCTAAATGAAATAAAATCCTAAAGTTACTAAAATAAAACTAAAACCAAATAAAATTCTAAAGTTTACTAAGTCAAATCTAAATGAAATAAAATCCTAAAGTTACTAAAATAAAACTAAAACAAAATAAAATTCTAAAGTTTACTAAGTCAAATCTAAATAAAATAAAATCCTAAAGTTACTAAAATAAAACTAAAACAAAATAAAATTCTAAAGTTTACTAAGTCAAATCTAAATAAAATAAAATCCTAAAGCTACTAAAATAAAACTAAAATAAAATTCTAAAGTTTACTAAATAAAATCTAAATGAAATAAAATTCTAAAGTTACTAAAATAAAACTAAACAAATAAAATTCTAAAGTTACTAAAATAAAATTAAAATAAATAAAATTCTAAAGTTATTAATTATGATTCTAAATATTTTTAAAGTTATAAAATAAATCTAAACTGATTAAAAAATTCTAAGTTAATACTAAACTAAATCTAAATATAAGATTTACTAATATTTTTTTTTATATTTTTTTTAAGATAATTGGGCTAGGAGTGTATATTGAATTGGAGATGCAACAATAATTGGTAATATAGACCTGATGCCCATTTTATACATAAACCCAATTTAAATAATAGTAATAATTAAAACAAATATTAAATGATAAATTTTTTTTTTAACTCCCATTTGTTTCACGCTTCAGCAAGAAGCTGATGTTGAAACTTTGACCCTTTCCACTATTCCAAACCAACCACTCAAGACATGACACGTGGCATTAGAAATTAAAAGAAAAGAAAAAAAAGAAAATATATGATACATACCCACGTACAATGACAGAGAGAGACGACAGCTTTGTCATTCAACTCTCTTCCTTCTTTCCAATCAAACCTCCTTTTTTCTCAAATCCAGTCCCTGTTCGATTTCTTTAAGCAATCAATAACAAATATTCAACATCAATTCCCTCATGGTGTTCATGGAAGTGCGATGCAGATCCAGAGGGTGGTGCCGTGCGATTGAGATTGAGGAGCAGCGGCCAACTTTGGTGATTTGAGGCGTTCACATAGAGGTGTGGTGGTTTCAGACCTACGATGTTGGTGGCGTCGCTGGAGACTGGGTGGTCGGACAGTGGGTTGGAGCTGCTGTTGCGGATTGGTGATGATGGATAATGATAGTGAGGCGACGGGAAGAAGGCAGTGGTCTTGTTACGGTGAGGATGGTTGGGAACGGTGGGTTAGTGATGAAGTGACGGAGGGTTACAGTTTGTGCGTTGATGGAAGAGATGATGGAGGTAGGTGGAGTTTTGATAAATAGAATACAAACTGGTAGAATGAATCATAGGTGAGAGTGACCAAACCCAATTTCATGTATATCATATAAAAAGCAAGGTGACAGCTGCTAGGAAAGCTCCGGAAATTCTATTGCAAATTGAAAGCGTTGAAGAAAGCTGGGGCTGATAAACAGGAAGATGAGGAGATAACGGGCGAAAACCGGAAGGCGACTTTATTTCACTGGTTTTACTTGGGATGTCACTCATAAAACGTCTCTGACCAACAAGTCCCAACGTATCAGCAGCCACACTTCTCTCAAAGTTTCTTGCCATCAGAGCATGGACTCCCAATAGCATTGGACTCTTGGCAGTACAAGCTTTAGCACCATATCTAGCTTCAGTCAGTACATTAGGGTCCAGTCCAAGAGCCTGGTATCTCAAAGAATTGATGACATTAGAATCACCACCAACCGTGTATCCCTTGGTAGGGTTTTCTTCGGCGATGGGGAGAGTGGCGGAGTTGCGGTGGAAGACGGTTGGTGTTGTGAAGCTAGCTAGCGGAGAAAGGAATGGGAGATTAGAAGTAGCTAGCGGAGGGAAAAATGGAAAGGAGAAGGGGAAGATTACTTTGTTGCAAAGAGAGAGGGAAAGAGATAAAGAGTATTTTTTTGTTACTGTAAGTAGAAGAAGAAATAGAGAGTTAAAGAGAGGAAGAGATAAAATGTTACTGTGTGTTGTTTTTTTTTGTTTTCTTTTTTCTTTACAAAGAACCAAAGCTACTTAAATAGAAAAAATAAGAGGAAAAAATATGATATCAAAGTAAATCACATCCATTGCTTTTCTTTCAATTCCATTGGCAAATTTAGTTATCCGAAACATGTGTTAACAACCAATAGGAATCAAGCATAGTATAATCAATAAATATTTTGTGACCAAAAAGCCCCTGAATGACAAAAATAAAATAAAAACCTGAAATTATAAAAAATAACTCAATTTAAAAATGATTTTTTTGAATATTTTATGAATAAAAAATAAAGACCCAAAATGACCGAAAATTTATCCGAAAAAATAAAATGAACACATTAAAATAATATACATGTCACAAAGATTAAAGAAAAAATATTCAAAAAGTCGAAATAAAAATATCGGGCTAAAACAGATGTTTACAGTTAAAAACGAGACTTCAAACAGTACCGAAAAAATAAAGCGAGCATGCCGTCATAATCTACGCGAAACGCAGATTCACAAAATGATCGGTAAAAGGTGAAAACTTGAAATATTTTTCTCGCTAATTTTCCGCACAGTGTCGAATCGCTTTTAACAATCTGTCTATAAAACCGAAATATTTTTTTTATCAACATATAAACAACTTGGAGCAATGCAAGAAACGAGTAAAGAGATAAAAATGCATGAAGTGAAATGTCAGGTATTTTTTAACTAAAAGACGATGCAAACTTTGATTTAAACTGACTTTTTCTAGTCAACTTAAATACGACTAATGGTGCAAAATGTGATGAATATATTTACTAATGATTGTGACTAAATAACAAAATATGATATGAAAGTGCGACTAAAACATATTAGGGGCGAAATTTAGGGTGCAACAGTTGTGCCTTGATGAATCAGTCTTCGAGAATCCATAATCAACCGTACTTTTGGCTTGGGAGACTCAAAACCTTAATTGAGGTCCTGAAGAACAAGGTTCACGACATGATTGATGCCAAAGAAATCCAGTTTGAAGCACCAGAGACTCCAAACATAATCACTGCTCCTATGCCAAATCATTGAAGGCTTTTGTTTTATTTGAATTTTCAAGTTGTATTTTTCTTTGCTTATTCAAACAATTATTGTCACGGCAAACTTTTTTATTTCATTAATGCATCGCATATGTATGTTTTGAATCAATCCATTCGTATTCACTATATTCAAACTGCTTTCATTTTTTGTGATGATTAACTCTCGATTAAAAATTCTAAGCCTTTTGAGGGAGGATTACGAAAACGATACCACGACACTTACAATATGCTTTTGAACGAACCCCGCTGATGAGGTACAGGCATTGCTTCAAATCCTAAACAGTGGAGTTATAAGGAAGATAATCCCTAGTAAACCCCTTTGAGCCAAAGAAGTTGGAGTTTTTCTTTTCCAAAATTAAAACCCTTAATCATAACCTGGGGCAGGGTAGTTCTCTCAGTTGATCCAAGTGCACAATAAATGACATCAAAGGAGTCCTTCCAAAACAAACGACAGTGATGGTTCCGAATAATCATAAAGACAGGCAGTCATTATCTCTCAGAAACAAAAGCCCAATAAGTCAAAACCTATGAAGGAGACTTACAAAACTGGGGCATCCCGCTGACTGTAATCACAAAAGGAACAGTTCAGGCAAAAGACAGGGATACTGAAATAAAAAAGAAAGAGGTCCTATAAACCCTCAACAAAAAAGAAATGACTGCCTATTCAAAATAAACTGTCAGTATCCGAACCACCACTGGAATATCAGGGCAAAGACTCAAACAAGGTCTAACGCGCGATTAGCTGAGTTTAGGATCGAAGAACATCACGAAGAACGGGTGGGTACAAATAAAAATTTGAGCCTTTATCCTTTGTTTCTTGAACCGTGAATCAAGCCACGTTATAACCCTTAAAAGTCCTAGCTGAAGCATGGGTTAGTTCGAAAGCATACTGTTACAAAAGGTATCCTGACTCCTTAGGGCTCGCTGTAAAATCTTGAGTTGACATCACATTTTACAAAAATTGCTTGTTTTACTGAAAAATGCATTTTCAAAAACTTCAAGACAGACATAAGCTTTGCATTCTTAAAATAATATTGTTTGCATATGATTATTTGTTCAAACAGCAGAGAAATTCGCACGAAGAATATCCAGTGAACAAAAGTCTTCTCAACAAAAGAGTCACCTCAAGTGGAAAAACACTTCCAACCAAGGGGCAGACATGATCATTGTCCATCATCTGGGGCAGTTAAGTCAAGATTCGGAGAATCTCTCAAAATGCCAAGTAGTCAGGGGCAAACCTCCGCCTGAGTCACTTGGGGCATTGGACCTGAATTCCAGCAACGAATCTTACACGATCAAACGAAGATCTCCGGGTAGTATGGCAACATGACAGTGACAACTCCCTGTGCTCTGAGAACGTGGACATAGTCGAAAAAATACTGCGCATAATCAAAGACCCGCTAAGTTGACACACCTAGGCAAAAATAAGGGCTTCCCGGCGAACCAAAAGGGTTCGGGCAAAAATAAGGGATGAAATGAAAAAATTTGTACACCCGGCAAGTCGAAAACCTGAAAAGGCGGCTTGGGCAAAAATGGGTATCCCGGTGGACTGAAAACCCGAAAGGGCGGTCCAGGAAAAAGTTAGGGATCAAAGCGTACGACTATGTCTCGTCATCTCGTCACTTGCCTACCAGAAGAAGATTTGTCAATCGGCAGTTATCGAGACCTCCACAGGTACCTTCTCCCACAGAAGCTGGGGCAATAAGAGTTGTCCAAACTGTACAGCTGCTTTAATCACCCGGTACAAAGGTAGATTCAGCTGAAGAATTTGACCAAGATACCTTCACTCACCGCAGAGTAAGACAAGATTCGGCAATACTCTCCCCAAGCAGAGTTGGTCCCCAATCAGCCCCGAAAAGGCACAATATCCCTAGCAAGTCAGCAACACTCTCCCCAAGCAGAGTTAGGCTACTGTCAGCCCTAAGGAAGTTGGATATCCCCAGAAGATCTCAATATTCTCCAGCAGAGTATACAGATATTCTTCAGCAAGCATCCCCGACAGTCTTAATATAAGATTATTCCCCGGCGAAATACCAGACACCCCAGTGTAATAAATCTCCCCAGTACAGTTCAAAAGGTTCCCCAGGAGAGTTGAACCATCTCCCCAGTAGATCCTGGAAGCTTATCCCCTGCAGAGAACAAGTGCATCTCCCCAGCCAGGTTCGAAGGTTATCCCCCACCAGAGCGTATAACTGGGTTATCCTCATCAAATTACAACGGAAAGATCGTCCTCAACGAAGTTCTCTCTATCCCCAACGAAGTTCATCAAATTCCCCAACAAAGCTCTTCAACGGAATCCCCAGCGGAGTTATCGTTAAATCCTCAGCGAAGTATCTCTTCCCACAGAGTAATTCCCCGCAGGGTAATCTCTCCAACAAGTTTATTCCACAACGGAGTCATCTTCTCCTACCGGTTTATTCTTGCAACCATCATCCCCAGCGGAAATGAAGAACTCTACTCTTTAGCATCAGCCCAGGATTCAACTTCCCGGCATTTGTCAAGGATTTATTTTCCCGGACGAAGATGCATTCATAAACATTTCACATTTCATATCTCCTATTTACATACATGATAAAGTGCATACGACACAATCTCATTTATTCTTAAGAACATTATGACATCATGCATTTCATACATCATGACATTGCATACGACTAATGTTTGCCTTTTCAGGAAAAGGTCAATCAAAGATGATTACGATCAACCTTTTGAAGTTCCAGATTCGATACCTGTATCTAGCCAGGGCATATCTGTGAGCGACTGATTAGAGGTCTAAACCTGTATCCAGCCAGGAAAGCTATCTCGACCAACCTTTTGAAGTTCCAGATTCGATACCTGTATCTAGCCAGGGCATATCTATGAGCGATTGATTGTAGATCTATACCTGAAACCAGACAGGAAAGTTATCTACATTGAAGAGATTTCAGAGATAGCTTAGAAATGCTCCATATATGGATGCTACTCTTTTGCTTATTCAGAGATAGCTTAGAGATGCTCCAGATCCGGATGTTATTCTTTTGCTTATTCAAAATTTCTTCTCAGAGATAGCTTAGAGATGCTCCAGATCCGGATGCTATTCTATTGCTTATTCAGAGTTTCCTTTCAAAGATGGCTTAGAGATGCTCCAGATCCGGATGCTATTCTATTGCTTATTCAGATTTCCTTCTAGAGATAGTTCAGGTGCGGCCCAGATTTGGCGACATTCCGATACTTATTCCAGATTTCCTTTCAGATATAGCTTAGAGATGCTCCAGATCCGGATACTATTCTATTGCTTATTCAGATTTCCTTCTAGAGATAGTTCAGATGCGACCCAGATTTGGCGACATTCCGATACTTATTCCAGATTTCCTTTCAGATATAGCTTAGAGATGCTCCAGATCCGGATGTTATTCTATTGCTTATTCAGATTCCAACTTCTAAAGACAACTTATAGATGCTCCAGACCCGGATGCTATTCTATTGTTTAGTCCAGATTCATTCAAAAGACAGTCCAGATACGATCCAGATTCGGATGACATTCTGTCACTCATTCAGATACAGTATGGATATACCCTAGACGCGGCGGTCATTCTACTATTTATTCAAACATCAGCAATTAGATACAGACTAGATATTCTCCAGACACGGAATCCATTCTATTTCTTATTCAGATTCAACTATCCATTATATTTCCAAATGGCATCTGTAAGCCCATTTCCATCAAGATTCTGTCACGTCTTCAGATGGCATCTATAATCCCATCCTCCTATCCATCATCTCTCCAAATGGCATCTGTAAGCTCATTCCCGACATCACATTGCTGATACTACACTATGCGAGTGCAAATTTCTGGGCACTCTAGTGTTTAATCATCTTCCACCTTCGGATCACGAAAGGCACGCAAGCCAATCTACATCCTCAGGTTTAAGAAGATTTAACAGGGGCAACTGTTGTACCCCAAAATTTTCCCTCCCATATTCTTGAAAGTTTATCAAGAATCATCTTCAAATGGTTCAAGATTACTCAAGGGTCGCACAACCCAGATGCCTCATAAGCCAGTCAAATTTAGGGTTTTGGATCTCTCAAGGAATTTGAGGTTTTCAATGGCTCAATCAAGTCTCATAGGCCTATACATATTCTCAAGCATCTACATGTCAAGTCTCAAGACTCACAATGTCAAATTGCACAGTCAAAAGCTCCATTTGCTTCACAATCAACTACAGGGGTAAAATGGTCATTTGGCAGTCAAAAGTCAGAATTTTTGGTCAACATCTTATTTTGAGCACACAATCATCATTTGATCAAGTCTTGATCATGATTCCACAAGAATGGCTCAAAAATCATCAAAGATGCAAAAGTTACTATTTTTGGACAGTAGAAAAGTCAACTGTATCTTGACCAGGGCATAACTTTTTCATGGTTCATCAGAAAAATCCCATCCAATTCTCATTTTGAAGGGGATGACATTTCCTACAAATAATCTTCACATTCCAAGTCCAAGAAATGCTCTCATAAAAAGTTATCAATTTCTACATTATAGGTCAATTTCAAAAGTCAACAAAATGCACTTTAGGTCAAAGACCATAACTTGAGATTGGTAAATCCAAATGACATGGGACCAAAGGCATTGGTTAGAGGACTTCAATACCTTTCCAAAATGTCCAAGAACATGTTCATATGATGAAAATTAAGCAAGATATGCATTGGAGAAGTTGGGAAATTTTTGTGAATTTGCAAAAGTCAACTTTGCTCAAAATACCTTATTTTTGCTAATGGGCCTCAAATTTCTTCTTGAAACTTTATCCAAGGCCTATGCACGACCCATTGAGATTATTTGAATTTATTTTCTTATTTTTTATTAATTAATTGGATTTTTAATTGATTTTAATTCATTTAATTAATTTAAAATGTAGGAAATTCAAAGATTTGATTTTTCAATCTTTTGGTGAAGCAAACAAACTCAAGACAAGCTGGCAAATTCGTGTGCACATCAAGGGGACAAAAATCTCCAAGTTTGGCAAGTTTTCTCAATCAAAAAGATGCAAAAAGATATGATTGAAAATCAAATATTGAAACCATCATTCCATGGATTTCTTGGCCAAGATTTAACCTAAATTCAATCCTCTATATATACACAACCTAACCCTAATGCCATGGACGTGAAAGCTGCTGCAGAAAGGCCATAACCAATTCCAAAAAATTCAAGAAAACTTGAAAACCGTTTTCCACATTCCAAGCCAATTCAAAGCATTATAGTGATTCAAATACATTGCTGGGAGTGTGAGGAACGATTTGCAATCAAAACCAAGCTTCATAGCTCAAGAAATCGTTGCAAACAGTTTCACGGTTTGAAGCATTTTTCCAAAATCGTATACTTTGATTCATGCATATTTAACATGCTATTGTGATTGTTTTGTGTTAATAGGACTCATACGAAGCTAATGGTGTGGTTTAATTGCATTGAAACGCCCTGAAACAGAAATTGCCATTGATGAATTCTAGGGTTTCCAAGCTTTCAAAGTAGGGCTTTATTATCCAGGAAAAATTAGCACCTCTAAGATACATGGTTAGACTCGTGAGGACAAGACGAATGCATTGGATGTGTCGCGAAACATTTATGTTAATCACACGCCTATTCGCTATTTTTCGTTGATGCAGGTTGTGGGGGTTGAAAACCCCCGCTATCTAACCTTGTTTGTTATAGTTTCAGGGAAGACGATGATGACGTGGTAATATGTGGTTGGAGCGTTCAAATAAAAGCGCGCGTGATTTTGTTTCCAGCATAATTGTTATGTTTTTTATATTATATTTATTCATTACTATAATAACAAAAGCAAGCGAATGGTGGAATGGTAGATGCGTTGGCTGTGTATCATTGGGACCTGGGTTCGATTCCCAGGTCCACCCAAATGTTTCTATTATTTTTCTCTACAGGTTCCCATGCAGGCTTGCCAACGTATTCCACCATGTACCTTCAATGATCAGCATGCCATGTGTCTTCAAGCATCAATCCAATGGCCAGGAGATGAAGAACACCATGTTCCCAGTCAAAGCCAGCATGGACAATTCCAGAAAGTCAATAAGGCTTGATGTTAGTGGGCCACCAATTTCCAGAACAAGCCTCCTCTTTGGGCCAACACCCCCCTGGTTAATTGTTTTTCTTTTTATTTTCTTTTACTAATTATTTTTATTATTAATATTATTATTATTTAGTTAACTTAACTATTATTTTCATAATAAATTCAGACCATTAAAAAATATAAATATTTTATTTATTACTATTATTATTAATTTCACCCTTTTATTTTGTAAATAAATGTAAATTAATCAATTTAGTTTTTTTTTTAGGTTAAATTTAACTATTTTTTTTTGCAATAAATAAAACAATCTAGAATTAGGTTTTTCCTTTGACAATTTTAAATCTTTTTTTTATTTTTTCATAAAGACCTAAAAACTAAAAAATACCTTTTCTTGTAATTATTTAATTAATTAGAATTAGGTTTAATATTAATTAAATGCAAAAAGGGACTAAATTCCATTCTTTTCTCAAAAAGGGTCAAAACCCTAAAGACGTTCCCGATTTAATCGCACGCATATTTATTTTGATTATATTTATGTAACTGCTCCGAGAATGTAATAGATAATTAAGACTTTATCGCTTTATTTATTTTCTCGCATTTATTTTTCAAGGGTTATGTTTTTGGCGATGTAAATACCCGACGCCTTGTAATAGCGTAGATTTACTTTCCACAAATTTACTTTCTGCAAATTATTAACTGTTAACTATGCATGACAAGACTTGTATGAAAAATAAAATCAATCCGTAGCTCACAATGATACTTGTGCAAAGACAATTAACATGAAACCTGACACACGTGCACATGCCACTCCTAGGGTACGCCTCACTTGGTTGCCTCGACGTGGTCATCAAGTATAGGGTGTTTTAGAGGTCGCCCTCCTGTCTAAAGATCCAGTTGCCTCGAAACAGTTGCCTCGAATAAAAAAGGATCTAGGACATTAGGGTTACCGCTAAGGCGTCCTACTATTGCTTTGGTGACCACACATGTCCCTATAATCGAATTGACCCGAATAACTCCAACGACGGTGCTACCTACTTCTCAATAGTGGGATAGTACTGTCTAAAGGACTCTTACACAGCTTAATTCCGTAGAGTAGGTAGATTTCTCCTGGGTACTTGCTCTTTCAAAAACAAAAACAACTTTTCGCACTCACACTTTCAAAAAGTTTTCAAAACAAATACTTCATACACTCTTGAGGACAAATACAAGGGTTAAATCGAAGTTTCCAAACAAACTTTTTTCAAAACCCACAAACACAAGAAAAGCAAAACATTTTTGAAAACATAGTGAGCAAGTACCTAAGAGCCCGTGGATAACCACAGATAGAAAGGGTGCTAACACCTTCCCTTTCTATAATCTACCTCCCGAACCGAGAAACATCTCGAAAAGGAATTTTGCTGTGCTTTTGTCCTTTCCTTGTTGGAGAAAATAAAAGACGGTGGCGACTCTTGCTTACCGCGACATTTCGCGAACCAGCATTTCAAAACAGTCAGTTCTATTTCCACCGATCACAGCTGCCAAACAACAGGCCTGCAACAAAGCAACAAAATAACAGGCAGCAACAATAGCAACCTGAATAAAAGTAAAACAGCAGCAGCAACAGGCTGTCAAATAGCACAGCAGCACAAAGCAATAGCCAACAAGATCAACAAATAAAAACAAGCAATAATTCATAAAAATATTAGCAATACAAGCCATCAAAAATTTATATCATCATCTTCCTTAAAATAGCAAACCCTTCAGAACTTCAATAGGTAAACAAATTTGTTTATTTTCATTGAAAGAGGAAATAGGAAAGATATTACCTAACCAACAAATAATCCAAAGTCATGCCAAGACAAACAAGCTGCTATTGCTACAAAGGCATGCTACAAAAATAGTCCAAGAAGACCTGCTCTCAAAGCATCCCTATGCTGCCCATAGCAGTACAAAACCTGTCCAAAAAACTTGCGTCAAAACAACCAAAAAAAACATCCCATAAAACCTGCTACAGCCCTGCCAAAACTGTCAAACCTGCATCATCTGCTATACCAGCCCACCAATATTGCACCAAATAAGCAAAACCAAAAAACCTGATCCTAGAAAGCAATAAAGCAGTATCCAATACAGTTCAAAATCTCAAAACCTTCCCTCCAGTTCTTACTTCTCAGTTACTATAACACAAAACCAAGCAGCAAAGGGAAGAGGGGACAACAAAATATACAAAACCAGTAAAATCACAAACAACTCGGAGCCAAAAATTTCCACAAACCTTTTGTCTCAAACAAACTCAAAAACCAGCAAAATCACAAACAACTCAGAGCCAAAATTTCCACAAACCCTTTGTCAAATGCACAACTTAAAACCAGTAAAATCAAAAACAAACTATACCAGAAAACTAAATCAACAGTCAACATGACAAGTACAAAAACATACTAGAAATTCCAACCCCATCTCTGAACTAAATCCCTTTATCCTCCTCATCAAATCTTCACCAAATCTATAGTAAAATACCACCAAACTTCATCATCACTGCCTTTCAACCTCACAACGACAATCATGTCATATAAATGCCTTGTGTTCAAGCTTCAAACTTACAAATCACAAGGCACAAAAATCACTAACAGAGAAGGAGTAGAAGGAAGGGTATCAGACGCCATACCTGAAATTTCAAGTCCCGTCTTTGACTCGGTACTTCCTATTTTCCTTTGTTCTTGATTTAGGTTTTGTTCTTGTTAATTTTGTAAATTTGTACTGTTATCGCCGCACTAAGAGGGAGGAAGTCAGATGGAGGTTGTTAGGGTTTTTTCATCAGTGACGAACGTATTTCATCCACAAGAGATTGGAGAAGATTGGGAGATAGCGGGGGAGGTGATTGTTGTGACGAAGATTGGCGGTACATTGTGGTGGTTAGAGGTAGTCGCCGTTGGAGTTTGAGAGAGGAGGAAGAAAGTTAGCGTGAAATTAGGAAGAGAGGTAGTTTCTCTTTCTGACTTTGGGTTCTCATCCCCAACAAACAACAACAACGATGCCTTTTCCTTGTTAGGGCCAAACTCTTGCATAATTTTTCCTTGGACCTCCAACCCGACCCAGTAAGATAGCCCAAGGAGGTTTATCATTTTTTTTTACTTTTTGTTTTGAATGAAAATAATCATGGGGCCTTATTCCCTTATGTTTTTTTTAAAAAGGGCCCAATCAGCATCACCCCCATTTTACTTCAACACCTCATTTCACTTTTTTGTTCTTGTTTTGATTTAATACCTAGTTTTGATTTTTATTAGTTTAACAAATCATAATTTTTGTTAATTAATTCTCACAATTTAGTTTAGTTCTAATTTAGTTTAGGAATCTGTAAATAATTTTACTAATTATTTTTTTGCTTAAGCTTTAATTTATTTAATTTCTTAATAACAAAAACCCTAAAAGACAAAAATAGGTTTACATTTGATTTATTTCTTTAGCTAATTATAGAATAGATCTTTAGTTTCTTTTCAAATTTTCTCACAAACGAAAATACCAAAAATTTATATACTTTGTCAAATTAATTTTATTTCATAGACCGTTATAATTTTAATTAATTGTTAAATTCGATTTGGTTGTATTGTTTGCTATTTGAACTTCTTAATCGCATTCGACTCATCCCCATTATAAAAAATTATACCCCCATTCCCGAAAACTCTAATAGCGTAGAATTTCAATTTCCGCAATTTACTGTTTTCCTTATACTATATAGTAATTAGGCATGTATGGCAAGATTAAAAAACAATCGCTAGATAACCTAATTTCAACAAAATAACTTGAATCAAACACACTTTTTCACACGCTCACCTCTAGGGTAACCTCGCTTGTTGCCTCGAGAACACAGTCATGTCCCTCGAATATGGGACGTTTTAGAAAAGACCCTTCGATAAAAAAGATCGTAGTCCCTCGATGACCCTCTATGTTGCCTCCGGTAAAATGATCTAGTCCCTTACAAAAAATTGCTAAAGCGTCTCATAAGTTGCTTTCGATGACTGTAAAATTGACCCGCGCCTGTCCCTTCACATCCAACGGTGGGGCTTCTTACGAAATCAATGGTAAGATAGCAACATCTAAAGGAGGAAGACAAGAAAATTTAAGACCTTTCAAGTAGTTAGATTCGTGCCTAGTTACTCGCTTGCTCACGACAAAAACCTTTTTTTACACCGACACTTTCATCTCAAAAAACATTTACAAAAAGACAAAACATTTTGTATACGTTCTTATAGAGACGAGAACCATTGCAAAACATCTTTTCAAAAACCACTTTCAAAAACACATTCCACAACCACATCTTTGAAATATCTTTCGAAAAAAAACTTTGTACGCGTTCTTATAGAAACGAGAACCATTACAAAGATATTTTCAAAATACTTTCAAAGCCCACACCACAAGCACATTGTCAAATTAAAAGTAAGTGATCTAGCGAGTAACTAAGAGCCCATCGATAACTACGGATGAAAAGGGTGCTAATACCTTCCCTCTTCATAATCTACCCCCCGAACCTGAGAAATAATCTCAAAAGGTCTTTCCTGTACTTTTTTACCTTTCCTTTTGGATAAAAGAAAAGTCGGTGGCGACTCTTGCTATCCGCACAATTGCGATCAAAATGCAAACCCTCAAGTCAGTTCTCCCACCGTATCACAATAATGAACCATGGTTATGGCATAAAAGGGCATCCCATATACATATGGAACATTTAAATAAATTAACAAAACATGATCTTGTCATTGGCTGGCCAAAGATAAAAGTTGTCAAAGATAAATTGCGTAATTCTTGTCAAAAAGGGAAAACAAACTAGATTAACTTTCAAATCTAAGAATTTGGTGTCTACTACAAGGTCCCTACAACTGTTGCATATGGACTTATTTGGTTCATCAAGAACACGAAGCTTCATAGGTAATGTATATGCTTTAGTTATTGTTGATGATTTTTCTAGATATTGTTAGACTTTGTTCCTTGTGTAGAAAAGTGATGCTTTTAAGGCATTTAAGAAGTATGCATAGAAAATTCAAAATGAAAAATAATTAAAGATTGTATTCATAAGAAGTGATCATGATGGAGAATTCCAAAATGCATCTTTTTAAGAATTTTGTGAAGAACATGGTATCTCTCACAAATTTTCAGCACCAAGGACTCCACAACAAAAATGGAGTAGTTGAAAGAAATAATCGATTTCTAGTGGAACTTGCAAGAATAATGCTTATTGATGCAAATATACCAAAACATTTTTGGGTGGATGCGGTTAGTAAGGCATGTTATGTTGTTAATCAAGTTATTATTAGACCTATCTTGAAAAAGACTCCATATGAACTCTTCAAAGGAAGAAATCCAAACATTGCTCATTTTCATATTTTTGGATGCAAGTGCTTTGTCCTCAACAATGAAAAAGACAATATCGGTAAGTTTGACGAGAAATCCGCTGAAGGTATATTCCTTGGTTAATCTCTTTCAAGTAAAGCTTATAGAATATACAATAAAAGAACTTTAACTATAGAAGAATATATGCATGTTTCTTTCGATAAAACTAACCCCTCAAAAAAGGATATAGTCTCTTGTGATGATGATGTTTTAGATATTCCAATTGTTATACCCCAAAATTTTCCCTCCCATTTTTTAAAGACAAATTGATTCAAGATGCTCAAGTACTTAAGACTACTCAAGAATTGATCAGATGAACCCTTCTCCTAAGCAATGGGCTACAATTAGGGTTTTGGTTTTCTCAGAGGAAATTGGACTTATAATTCCCCAAGTGGATTTATGGTTTCTCATATGTTTCAAAGAATCCTCATATCAAGTTTCAAGCCTTACATCACAAATTTGCCCAGTCAATTATTCAGATGATTAAAAATTAACTATATTGGGTAAAAAGTCAATTATGGTCAACTTACAGTCAAACCTCAAGATTTTTGGTCAACATTAACATTTTGAACTCACATATATCATTTGATCAAAGGTTGAACATGATCCATCAAGAAGACTCAAGATTCATCAAAAGTCAAAAGTTGCTAAATTAGGGTTTTCTTTAGGATAAGTCAACTAAACTTTGACCAAGCATAACTTTCACATGATTCATCAGAAAATTCTCAACCAAAGCTCATTTTGAACTAAATTTAATTCTTTACAACTTTTCCTCAAAGCTCAAGGCCAAAAAATGCTTCATTTGAGAGATATGGGCCAAAACATTATAGGTCATTTTAAAAGTCAACAAAAAGACATTTTTTATCAAAATAATTTACATCAAGATAAATGCTTCAAATGAAAACATGATCAACATGAGATTTGTAGGGGGATTCTTGAGCTTTCGAAAAAGTCAAAGATCATCTTGATATTATGAAAATTGAGAGATTTATGAGTTGCACAAGTTGAGCAATTTTTAGAAAATGCATGAAACCCAAATTGAGCAAACTTGAATTTTTGGGCTAATGGGCTTACCTTTCAAGGTCCAAACGTGTTCCTGACCTCATAATAGACTCCTAAATCCACTTAATTATTTTTATGGTTTTTATTTCTTTTTATTTTGATTTTTATTCATTTAAAATCAAAATAAATCAAATAAAATATCAAATAAATGATACAAGGTGTGGGTGTAATACGGTGGGAGAACTGACTTGGTTGTTTTGCGTTTGATCGCAATTGTTGGGAATAGAAAGAGTCACCACTGACTTTTCTTTTATCCAATAAAGGAAAGGTTGAAAAGAATAGAAAAGACCTTTGATATATTTTCTTGAGTTCAGGGGGTAGGTTATGAAAAGGGAAGGTGTTAGCACCCTTTTCATCCATAGTTATCTATGAGCTCTTAGTTGCTTGCTAGATCACTTTTGAAAATTGCTTTGTTTGAAATGTGTTTGTGGTCGGTTTTGAAAGTATTTTTGAAAAGCGCCTTCGTTTAGGAAAACTTTGTAATGATTCTCGTCTCTATAAGAATGCATACAAAGTGTTGGACTTTTTGAAAATATTTCATGTTTTGAAAGTGTTTAGTGTGTTTGAAAATATGTTTGTTTTTGAATATGGATTATGAGCAAGAAACTAAGAACGTTCTACCTACTCAAAAGTCTTTTGTTCATTTATCTCTTCCTTTGACATTGCTATCTCACTGTTGATTGGTAAGAAGCCCTATCTTTGGATGTGAAGGGACGGACGCGAGTCATCGTATAGTCATGAATAGAAATATTGTGAGATACCTTAGCATTTCTCTTGGACCAAGATCATTTGTAAGGCAACATTCGTAGCATCATCGAGGGACTATGATCTTGTATTTTCGATTATTTTTGCTAAGATGTCTCACATGCATATCATGACCATTTTTTAAGGCAACAAGTGAAGTTAACACTAGAGGTGCAAGTGTGCAAGTGTTTATTTTTCATGCATTGTTTTGTCTTGGATTAGGGTTGTCTAGGATTGATTTTAGTCTTGCCATACACACCCTAGTTACTAACGATTATATGGAAAACGATAAATTTGCGGAAAATAAAATCCCACGCTATTATATCATTAGGGGGATGGGGGGTACAATTTACCAATGAGGATGAAATAAGAGCTTAAATATTACAACCATATTGAATAGCCTTGAAGAAAATATGTATTAAGTATAAAAACAGTGTAGAAAGGAAGAAAATTACATTTTTGAATATTATGTGTCGACACATGCTCTTTTGCATCGACACATAACCTTCCCTAGCCCCTGTATTGCCAAATCAACTCAATATGAGTCGATACATAACGGTATGTGTCGAATCATACACTGCATGTGTCCACTCATACGTGCTTTGTGTTGACTCATACACTCTTTTTTCCTTCTATTTTGGGCCTGTATAGCAGTATGTGTCGACTCATAACTTGTTTTTACACTAAGATGTGTCGACTCATACAGGTATGTGTCGACTCATACTATCATTTTTTCATTTCAACATTGTTTTGATGCATACATGGGTTAGTTATCAACGCATAAATGAATGGATTGGAAGACAAACAAAGGGTTAGCTTCAAGGGGAATTATTATTACATTTATCTTCAAAGATAAATCTACTAATGATGCTTGAAATGGAGAGTTTAAAGTCAAGGAGACTTACCTTGAAGCTGGGATTTATTGCTTGAGCTTGAGTTGTTGCCTTAAGTGTTCTTGAGCTTGGAAAACAAAGTTGTTACAAAAGCTTGTTCTTGAGTTTGAACAACTTCTAAGTGATTTATGTGAGGTGCTTAGATGTTTGGACAGAATTTGCAAAGTATGTAGAGTTCTAGGATTTAGATTTCAAAGCTCAAGAGTGGAAGCTTTATGGACTGTTATGGCTTTTGTGAATATGAGATTTTGAAAGTTTATCAACAAAACTTCTGGCTTTTCTCTCTATTTTTTCTGACCTCTTTCTCTTGCAAATGCTTCTTCTATTTATAGGCAAAAGGTTTGGGTATATGAGCTGATTAGGTTTGCAAGACAGCATGTTACGGTTTGGTTGGATTACAAAGATCAAACTATGTCAAGTACTCCATAAACCCAAGACGAAGTACCAAAGTTTCTAGTTTAGGGGGGCTGCTTTCTATTATTTATGGTGGAGAAAAACCAGAAGCAAACAAAGTATGGGCTCAAAACAAAATTGTACCCAAAAGTTTGCTTTTCAAGAATAGCAATGGTACCTTTATGGAACGATCTTTTAGACAATGGCTAAAACAATTGGGTAATAGCTCAAAAGTAGGTGTAAGCATTAAATTATGGTGAGATTGGAAAGTTAGAAGGCCTAGAACACAAGATTATGCAACATAACATAAGGATTTTGTTATGTGTTCTTCAACAAAAGGACTTGCAATTCAAGGATGGATGCCCAACTTCATGCCCTTGAATCTTCTAGCTCAAGTATGATAAATTTATGCTCTTAGATGTTTTGGAAAGCTTGAAACATCCTCTATAACTTTCATGTTGGCCATTTTGACAAAATCATCTTGTATCTTGGTGAAAAGTTGGCATGAAGAAATGAAATTATCATGTATAAAAAACACTAAGAAAAATTTCTAAGTCTTGAAAAGTTTGACTTATCACATTGACTTTGGACTTTCTTGATTTATTGATTTCTTGATGGTCAAGTTTGATATTCTTGAATGCCTTGAAGGATTTTGATCTTTGAAACTTAATGTTGAGCAAAAAGTCAAAGTTTGACTGTTGGTGCTACAACTGACTTTTTCATCAGTACAACTGATTTTTGGTAATCTGGTCAATTGACCTTGTGCAAACTCAAACCCTAATCTTGAGATACCAGTGTTGAGGAGATGGCTTAACCTAGTCAATAAAGGTGCAACCTTGAGCTTTTTAAGATCTCTGTGAGAAATGTCTTAGGAAAAGAGAGGACAAATTTTGGGGTACAACAGCTGCCCCTGTTCAATCTTCTTAAACCTGAAGAGTTAAATTGGCTGATCCGCCTTTCGTGACTTAAAGGTGGAAGATGGTTGAACACTAGAGTGCCCATAAATTTGCAATCGACTATGTGTTAGTTGATTGTGTAAGGAATGAGCTTAAAGATGCCATTTGGAGAGATGATGGAGAGTTATCGAAGATGGGCTTATAGATGCCATCCAAAGGTGATTGTTGATAGAAATTAGACTAAGTCTAATCTTGAATGTAATTGGGAGAAGTATTAGAAAAAAATATTTGGTTGATTTAATTATGAATGATATGCTGGAATGGACCCGTGTCAAGCCGTGTTTGGAAATATATTAGAAGGAGTCTGTGTAAGATTGCTTCAGGATGAACCCTCGTGAAACTATATCTGGAAATTCATGAGAAGGAGCCTGTGTAGGTATGCTTTGGGATGAGTCCGTGTGAAACTGCATTTGGAAATGTATGAGAAGGAGCCTGGGTAGGGATGTTTCGGGATGAGTCCGTGTGAAACTGCATCTAGAAATGTATTAGATGGAGCCTGTGTAGGGCTGCTTCAGGATGATTCCGTGTGAAACTTCATCTGGAAATATATGAGGAGAAGCCTGGGTAGGGTTGCTTCGGGATGAGTCCATGTGAGACTTCATTTGGAAATTTATCAGAAGGAACCTGGATAGGGCCGCTTCGGGATGAGTCAGTGTGAAACTTCATCCGGAAATATATGAGAAGGAGCCTGGGTAGGGCCTCTTCGGGATGAGTCCGTGTGAAACTGCATCTAGAAATTTATAAGAAGGAACCTAGGTAGGACTGCTTCAGGATGAGCCCGTGTAAAGCTACATCTGGAAATTAGAAGGAACCCGTGTAAGATTGCTTCAGGATGAGCCCGTGTGAAGCTGCATCTGGAGATTATGAGAAGGAACCCGTGTAAGATTACTTCAGGATGAGCCCGTGTAACGCTGCATCTGGAAATTGTGAGAAGGAATCCGTGTAAGATTGTTTCAGGATGAGCCCGTGTGAAGCTGCATTTGGAAGGAACCCGTGTAAGATTGCTTCAGCTGGTTGTGTAGATAGTTTCTCTGTCATGTTTCAGGAACTAATCTTGGACCTGTTGAAAATTGCTGATGATAATTATCTGTTGATTGATCTTTCTTGAAAAGGTAAAGAGTTAGTTGTACACAATGTCATGATGTATGCAATGCATGGCGTAATGATGTTCTCAAAATAAATGAGATTGTGCTATATGCATTTTGTATGCCTATGCTATGATGTATGAATGTGAAATGTTACTGAAATGCATCTTTCTCTGGGAAAATAAATCCTTGAAAAATGTTGGGGAGTTTTGGGAAGTTAAATCCCGGATCGCCGTTTGAGGATGAAGAGTATGCACATCTTCAGACCTTGTTTTAGAATGTTTCCGCTGGGGATTCCTGTTTTGTTGTTTTAGGAGAACTCTGTCGGGGAATATTGACTTTTCTTGAGGGAAACTCTATGGAGAGTGTTGATTTCTACTTGAGGGAAACTATGTGGAGAGTGTTGATTTATGCTTGAGGGAGTAGAGTTCAGAAGTTTTAGTTGTCCATTGCTCTATCGGGGAGTTATCTCTTGATTGGAGAGAAAGGAAGTTAGCTGTTATCTGGTCGGATCCAGGCTTCACAACAATTTGCTGGGGATAATAGAGTTAATTGTTATCTGGCAGCGACTTACTAAGGATAATGGAAAATTCTACTGGAGAAGAGGAGTTTTGTTAAACTATTATTTGGCCGGGTCCAGGTTTCGTAGTAACTCGAATGGCTAACTGGTCGGGTCCAGGTTTCGACAACTCAAACTGTTATCTGGTCGCGTCCAAGTTTCAGCAACTCGAACTGTTATCTGGTTGGTTCTAGGTTTTAGCAATTTGATCTTGAGGTTAACTAGTATCTGGTCGAGTCCATGTTTCAGCAACTCGAACTGTTATCTGGTCGGGTCCAGGTTTCATAGTAACTTTTTAAGATAGTAACGACTCCGTTGGAGATTGCAATGACTCTACTGGCGTTTTAGGGGTTTCGTCTATTGATTTGTAATCTCTGAGAAGAAAACTCAAGCTGGGGAATTTGCAGTTTGTTGGGGAAATAAACCATGTTGAAGAGAATATTTTGATGACCTGCTGGGGAGGTGTTTTCTTTAGGGAGAAATCCACAAGGATATTTTTTAAGACCAACTCAGCTGGGGAGAGGGTTTTTGAGAGATTGGAAATCTGGTTGGGGATTGCATGAATCCAACTTTATGGGGATAATTCTGTGGAGATATCCGTGAATTTGGCCTTGTGGGGTCTGGACCCTCATTTGTGAAGATTATTCTGTAGGGATAACCTTATAGAGATGGCTCTGGCGACTTCACCGAGGATCACCTTATGAAAGGGACTTCGTGAGGATTTGTCACTGTCTATAATAGTAAGTGTTGTAGCATTTCTAGAAGATGTTTTCTTGGTCATACGTGATCTTTTGCTAGAATTCATGTTCAATGCCCCAAGTGATTTGAATGAAGACTTGCCCCTGGCTATTCATGACTTTATGAGATTTCTTGGAATCTTGACTTGACTACCCCAGACGAGTTAGATAGTAACATGTCATGCCCCTTTGATTATGGGATATTTGTCATTGAAAGTGTCTTCCCATTTGAAGTGATTTTGTTTCTTGAGAGAATTTCTGTTCATTGGATATTCGTCGTGCGAATTTCTCTACTGTCGAATCAATTAGTTATATGAAAACAGCAGTATTCAAACAATACAAAGTTTATGTTTGTCTTGAATTTTTTTTTGAAAATTTATTTTTAGCAAATCAAAGAAATTTGTAAGAATATGAATTCAACTCAGGATTTACCGTAAGCCTTACAGGAGTCAGGATACCTTTTGTAATAGTATGCTTTCAAACTAACCCATGCTTCAATTAGGACTTTTAAGGGGTTATATCATGGCCTGGTTCACTATTTAAGAAACAAAGGATAAGGCTCAAAGTTTATTTGTACCCACCCGTTCTTCATGATGTTCTCCAGTCCTATACTCAGTTAATTGCGGGCTTGGATTCCAATTGAGTCTGGAATGGTTTTTTAGGTGATGGTTCAGATATTGGAAGTTTATTTTAGAAGGAAGTCATTTTTTGCAATATTTTTCTGTTGTTGAGGATTTGTAGTGACTTCTTTTTTTTATTATCCCTAATTTTTGCCTGACTGTTTTTGTTTTGAGGCTACAGTCAGCGGGATGCCCCAGTTTTTCTTAAGTCTCCTTCGTAGGTTTTGACTCAGTGGGCTTTTCTTTTGAGAGATAATGACTGCCTATTTTACGGGGAACCATCACCGTTTTTTGATTCATAAGGATGTTTTTGATGTCATTCATTATGTACGAAGTGAAAGTTTGTGACTGAACGCACATTTGAATTAACTGAGAAACTACCCTACCCTAGGTTTTGATTAAAGGTTTCAATTTGTGTGAAAAAGAAAACTCCTACTTCTTTGGCTCAAAGGGGTTGACTAGGGATTATCTTCCTTATAACTCCACTATTTAGGAATTGAAAGAACGCCCGTACATCGTCAGCAAGGCCTGTCCAAAAGCATACTGTATGAGATTATGGTATTGTTTTCGTCATCCTCCCTCTAAAGGCTTTAGACTTGTAGTTGAGAGTTTAATATCATACAAAAAGAGGTAAAAACATAATTTTAGTATAGTGAAAATGAATGGATTAACTCAAGACAAGCATATGCAATACATTAATCAGAATAACCAAAGTCTGACATAAGGACAAATGTTTAAGCAAACAAAGAAATTACAACTGAAAATTTGAATAAACAAAAGTTTCTCCACCTAAACTTCTCGCTTCAGACGGTGTGTCTTTGAGAGGTGACAGAAGAACTCCAGTTGACCATCTTGTGTAAACTCCAACACTCCCTCGTCAATCAGGTCTTGAATCTTGTTCTTTAATGCCCAACAGTGGTTAGTGTCATGTCCCCGATTGTTGGAGTGGTATGCACACTTTTCATTGTGTTTGTAATGAGGAGAAGAAGTATTAGGTTTTTTAGGAGGCTCCCTCAATGTAACCAGCTCGACTTCCAACATATGATGCAATGCTTGAGTTAGGGACATGTTGATATCGACAAATTTTCTTCCTTGCTTACGCTGACCACCTTGTCGTGGTTGGCGAGGTTGTTGTTGGACTCTTGGTATAATACCCATTTTGAAGGGTGTTCTCTCGACCAAACCAACTTCTTATCTCATCAGAGGCTGATTAATGATTCGATCCCAAATTGTAGCTGTTTGTCCAATATGGTTGCATTCGTCTTGATGAAGCTTGTTGACGAGGGCTCTAAAATCTTCTTGTCCCCGAGCTAGGTTTTGGATAAGAGACATCTGACCCACCATTTGTCCCATCATCTGGACTTTCATTGTTTCCATTTCAGTTTGTAATTATTCTAACTGGTCGTCCCTGTTGTCTTCATGATTCCTCTTGGTCATGCTCTCAATGAGGAATGCCTTCACTTCTTCTTTCCCCTTGGATAGGTTCAGGAACAATTCTTCAAGTTTAGTATTTTGGGTCTGAAGAACCTAGATAGTCTGTTCTAGTGCCATCTCTACTGAATAAACAGTAAGTAAATGAGAATCCTATATGGGGAAAACCTGTTATGATGACATGCATGATATGTGGATGCGATGTTTTCAAGTATCTCGCAGGGTAAACACAAGAATATGTTAGAGGTTGAACTTTGGTTACAACTTTGATTGGAGAACTTCGTATCGTTGAATTCCCTTCTACAAGTGTCAAGCTCACCATGTCATATGGGTCATAACCCTTGACTTAAGTTACCGTGCTTTGTTCTTTGAGAGCATTTGGTTAGAGAAAAATAAATCATCTTTCCCCTTGATAGACGTCTGGTTCAGTATAACCCTACATCACAGGCCCTTGAGACCCTTGAAATGGTTATTGAAAATGCTATGGCATGATGTCATGATGTTATGTACAACTAATCATATACAAGCAAAGCAAACAAGTCCTTAGGTTTAGGCTTGAATGAGGTTTCATTGGTAAGTACCCTCTTGAAGTTTAGTTGGCTCAACCTGTCCTAGAAAGTAACCGGGTTCTAGGGAATCTCAATATCACTAATATTTCTTCATTGGGCATTGTTTCAACGGAAGCCTCTTTATTGGCGACCAAAATATCCCTAAAGTCCGATCTCAATGAGCGTAGCATCGGGTATCAACCAACTTAGGACTGCACCAAATTCGGCTATCTCGCTACTTCATAATGGCCAAGTTGTTCAATTAAAGGTTCTAAGGTCAGTTAGTGCTTCACGACACCATACATCGGCCCCGTATTCTCCTTGACTAGACTCAAGGGCTACCGCTACCAACAAATGTGACACACTAACATAGCCATGGCTTCAACCATGTCGGTATATGCTGCACAGTCCCCACGATCTATTTTTACTTACTTAATAATGTTCCCCCGATCTGGGTAGAGGATCAATACAAACCCAAACAAGGACCCATAAGTATAAAGCAAGCAAATCAAAAAATGAAAGCAATTTAAAGGTGATCTAGCTCTAAGGTAACCCCACTTTTAAGTTTGTTCCCCAACAGAGTCGTCAGTTCTGTAATATGGTGGGAGAACTGACTTGGTTGTTTTGCGCTTGATCACAATTGTTGCGGATAGCAAGAGTCGCCACCGACTTTTCTTTTATCCAATAAAGGAAAGTGTGAAAAGAACAAGAAATACCTTTGAGATATTTTCTTGAGTTCGGGGGGTAGGTTATGAAAATGGAAGGTGTTAGCACCCTTTTCATCCATATTTATCTATGGGATCTTAGTTGCTTGCTAGATTACGCTTGAAAATTGCTTTATTTGAAATGTGTTTATGGTGGGTTTTGAAATTATTTTTGAAAAGCGCCTTCGTTTAGGAAAACTTTGTAATGATTCTCGTCTCTATAAGAATGCGTACAAAGTGTTGGGCTTTTTGAAAATATTTCATGTTTTGAAAGTGTTTAGTGTGTGTGAAAAGATGTTTGTTTTTGAAGATGGATTATGATCAAGCAACTGAGAACGTTCTACCTACTCAAAAGTCTTTTGTTCATTTCTCTCTTCCTTTGACATTGCTATATCACCATTGATTGGTAAGAAGCCCTATCTTTGGATGTGAAGGGACGGGCGCAGGTCATCGTATAGTCATGAATAGAAATGTTGTGAGATACCTTAGCATTTCTCTTAAGGGACCAAGATCAATTTTAAGGCAACATTCGTAGCGTCATCGAGGGACTATGATCTTGTATTTTTGATTGTTTTTACTAAGATGTCTCACATGCATATCATGACCATTTTTTAAGGCAACAAGTGAAGTTAACCCTAGAGGTGCAAGTGTGCAAGTTTTTATTTTTCATGAATTGTTTTGTCTTGGATTAGGGTTTTCTAGGATTGATTTTAGTCTTGCCATACACACCCTAGTTACTAACGATTATATGGAAAACGATAAATTTGCGGAAAATAAAATCCCACGCTATTACATCATTAGGGGGATGGGGGTATAATTTACAAATGAGGATGAAATAGGAGCTTAAATATTACAACCATATTGAATATCCATGAAGAAAATATCTAGAAAGTATAAAAAAAGTGTAAAAAGGAAGAAAATTGCATTTTTGAATATTATGTGTCGACACGTGCTCTTTTGCATCGACACATAACCTTCCCTAGCCCATGTATTGCCAAATCAACTTAATATGAGTCGATACATAATGGTATGTGTCGACTCATACACTGCATGTGTCGACTCATACATGCTTTGTGTCGACTCATACAGTCTTTTTTCCTTCTATTTTGGGCCTGTATAGCAGTATGTGTCGACTCATAAAGCTATGTGTCGACTCATAACTTGTTTTTCCACTAAGATGTGTCGACTCATACAGGTATGTGTCGACTCATACTGTCATTTTTTCATTTCAACATTGTTTTGCTGCATACATGGGTTAGTTCTCAACGCATAAATGAATAGAATGAAAGACAAACAAAAGGTTAGCTTCAAGGGGAATTATTATTACATTTATCTTCAAAGTTGAATCAACTAATGGTGCTTGATATGGAGAGTTTAAAGTCAAGGAGACTTACCTTGAAGCTAAGATTTATTGCTTAAGCTTGAGTTGTTGCCTTGAGTGTTCTTGAGCTTGGAAAACAGAGTTGTTACAGAAGCTTGTTCTTGAGTTTGAACAACTTCTAAGTTATTTATGTGAGGTTCTTAGATGTATGGACATAATTTGTAAAGTATGTAGAGATTTAGGATTTGGATTTCAAAGCTCAAGAGTGGAAGCTTTGTGGACTGTTATGGCTTTTGTGAATATGATATTTTGAAAGTTTATCAACAAAACTTATGGCTTTTCTCTCTATTTTTTCCGACCTCTTTCTCTTGCAAATTATTCTTCTATTTATAGGCAAGAGGTTTATGTATATGAGCTGATTAGGTTTGCAAGACAACATGTTATGGTTTGGTTGGATTGCAAAGATCAAACTATGTCAAGTACTCCATAATCCCAAGATGAAGTACCAAAGTTACTGGTTTAGGGGGGCTGCTTTCCATGATTTATAGTGGAGCAAAATCAGAAGCAAACAAAGTATGGGCTCAAAACAAATTTGTACCAAAAAGTTTGCTTTTCAAGAATAGCAATGGTACCTTTATGGAAAGATATTTTGGACAATGGCTAAAACACTTGGGTAATAGCTCAAAAGTAGGTGTAAGCATTAAATTATGGTGAGATTGGCAAGTTAGAAGGCCTGCAACACAAGATTATGCAGCATAGCATAAGGATTTTGTTATGTGTTCTTCAACAAAAGGACTTACAATTCAAGGATGGATGCCCAACTTCATGCCATTGAATCTTCTAGCTCAAGTATGATAAATTCATGCTCTTGGATGTTTTGGAAAGCTTGAAGCACCCTCTATAACTTTCATGTTGGCCATTTTGACAAAATCATCTTGTATCTTGGTGAAAAGTTGGCATGAAGAAATGAAATTATCATGTATAAAAATCACTCAAAAATTTCTAAGTCTTGAAAAGTTTGACTTTTCACATTGACTTTGGACTTTTTTGATTTATTGATATCTTGATGATCAAGTTTGATATTCTTGAATGCCTTGATGAATTTTGACATTTGAAACTTAATGTTGACCAAAAAGTCAAAGTTTGACTTTTGGTTATACAATTGACTTTTTCATCAGTACAACTGATTTTTGGTCATCTGGTCAATTAACCTTGTGCAAACTTAAACCCTAATCTTGAGATACCAGTGTTGAGGAGATGGATTAACCTAGTCAATACAGGTGCAAGCTTGAGCTTTTGAAGATCTTTGTGAGAAATTTCTTGAGAAAAGAGAGGGCAAATTTTGGCGTACAACAGTGGGGATCTATTTTGAATCAAATCATGAGTCCAATATCACATAATCATGCTAAAAAATCGTGAGTGATCATGAATATTGGATTTGGCACAAGATTAAGCTCAAAAAGATATGTTTCCATGCAAAAAATTCAAATCAAATTTTTTGTCATGAAATACAAAGATTTAATTCATGTTTGTTAACCTAATTCATGGCCTATAAATAGAGAACACATTTAGACCATCAAGATCACAAAATTTCCTCCAAAGAAAGTCTCAAGAGATCCCAAAAATTCAAGAAAAAGTGAGCGATTGAAATCCAAATTCTAAGCAGTTTCAGTCCAAACCAAAGCCAACAATCGCTTCCTAAGGATCAAAGGAGTTGATCCAAGTCAGTTTCTAAGAAATTCCACGTCCAAAAAACCACTTCCATGCATCGTCGATTTCATGTTTTTTTTTTAAATTCATATTTTAATATTCATGATGCTTTGATTGAAACTAACAATTCTAATGTGTTCCTGAGATGAATTAATGCAGGTTTCACATATATTATGCAACACATATTCTCAAAGCACCAACGAGCGTCAAGCTTTGTGGAAAAAGATGTAGTAAAAATCCAGGAGGGCGTGTGTTGAACCCCAAAATTTGCCCTCCCTTTTTCTCAAGACATTTCTCACAAAGTTCTTCAATGGCTCAAGCTTGCACAAGTGTTAACTAGGCCAAATCACCTCCTTGCATTGAGGCCACAAATTAGGATTTTGATTTTCACAAGGAAAATTGTAATTCTAAGGCTTCAAATGACTTTCATGGTTCATTATATACCTCCAAGAATACTCATGCCCAGTTTCAAGTCTTGGATCACAAATTTGCCCAATCAATTGATCAAATGACTGGAAATCAACTATATTGGGTAAAGAGTCAATTGTGGTCAACCCACAGTAAAACATCAAGATTTTTGGCCAATGTTAATATTTTGAAGTCATATTCATCAATTTATCAAATTTGGATCACAATTCCTCAAGAAAAGTGTCCAAATCATCAAAGGGGCAAAATGGTCAAAATTAGGGTTTTGATTGTAATTAACTGATCAGTGACTTTTGACCTAATACATGATCTAATAGTTTGAAGCAAAATGTCAAGGATTACAATACAACATGTTGACCTAATTTCATGACTCAAATCATCTTTTAGGATCAATGGTTTGATAGTTGAAATTTGGTCAACTGGTGAAAAAAGTCAACTAATACACCAAAAGTCAAACTTTGACTTTTTAGTCAAAATTGAGTTTCAAAAGTAAAGATTCATCAAGAAATTCAAAAATATGAAGCTTGGTCATCAAGAAACAAGAAAGTAAAAAAGTCATTAAAAAGTCAAACTTTTTAAGGCTTAGAAAATTTTCTAAGTGTTTTTAAACATGATAATTTCACTACTTCATGACATTTTTCACCAAGATACAAGATGATTCAAAGAAAATGTTCAACATAAAAGTTGTAGATCTTGATGATATCTACAACTTTTCTTTTCTAATAAAGTCCTAGAAGTGCTTGGTTTTGAGTTGTAAATTCATAAAGTCATGATCTCTTTCTAAAAACACTTAGTGAAAATTTTGACAAGTTTAGACAAGTTTTTGACCTAACTTCTTGGCCATTTTTCATATAGTTACAAGTTGATTTAGCCAAAATGGAAAACATGAAGGTTGTATAAAATGTTTCAAGCTTCCCAAAATGTCCCAGAACTTGAAGAGATCATGCTTGAGCAAAGAGAATCGAAGACAAGAAGTTGGCCATCCATTCTTGAATTACAAATCATTTTTGTGATGAATACTTAGCCAAAATCCTAACCTATGCTGCATAATCTCACTTTGCAGGCTTCTAACTTGTGTTTCACTCCATAATTAATTTATTACACAACATATTGAGCCATTTTCCAAGCATTTCAGCTAATATCTAAGTTGCATTTCTATTTATGGCACAAAGGCACCATTGCCATTCTTGAAAAGTTGCTTTAATCGCATAGTCAACTTGAATTGTGCTTTGCACTTGTTCCTTATGCATAAGCTTCATCTACAAAGTCAGATAAACATGTTTAAAGTTTGTAACCACTCTAGATAGCCTTGTACCATGCCTTGGAAATATGTTTGTCAAGCTTGCTTTAAAAATAAGCCAAAGATCCATAACATGTGAACCTTTGATTATGACCACCTCAAGCCTTCAAACATCTTCCTATAAATTGAGACACTATTATACTACCAAGGAAATGACTTAGCAAGCATTGAAACCCCCTCAAACTCTCTCAAACTCAAAATTGCCTCAAAACACCATTTTGTGCCATTTCTGACCTTACACATCAAACTCTCAAACCACTCGTGAGTTCTTCCTAAAAACCAATCACAAAGCATCTATATATCATTTAGAATCTAACCAAACACCTGTTTCACTTCTGTAATTCCATCTTCATCATCTTCCATTTTCAAAAATAGAAGCTTACATCTTGACTTCTCCAGCACGATCTAGGAACTCTCAGCTCAAAGCTACTATTGTAATAGCTTCCTGGAGGTTCAAGGAAGCTAACTAGATCATCACAACACCTTGAAAGGTTCTCTAACTCAAAACACGATCTCCATCTTCAAGGCGAGTTTTCTGAACTTCTATCTCTTCATACAAGCATCATTTGGCTTCCATTTTCAATGATAAAATGTAGACATCATAGCCCTAAAACTAACCATGTCCTTAGAATTCATTTATGTTGCCTGAGTAGTGTGAATTTTAAGTTTGAACTTCCTGAAAAATTAGGTCAGGATTTGGTACAATTAAAATTCGTGCTCATCTTTGATCCATTGTTTGAGTTATTTACATATTTGAAATCGTGGTAAAATTTCTAACAAGTTGATGTTTACACTTTTGAGAATGGTTGAGAAACGAGAAAGTTACAGAGTCCTGGTTATGGCATGAGGAAGAAGATGATGTTGTCACTAGAATTTGTTTTATAATATAATTTGATAGTTTTGTATAAACCAACAGATGTATCACCACCCTAGTGGTAGAAAGCGCGCGCGTAAGGCATTACTATAGAAGGTCCTAGGTTCAAGCCCAAGCGAGACCTTTTGTCATTTTTATAACATTTTTTTTGTTTCTTTTTAGTCAAAAACACGCCTGGGCCTCTTTCCTGATGGGCCTGGTCATTTTACTTAATAACACCATCCACTTCACTTTTACCACGTAGGCCCAACAACATTTCTTTTTATTTCTTATTTTCTGATTCCAAAAACAGCTTTGGGCCTAATAGATTGCAAATGTACTTTCTCACCTCCTAATATCATTTCAAACCCCCTGACTTCATATCTTATTTTATTTTTTTAATTTTTCTTTTCTTTTTCTTTATTATTATTTTACCTAATTAAAAACATACAAAAATTTATTTTTATATACTTAGACTAAAAAATTATTATTTTCTCTTTACTTTAATTTATAATTAAAACCCTAGAAAAATTTTTCTTTCTCAAATTTATTAAAACTAATTTATATTTAGGTTTGGATTTATCTTTTAAATTAACTTAGACTATACATTAAAACCTTTTTCTACCAAAAAACCCATAAAAACAAATTTATTTTCTCTTTACATTATCTTTGCATTTTTTGTACATTTTATTACTTCGCACTATAAATTATGTAATTGTCAAAACTTTGTAATATTTAGGGTTTACTTATTTGTCATCCCAATTTGTAATTTGTATCCCAATTCCCCTAAAGCATTGTAATAGCATAGGACATTTACTTTCCACAATTTATCACTTTCCATATTATTGCTAGTAATTAGGATTTTTATGGAAAGACTTAAAATAAAAAAATAGATAACCCTAATTCAAAGACAAATACATGAAAGAAACACACTTCACACACTTGCACCTCTAGGGTTAACCCACACTTGTTGCCTTAGAATAAAACAGTCATGTCCCTCGAATGTGGAATACTTTAGCAAAGACCCTCGATTACAAGATCATAGTCCCTCGATGACTCTTCGATGTTGCCTTCGGTAAACAATCTTAGTCCCTTACGACAAGTTGCTAAGGTATCCTACAATGTTGCCTTATATGACTGTACGATGACCCACGCCTGTCCCTTCACATCCAATGATATGGTTTCTTAGTAACTAATGGTAAGCTAACATTATCTAAATGTGGAGGAAAAGAACAAATACTTTCTTTTGAGTAGGTAGAACGTTCGTAGTTGCTTTCTCACAAACATTTCATAAAAAACATCTTTTCAAACACACCAACACCTTCATGAAATATTTTCAAGAGTCAACACTTTAAATACATTTTCGCCGAAACGAGAATCATTACAAAGTTCTCCTAAACGAAGGCACTTTTCAAAAATACTTTCAAATAAACACAAACACATTTCACAAAGAATTTTCAAAGTGAGCTAGCATTTAAGAGCCCATAGATAACTATAGATGAAAAGGGTGCTAACACCTTCCCTTTTCATAACCTACCCCCGAACTCAAGAAATATTCTCAAAAGGTCTTTCCTGTTCTTTTCACCCTTTCCTTTATTGGATAAAAGAAAAGTCTATGGCGACTCTTGCTATCCGCAATAATTGCGGTCAAACGCAAAACACCCAAGTCAGTTCTCCCACCGTATTACCGAATTGGAGACTCTGCAGGGGACTTGTACTTAAAAGTGGGGTTACCTTAGAGATTAGTTCAAATTTAAATGCTTTCATTGTTTGACTTGCTTGCTTTACTCTTAAAAGGAGGCTTGGGTTTTTTATAGATCCTCTACCCGGATCTGAGAATATTATTAGGTAAGTAGTAATAGATTATGGAGACTGTACGATGTAAACCGATATGGTTGAGATAATAGCTATGTTAGTGTGCCACATTTATTGGTACCAGTATCCTTTGTGTTGAATCAAGGAGAATACGGGGCCACTGTGTGGTGTCATGAAGCACTAACTGACCGTAGAACCTTTAGTTGAATAACTTGGCCATTAGGAAGTAGTGAGATAGCCGGCTTTGAGGAAAGCTGAAGATTGGTTGATATAGATACTATGCTCATTGAGATTGGACTTTCGGGATATTCCGGCTGTATAAAAAGATTGATTATGCTGAGACAATGCCTGATGAAGAAAGATCAATGATATTGAGATTCCCTAGAACTCGTTTACTTTTTATAGGACAGGTTGAACCAACTAAACTTTAAGAGGGTACTTACCTATAAACCCCATGCAATCCTAAACCTAAGGACTTAATTGCTTTGCTTGTATATGATTATTTGTACATAACATCATGACATCTTGCCATAGCATTTACACTAACCATTTCAAGGACCTTGGGATTTATCTTTGTTCTGTTTTGTAGGATATGGATTCCACTCGCAGAAAAACCATCTGAGTCGGCTTCGTAAAGGTGCCTCCTCAACTCAAAGAGTAAGCGTCAAGGTTTCCTGAGGATTCTCCGTTCACCCGAATATATGGTCGACTTCTCAACTTGGCCACCTCAAGCTTTAAAGAGAAAATGGTGGGTGTGCTTTTTCAATTCTTTGATCCTAAACATCATTGTTTCACATTTCCTGATTATCAATTGGTGTATACAATGGAAGAGTTTTCTCAACTATTAGGAGTGCCTATTCTTGATCAAATGCCTTTCACCGGTATAGAGAAAGAGCCCCGACCCGAGGAGATCGCACCGGCCTTACATTTGCAATGATTCGACATTATGGATAATTGGGAAACAATGAGTGGAGTCAAGGGTTTCCTAGCCAAGTTTCTGATAGAAAAAGATCAATAGTTTTAGGACGCCTTAGATTTGCAAGCTTTTGAAGAAGTTTTGGCTCTTCTAATCTACGGGTTGGTAATTTTCCCTAATCCAGACCAACTTATAGATGTGAATGCGGTAAGAATTTCTCTCTCTCGAAACCCGATTCCTACTTTGCTCGGAGACATTTTGCACTCTCTTCACACTCGTACCATGAAGAGAAGAGGGATCCTTATGTGTTTCATACCATTGCTGTCTAGGTGGTTTATTTCGCACCTTCCTCGATCTGTTTTGAAGAATGAACAAGGCTTAGGGTGGTCCCAAAGGATGATGTCACTTTCACACTCGGATATTCATTGGTGTTCCCGATATTTGGAGGATGTTACCATCATTGACCGATGTGGTGAATTCCATAATGTTACACTCTTGGGAATTAGAGGAGGTATTACGTACAACCCTTCTTTGGCTCTACGACAGGTTGGTTACGCTTGAAGGGATGGTTCTTATGAAGCACTTATTCAAGGTATTATGTTCGACTATGAAAGCAATGTCCAAGGTTATCGTTAAAGATTTATACGATATTGGGGCATGGTAAACAAGATTGATATCAAAACTTTAGGGCATAAAAACTCTATTCCTTTGGAGCCTTATCTCAAACGGATGCGAGCTCGCGCTCAAAATATCATGATGCCATATCCAGCCATCTTGCCGATAACTGTGGAGCCTACTATTGAGGGGGATTTTCCTTATACCATATGTTCTACCCCAAAATTTTCTCTCTCATTTATCAACATTTCTCAAAATATATATAATTAGGGTTTTTTACCCTTAATAAAAACAATCTTTTATTTTATTATTAATACATTAAATATCATATTTTTATACACTTAAATTAAATTATTAATACACTTAAATTAAATATCATATTTTCCTTAAATTTCCACATTTTTATTATTTATTTTATTTTATTTTGATACAATATTTAATTTATTAGGTTTACTATATTTATTTTCTCAAATAAAGAACTTGTAAATAACATATAAAAATATTATATTTTTATTTTTATTATTTATACTTAAATAATATTTTTTCTAATATATTTTTATTTTTTGACATTTGTATATATTTCATTATTTTATTTTATTGTACATAAGTAATATATATATATATATATATATATATATATATATATATATATATATATATATATATATATATATATATATATATATATATATATATATATATATATATATATATATATATATATATATATATATATATATATATATATATATATATATATATATATATATATATATATATATATATATATATATATATATATATATATATATATATATATATATATATATATATATATATATATTATATATATATATATATATATATATATATATATATATATATATATATATATATATATATATATATATATTATATATATATATATATATATATATATATATATATATATATATATATATATATATATATATATATATATATATATATATATATATATATATATATATATATATATATATATATATATATATATATATATATATATATATATATATATAATTAGGGTTTTTTACCCTTAATAAAAACAATCTTTTATTTTATTATTAATACATTAAATATCATATTTTTATACACTTAAAAATAAACAAAAAAACATTTTTTACATACTTATAATATTTTTTCATATTTATATTTAACTTGCTTATTTAAACATGGTTTATTTATCATTTGAGCAAAGAGATTCAATTTGGTTGTAATAACTTAGGATTTTAATTTTTTGCAAAATAATCCGATATTCAAAATTGTATCCCTCTCCCCATATCAATGTTGTAATAGTCTAGATTACTTTTACGCACTTATGCTTTCAAATATGCCATGATAGAGATTAGGGTTTGTATGCAATATCCAAAATCAAAACAAATAGCTAGACCTAATACAAGACATAAAAGCATGCAAATTGACAACACAATGCACACATGCACCTCTAGGGTTTCATCCATTTGTTGCCTTTAAAATGGCCATGTTATGCATGTTGAGTATCTTGGCAAAACAAAAACAAAACAAAAGATCATAGTCCCTCGATGATTCTATCTTGGTTGCCTATACAATATGATCTAGTCCCTAAAAAAATTGCTAAGATACCTAGCACAATTGCTATCATGGTCTATACGATGACCCGCGCCTGTCCCGTTTAACATCCTAATACAAGGTTGTTCACCAAATGCAATGGTGAAACAACACTATCAAAAGGGTTAAAAACATATAGGAAAGATCTTTGAGTAAAATAGGGTAGATAACTCTTAGTTACTTGACCAAACTTGCAAAACATCCTTGCCATTTTCAAAACACATTTCACAACACAATTTCAAAACATTTCCCAAATCAAACTTTCAAAACATTTAAATCTTTTCCATAGACAAAACACCTTTGTATACATTCAAACAAGAATCATTACAAAGGTTGCCACAATGATGGCCTCTTTTCAAAACATCTTTTAAGACCATACACAAAGCACCATTTCAATCAATTGAAAAGCAAAAGCAAGTGATCTAAACAAGTAACTAAGAGCCCATGGATAACCATGGATGAAAAGGGTGCTTTCACCTTCCCTTTTCATAATCTACTCCCCGAACCCAAGAAAACATCTCAAAGGTCTTTCCTGTGCTTTTTGACCTTTCCTTAGGATAAAATAAAAAGTCGGTGGCGACTCTTGCTAAACCGAAACATTTGCAAACACAAACGCAAAATCCCAAGTCAGTTATCCCACTGTATCACACCATCCTTCATCCCGATATGCCTACTACTCTCGAGGAGTTGCAAAAGTCATGGATTCAACTCAAAGGGGAACGTGACATCTTTGAAGCTAAATTCTACGCAAGTGATAAGGATCTAACGAAACAACTTCACAATGAGTAAAGCCTTAATGTCTACATCATACCAAAGAGGAAGCCTCCATGGGAGACTTAGGAGTTTATATTATTGTTGTGTCTTTGAGACCTTTTATTTTCATTGTAAAGCCTAAAAATGAAAATTGTAAATTTGGAATTTACTAATGAAATATTTGCTTCTGTTTAGTTTATAAAATTTAAATCTTCTAAGATCCTTGAAAACATTGCATACACATAACATGCATCATATTATAAGCAGGTTTTTCGACACAGGTTTCCTCATCTTTCTATTGTTTATTTCAGTATAAGATGGATCTCAAGAAAACTGTCAAGGACTTGCAGACTCAACATTCTCAATTCCAAGAGACTCTGCTCAATTTAGCAAAGAGGCAGCAAGAAATGATGGAACTTCTTATCACGAAGAAGAAGACCAAGAAGAAAGCCGTAATCCACATGGGGAAGAGGTTCAAAGGCCATGATAGACAAGTTCAAATTAAAGAGGACTCCTCCGAGGAGGATGAAAATCAAGAGGAAGATGCTAGAAGCACTCGTGCTGGGGGTGGAAACAATCAAATCTCTGAAGACGAGGATTATTCTGATGAGCAATACCCACCGGTCGATGACAAATATAAGCAACTAGAAGATAGACTAAAAGCTGTAGAGATCTAAGTTGTGTCTGGATTAGACTTTGGAGACTTAGGTTTTGTTCCTGGGGTGGTCATTCCCCATAAGTTCAAGATCTCAATTTTTTCCAAGTATGATGTGTATCATGTCCGAAGCTTCATCTAAGATCATATGTCCAAATAATTCAGCTGCATATCACTGATAGGAAACTATGGGTGGACTTTTTTCAAGAAATTCTGTCTGGAACACAGTTGGATTGGTTTTACCAATTGGAAGGGACCAATATCCATACTTCGGAGGATTTAGCTGCTTCCTTTTACCGCCAATATCAATATAACGCTGATCTTGCACCAACTAGGGTGCAACTACAAGACATGACCATGGGTTCAAGTGAGGGCTTCAAGGAATACACTCAAAAATAGAGAGACTTGGCTGGCATGATGCAACCAACTTTAACTGATATAAAGTTGGTAGACATGTTTATGGGAACACTGACTAGTCCATTTTTCAACTTGCTGATTGGAAGTTCATCATTCAGATTTACTGAGTTGATCCTAACTGGTGAGAGGGTTGAAAGCGGGATTAAAAGTGGGACGATACCCATGGCCTCCACCTCAAATGATGTGAAAAAACCATCTATTGGTAAAAAAGAGACTAATGCTTTGTATGGATCAAGAAGCTGTGCTAGGAATGACCGTCATCATTCAGTAGGGGCAATATTGATTTCCAGTCTAACTCCAACTCAACGACCACGTCAAAAAAGTAACCAACAAAGGCCATATGCCCAAAGAAGACAATTTACTAGAAATATGCAACTATCTCAAGCTCTGCAACACATATTAAAAGCTGATTTGGTGACTTTGTGAGATCTCCCTTCTAACCCTAACACAACTTCTCCAAAATATAACCCCAATGCAAAATGTGCATACTACTCCAATAGTCCCAGACATGATACTAATGATTGTTGGTATTTAAAGAACAACATTCAAGACCTGATTGACAACAAGACAATTGAATTCGACCCTCCACCAACTCCCAAGTAATCACCGCACCCATGCCTAGTAACGGTAAGGGTGTCAGTGCAATTGAAGATGCCTCTTTTGTTTCCTCTGTCAATGATTTAACCACTCCTTTGAAGAATGTTAAAAAGAATTTGTTGAAAGCCAATGTATTCCCAGGCTGCTTTGAAGACTGTTACCACTATGCTGTACAAATTAATGGTTATGAATGGCTGAAGAAAGGTGTCTAACACCTGATTAATAGCCATGAGATTCTATTTTAAAAAAACTCCATCTGTGAAAAGTTTGACCGAAAATTTATCTCAAGAGTTTGAAGACGTGTCCATCATTACTATCTCAAAAAATCCTATTAGAATCACCTCCAAAGGTCCTATTAGGATTTCCTCTGAACCAAGGATAGCTCCGCTGATTATCACCACACTGGGGCCAATCCCATACTCTTCTAATAAGGTTGATCCCTAGAACTAGGCGGAAGTGTATTATCATGGTATCAAAAACTATTCATGGATTGATGAATATGAAACTTCTGACATTACAAACACTGTGGATCAAGTAAAGTTACTAGGACATGGAGGATTTTCTCTCCAGAGATTTCACCTCCGACAACCACCACTACACCCATTCGTATTACTGCTGTTAAACATGTTGCTGATGCTTGAGGAAAGAAAAAAATGACCGAGCCTTCCCAGATGGAGGAATCTACAAAAGATATCACCATTGAGGACCCATCTACCCAAGCGATAGAGGAGATTTTAAAAATTATACAAAAAGTGATTACAAGATAGTGGAACAGTTGGGGCAGACACCCTTAAAGATTTCCATGTTATCTTTGTTGCTATGCTCTGAGGCACATGCTCAAGCCCTGTTAAGATTCCTGAAAAATGCACACGTCCCACAAGAAACTACCGTCGACCAATTTGAAAATTTTGTAGCAAGCCTGACTTCCGACAATGGTTTGGGATTTTCGGATGCAGATTTGACCTCGACGGGGAAGAATCATAATAAAGCTCTACATATTTCCATCGAGTGTAAGGGCACCACTTTAGCACATGTGTTAGTAGATACTGGGTCCTCCCTCAATGTTTTACCAAAGGGGGCTCTGGACAGATTGGACTATGAAGGGTTGGTGCTGAAACCGAGTGACATTGTGGTAACAGCTTTTGATGGGTCGAAAAGGATGGTCCATGGAGAGGTTGATCTCCCTATCAAGGTTGGGTCGCAAGTCTTCAACTCAAAATTATATGTGATGGATATCCGTCTGGCTTACTCTTGTTTACTTGGACGCCCATGGATTCATGGGGCGGGTGCAGTTACTTTCACATTGCACCAAAATTTGAAATATCCAGTAAAGGGGAAGATTGTCACGGTATGCAGAGAAGAAGAATTCATGGTTAGCCATTTAAATTCTTTCAAATATGTTGAAATGGATTGTGAGTTTGTTGAGACCCTCTATCAGGCATTTGAAGTGGTCCCTCCCATGGTTACTGTTTCCAAGACCCCTCCTTCCACTCCCAAAGCTGCTAAAAGATACACCAAGGATGGCCTCTCTCAAAGATGCTCGTGCTATTGTTGAAGATGGAGGTTGCACCATTTGGGGGTAACTTCCTGATATCCCATACAAGTCAGACAAGTTTGCGTTGGGCTTCATCTCCAAGGCTCAAAAAGAAGTTCGACGTGCTCGTGTGGGGAAAGCACCTCTCCCATATTAGCAATAATGAGGTTAATGCTCTTGGAGACTCTAACAGTGATAGTGACTGGGACGATTGGATCTACCCAACTGCTAATGGAGGACTCAACAACTGGAAGACCAAATATTTCATCTCCATCTCCTTTAGCCAGGTGTAATTGCCATTTCTTGTTTTTATTACTTTGAGAAATTTGTCTGTAATTTCCATTAAAACAATGACTTTAAACCATGTGCCTTGCCTGGGGCACAATGGTCTATTTGTTAAGGGTTTGTCATTTGCATATGCCATATGCTCATTTTAATGAAAAAAAATTGGACTATTTCCCATTCAAATTTTGCGCTCCTTGTCTTTCTTTACTTTACTGCATTTTCAAAAATAACCATGTGACCTTACATACACACGCACACACTTGCAAATCTACATCCACTCCAGATCTTATTGACAACAATTATGCTATTGCCATCTATGACTTCGAAAATCCAATCTATCAAGCCAAAGAATAAGGTGAAGAAGACCGTGAGATAGCTAGGGAACTCTCTAGACTCCTAAGCCAAGAGGAAAAGTCCATTCAACCGCACGAAGAGCCTGTTGAAGTGATAAACCTAGGTACTAAGGCAGATAGGAAAGAAGTCAAGATTGGCGCTAACCTGGAAGATAGTGTCAAGAGAAGATTGGTTCAGATGTTGCACGACTATGTTGAGGTATTTACTTGGTCATATGAAGATATGCTAGGACTTGATACTGACATTGTGATTCAACGATTGCCGATGAAGGAAGGTTGTGCTCTGATCAAACAAAAGGTTTACCGCATGAGGCCAGACATGTCTGAGAATATCAAGGCTGAGGTAACGAAACAATTCAATGTAGGTTTTCTGGAAGTGACATCATATCCCCAATGGGTTGCAAATGTGGTCCCAGTGCCAAGGAAAGACGGAAAGGTCAGTATGTGTATAGACTATAGGGATTTGAATAGAGCAAGCCCCAAATATAATTTTCCTCTACCACATATTGATGTCTTGGTTGACAACACTGCTAAACATAAAATGTTCTCCTTCATGGACGGTTTCTCCGAATATAACCAAATCAAAATGGCGCCCAAAGACACGGAGAAAACCACTTTTGTTACACAGTGGGGAACTTTTTTCTATAAGGTCATGCCGTTTGGACTGAAGAATACATGCACAACTTATCAATGGGCTATGGTGGCTTTGTTTCATGACATGATTCATCATGAGATAGAAGTCTATGTTGATGACATGATAGCAAGATCACAAACTGAGGAAGAGCACCTTGATCACTTACACAAGCTATTTGAAAGTTTGAAGAAATACAAGCTGAGGTTGAGCCCCAAGAAATGCACCGTCGGGGTGAGGTCTGGAAAACTCCTAGGCTTCGTCGTTAGTGGAAAAGGTATTGAAGTTGATCCTGCAAAAGTCAAAGCCATACAAGAGATGCTTGTTCCCTGTACTGAGTAGGAGGTCATGGGTTTCTTAGGTCAACTCAACTATATCGCCCGATTCATTTCTCACTTAACTTCTACTTGTGAACCAATCTTAAAACTGTTGAAGAAAGATCAATTAGTCAGATGGAATGACGACTACCAAACAACTTTTGACAAGATCAAGGAGTATTTGCAAGAACCTCTAATCCTAATGCCTCTAGTTGAAGGAAGACCTCTGATTATGTACATGGCTGTGTTAGAGAATTCAATGGGGTGTGTGTTGGGCCAACATGATGAGTCTGATCAAAAAGAGCATGCAATATACTACATTAGAAAAAAGTTTACCGACTGTGAAACAAGATATTCACTTCTCAAGAAAACTTGCTGCACTTTGGCATGGTCTGCTCGCCGACTGGGACATTATACGTTGACTCATACCACTTTATTGATCTCTAAGATGGATCCCATCAAGTACATCTTCGAGAAGCCAACTCTCTCCGGACGAATAACAAGATGGCAAATGATCTTGACCGAATATGACATCCAAAAAACTACATAAAAATCTATCAAAGGAAGTATAATGGCGGATCATTTAGCCCATCAAGATGTTGATGACTATCAATCCATGAATTTTGAATTCTTGGACGAGAATATCATGCTGATAATCGACTGCGGAAAGCCTGGACTGTATGGAGGACCTGGACAAGGATCCCGATGGACTATGGTTTTTGATGGAGCTTCCAATTCACTGGGTAACTGAATTGGTGTTGTGATCATTTTTTCCGAAGATTTCAAGACACCTTTCACTGCCAGACTCTGCTTTGACTGCACAAACAACATGGCCGAGTATGAGGCATGCATCTTGGGTCTTAAGTCTACTATTGACCTAAGAATCAAATTCTTGAGCATGTACAGAGACTCAAGTCTAGTTATCAATCAAGTTAAGGGAGAGTGGGATACCAAACATCTAAAAACGATTTCTTACAAAGAATTTATGCTCAGCTTGATCCCTTACTTCGAAGAGGTACCCTTGAAACATATCTCGAGGGAAGAAAATTAGTTGGTAAATGCCTTAGAAACTATGTCATCTATGTTTAAGGTCAATTGGGACAATGAAGATCCCAGAATTACTATTGAAATATTCAACAAACCGATGCACTATTGGGAGATTGACACTGATGAGGAAAAGCCTTGGTTCTATGAGGTGAAAAGGTACCTTGAAGCACAATAATATCTTGAGGGAGCTTCAATCAATGACAAGAAATTCATGCAGAGGTTCTCTGCCAAGTTCTTCCTGAGTAATGGGATTTTGTACAAACGTAACCATGATTCAACTCTGCTCTGTTGTATGGATAAGAAAGAAGCAGAGAAGATCATGGAGGACATGCATGCCGGTATCTTCGGAACTCACTCTAGTGGACACACTATGACCAAGAAAATTCTGAAGGCTGGTTACTATTGGTCAACAATGGAAACTGATTTCCACCACCATTCGAGGACTTGCCATAAGTGTCAGATTTATGATAACAAGGTTCATGTGCCTATAATACCTTTAATGTTATGACTGCTCCGTGGCCATTTGCAATGTGGGGAATTGACATGATCGGGGAAATCAAGCCCACTGAATCGAATGGACATCGTTTCATCCTCCTCGCCACCGACTACTTTACAAAGTGGGTTGAAGCAACTTCATTTGCCTCAGTCACCAAGAATGTTGTAGCCCAATTTATCAAGCATAACCTCATCTGTCGGTACGACATCCCTGAGAGGATTATCACTGATAACGACACCAATCTCAATAATGCAATGATCACTAAACTCTGCATGCAGTTCAATATTAAGCATCATAACTCTTCTCCATATAGAACTAATATGAATGGTGCAGTAGAAGCTGTCAACAAAAACATAAGGAAGATTGTGAAAAAGATGGTGGTGACCTATAAAGACTGGCATAAGATGCTACCATTTTCTCTTCATGGCTACCATACCTTGGCATGAACATCAACTGGGGCAACCCCGTTCTCTTTAGTCTATGGTATGGAAGCCGTCCTTCCTATCGAAGTTCAGATTCCTTCCTTAAGGATTATGAAAGAAGAAAACTTAGGTGAGGACGAATGGATTCAGACTAGGTTGGATCACTTGAACTTAATTGATGAAAAGAGGTTGGCTGTTGTCTGTCTTGGTCAAATGTATCAAAAGCACATGATCAAGGAATTTAACAAGAAGATCAAGCCTCGAGTATATTAGACTGGAGACTTGGTAATAAAGCGCATCATTCTACCACAAGGCAATACCAGGGGAAAATGGACTCCCACCTACGAAGGGCCATTTGTTGTTAATAAAGTATTCTCTGGTGGTGCTATGATGCTAACCACTAAGGACAGTGAAGATTTCCCGCATCCTTTGAATGTAGACACAGTCAAAAAATACTACGCATAAGAACGACCCGCTAGGTTGACATGCCTAGGCAAAAATAAGGGCATACCGGCGAAGTAAAAAGGTTTAGGCAAAAGTTAGGGATATATACAAAAAATTGTACACCCGGCAAGTCGAAAACCCACAAGGGCGGATTGGGAAAAAAAGGGTATCCTGGTGGGCTGAAAAATCGAAAGGGAGGTCCAGGAAAAAGTTAGGGATTAAAGCGTATGACTATGTCCCGTTGGATCACTACATCCAGGTTTATTACCAAGTTCAAAGCTCAAACGGTACAAGAGTCAATTCAATCAACTTCTTCTGACAGCAAGGGATGATATTTGAGGACATAAGGGAAATAGTAGAGTCGGAACCCAATGAGATCACTTCCAAATGGCTATATATATTTCCACTTTGTATTCTTTCATTTCAAGATGACTTCCTCTTACTAGGACTTCAGTCTTTTTGTACAAAAAATATCCATTTATAGGAAAATTATCAATACAAATATACTTTAAAGTGCAAACTTTTGATTTTTCTGTTTTGATTGCAAAAACGTCCAATGACTAAAATTAAAATGAACATATGCATTTGAACATAATTAACTATTAACAAATAAGAACATGAATAAATACTTACTCAAGGAGCCAGGGTAACACTAACGCTATCCATAAATCCCCATAGAGTAAATTCATACAATTTCCTTTCGGAGTTCCAATCAGCATATCTCCCGAAAATTTTCTTCCCCAGCCAAGTTTTGCTTTCCAAAAATGGAAAAGAAACCTTGCAAATGTTCTTCCACAAAAGAATCCATTTCCCCAATAAGGTCACCAGATTACTTTCATCACCAGGGTTTATCTCCCCAACAAACTACAATATCCCCAACTTGAGTCTATTCCTCCGACTATTACAAATCACTAACAAAACCCCTCTCCGCCAGTTAGAGTTGATACTACCCCCAGAAAGTTGTTGCAAAGACTAGAATCTGACCAGATACTAGTTATCTTTATCCTCCCCAGACAATCAAGAAGTTTATCATAAGAATTAAATTCCCCAGTAGAAGCAATGAATGACTAAGGTACCTGAACTCTACTCCCCAAGCAGAAATCAACATTCCCCGCAGAGTTTCCTCATAACAGCAAACACGAATCTCCAAGCGGAAGTATTCTAGACAATTGAAGATACATATACTCTTCGTCCCTAGTAGTAGTCCGGGATTTAGCTTCCCAAAATTCCCCAGCAATAGTCCAAGATTTAGCTTCCCAAAAAAACGAAGATATGCTTCAAAAAACATTCATACATCATAACATATGCATAAGAAACACATATAGCACAATCTCATTTATTTTAAGAGCATCATTACACAATTCATTTCATACATCATGACATTGCATACAACTAATTCTTTACCTTTTCAGAAAAGATCAATCGCCAAGTTGAATACCATCAACAACGAACATTTCCATTCAAGACCTCTGCTGGTTCAGTTTAAACCGACCAATGATTTATTCTAATTCCATTCTGGTAGACGCTTTCTCTGGTTCAGTTAAATCGCTCCTAAGAATTATGGTGATTCATATATAGTTAAAGACCATTCAAGACCACTGCTGGTTCAGTTTAAATTGACCAATGATTTATCCTGATTTCGTTTCGGTAGATGCTTTCTTTGGTTCAGTTAAATTGCTCCTAAGATTATGCTGTTTCGTTATCCAGTTAAAGAACATTCAAGACCTCTGCTGATTTAGTTTAAATCGACCAATAATTTATCCCGATTCTGTTCCGGTAGACTCTTTCTATGGTTCAGTTAAATCGCTCCTAAGAGTTATGCTGATTTGTTATCCAGTTAAATACCATTCAAAACCTCTGCTGGTTTAGTTTAAATCGACCAATGATTTATCCTGATTCAATTCTGGTAGACTCTTTCTCTAGTTCAGTTAAATAGCTCCTAAGATTTATGCTGATTTGTTATCCCATTAAAGACCATTTAGGACCTCTTCTGGTTCAGTTTAAATCGACCAATGATTTAACTTTATTTGTTTATGGTAGACACTTTTCTCTGGTTCAGTTAAATCGACCCTAAGATTTATTCTGATTCTTATCCAATCAAAAACAAATACAGACATCTATTGTTTCAGTATAAATCGAGCAAAGATTTATTATGATATTTCTTCCAATCTCTAAGCCCATCTCCAATAACTCTCCATCATCTCTCCGAATGGCATCTTTAAGCCTATTCCCAACTATCAACCAACAGCCTTACTCTGTGCATCAGCGAGTGCAAATTTCTAGGCACTCTAGTGTTCAATCATCTTCCACCTTCAAGTTACGAATGACGAGCATGCCAATCTAACTCTTAATGTTTAAGAAGATTGAACAGGGGCAGCTATTGTACCCCAAAATTTTCCCTCCCTTTTTCTCAAGACATTTCTCACAAAGTTCTTCAATGGCTCAAGCTTGCACAAGTGTTGACTAAGCCAAATCACCTCCTAGCACTGAGGCCATAAAATAGGATTTTGATTTTCACAAGGACAATTGGAATTTTAAAGCTTCAAATGACTTTCATGGTTCATTATAGACCTCCAAGAGTACTCATGCCAAGTTTCAAGTCTTGGATCACAAATTTGCTTAGTCAATTGATTAGATAACTAAAAATCAGCTATATTGGGTAAAGAGTCAACTGTGGTCAACCCACAGTCAAACTTCAAGATTTTTGGACAATGTTAACATTTTGAAGTCATATTCATCAATTGATCAAATCTGGATCATAATTCCTCAAGAAAAGTGTCTAAATCATCAAAGGGGGGCAAAATGGTCAAAATTAGGGTTTTGACTGTAATTAACTGATCAATGACTTTTGACCTAATACATGATCTAATGATTTGAAGAACAATCTCAAGGGTTCCAATACAACATGTTGACCTAATTTCATGGCACAAATCATCTTTTAGGATCAATGGTTTGATAGTTGAAATTTGGTCAACTGGTGAGAAAAGTCATCTGATACACCAAAAGTCAAACTTTGACTTTTTAGTCAAAATTGAGTTTCAAAAGTCAAGATTCATCAAGACATTCAAAAATATGAAGCTTGGTCATCAAGAAACAAGAAAGTCATTAAAAATTCAAACTTTTTAAGACTTAGAAAAATTCCTAAGTGTTTTAAACGTGATAATTTCACTACTTCATGAAATTTTTTTCACCAAGATACAAAATGATTCAAAGAAAACTTTCAACATGAAAGTTGTAGATCTTAATGATATCTATAACTTTGCTTTTCTGATCAAGTCCTAGAAGTGCTTGGTTTTGAGTTATAAATTCATAAAGTCATGATCTCTTTCTAAAAACACTTAGTAAATTTTTTGACAAGTTTAGGAAGATTTTTGACTTAACTTCATGGCCATTTTTCATATAGTTCCAAGTTGATTTATCCAAAATGGAAAGCATGAATGTTGTAGAAAATCGTTCAAGCTTTCCAAAATGTCCAATAACTTGAAGTGATCATGCTTGATCAAAGAGAATCGAAGACAAGAAGTTGGGCATCCATTCTTGAATTACAAGTCATTTTTATAATGAACACTTAGCCAAAACCCTAACCTATGTTGCATAATCTTACTTTGCAGGCTTCTAAATTGTGTTTCACTCCCTAACTAATTAATTACACAAAATATTGAGCCATTGTCCAAGCATTTGAGCCATTATCCAAGTTGCATTTCCATTTATGGCAAAAAGGCACCATTGCCATTCTTGAAAAGTATCTTTAATCACAAAGTCAACTTGCATTGAGATTTGAACTTGTTCCTTATGCACAAGATTCATATACAAAGCCAAATAAACATGTTTAAAGTTTGTAACCACCCTAGATAGCCTTGTACCATGCCTTGGAAAGATGTTTGTCAAGCTTTCTTAAAAAACAAGCCAAAGATACATAACATGTGAACCTTTGATTCTGACCAGCTCAAGCCTTCAAACCTCTTCCTATAAATTGAGACACTATTATGCAACCAAGGACACAATTTATCCAGCATTGAAACTCCCTCAAACTTTCTCAAACTGAATTGCCTAAAAACACCATTTTTGTGCCATTTCTGACCTTACACTTCAAACTCTCAAACCACTGGTGCGTTCTTCCTCAAAACCAATCACAAAGAATCTATATATAATTTAGAAGCTAACCAAACACCTGTTACACTTCTGTAATTCCATCTTCATCATCCTCCATTTTCAAAAATAGAAGCTTGCATCTTGACTTCTTCAACACGATTCAGGAACTCTCAGCTCAAAGTAACTATTGTAATAGCTTCCTGGAGGTTCAAGGAAGCTAACCAGATCATCACAACACCTTGAAAGGTTCTCTAACTCAAAACATGATCTCCATCTTCAAGATGAGTTTTCTGAACTTCTATCTCTTCATACAAGCATCATTTGACTTCCATTTTCAAAGATAAAATGTAGACATCATAGCCCTAAAACTAACCATGTCCTTAGAATTCATTTATGTTGCTTGAGTAGTGTGAATTTTGAGTTTCAACTTCCTGAAAAATTAGGTCAGGATTTGGTACCTGTTAAAATTCGTGCTCATCTTTGATCCATTGTTTAAGTTATTCACATATTTGAAATCATGGTAAAATTTCTAACAAGTTTGATGTTTACACTTTTGAGAATGGTTGAGAAATGAGAAAGTTACAGAGTTTTGGTTATGGCGAGAGGAAGAAGATGAAGTTGTCACTAGAACTTGTTTTATAATATAATGTGATGGTTTTGTATAAACCAACGTATGTATCACCACCCCAATGGTAGAAAGCGCGCGCGTAAGGAATTACTATATAAGGTTTTTGGTTCGAGCCCCAACGAGACCTTTTGTCATTTTTACAACATTTTTTTGTTTCTTTTTGTTCAAAAACGCGCCTAGGCCTCTTTCCTGATGGGCCTGATCATTTTACTCAATAACACCCTTTACTTCACTTTTACCACGCAGGCCCAACAACATTTCTTTTTATTTCTTATTTTTTGATTCCAAAAACAACTTTGGGCCTAATAAATTCCAAACGTACTTTCTAACTTCCTAATCTCTTTTCAAATCCCCCTGACTTCATATCTAATTTTAATTTCATTTTGTTTTTCTTTTGTTTTTCTTTATTATTATTTTACCTAATTAAAAAAAATACAAAAATATAATTTTATATACTTAGACTAAAAAAATGTTATTTTCTCTTTACTTTATTTTATAATAAAAACCCTAGAAACATTTTTCTTTCTCAAATTAATTAAAACTAATTTAGATTTAGGTTTTAATTTATCTTTTAAATTAACTTAGACTATACATTAAAACCTTTTTCTACCAAAAATCCCATAAAAACAAATTTCTTTTCTCTTTACATTATCTTTGCTTTTTTTTTGTACATTTTATTATTTCTCACTATAAATTATGTAATTGTCAAAGGTTTATAATAGTTAGGGTTTACTTATTTGTAACCCCCATTTGTAATTTGTATCTCCATTCCCCTAAAGCATTTTAACATCGTAGGACATTTACTTTCGGCAATTTATCGCTTTCCATATTATTGCTAGTAATTAGGGTTTGTATGGCAAGACTTAAAATCAAACAATAGATAACCCTAATTCAAATACAAATACATAAAAACAACACACTTCGCACACTTGCACCTCTAGGGTTTACCCACACTTGTTTCCTTAGAATAAAACAATCACATCCCTCGATGACCCTTCGACGTTGCCTTTGGTAAATGATCTAACTAATGGTAAGATAACATTATCTAAAGGAGAAGGAAAAGAACAAATACTTTCTTTTGAGTAGGTAGAACGTTCGTAGTTGCTTGCTCACAAACATTTCAAAACAAACAACTTTTCAAACACACAAACACCTTCATGAAATATTTTCAAGAGTCAATGCTTTATATACATTTTAGCCGAAATGAGAATCATTACAAATTTCACCTAAACGAAGACACTTTTCAAAAATACTTTCAAAAAAACACAAACACAACCTAAACGAAGACACTTTTCAAAAATACTTTCAAAAAAACACAAACACATTTCACAAAGCATTTTCAAAGTGAGCTAGCAACTAAGAGCCCGTAGATAACTACAGATGAAAAGGGTGCTAACACCTTCCCTTTTCATAACCTACCCCCGAACTCAAGAAAAATTCTCAAAAGGTGTTTCCTATTCTTTTCACCCTTTCCTTTATTGGATAAAAGAAAAGTCGGTGGCGACTCTTGCTATTTCCAACAATATCGATCAAACGCAAAACACCAAAATCAGTTCTCCCACCGTATTACAGCGTGGGTTGAACACCCACCCTATGCAGTTTCTTTTTCTATTTTTGTCTTAACCTAATTTCTTTCCTTTTTCTCTTTTCTAACCCTACTTTTTTAATTTACCAATTATTAAACTATCCTAAATTTTTTACTAATAAATTAGGATTAGGTTTTTAAACTAATTTTTAATTTTCATGATATATTGAATTAATTAACACTTTTCTTAATATTAAAATTAATTAGAATTAGGATTCTTTTAATCAATAATCAAATTTTGATATATTTTTTATTTATTAATTATTAGGCTAATTAATATTTTCTTAAATATTAAAATCAATTAGAATTTAGGTTTTAATTACTATTATCATTTAAATTATTTTCTATAAAAATACAAAAATACAAACTTAGGTTTTATAACATTCAAACATTTTTCTAAACATTTTATTATTTCTTTTTGCTATTTATTTTCTTAGAAAAGTGTAATAGTTTCACTCTTTAATTGTAATAGCTTAGATTTATTTTCTCACACTTTTTCTCTAATATGTATCTGCTCACAGGATGTAATAGTTTTAGGGTTTACTTCCCGCATTTTCCTACTTATGTAACTGCCCCAAAATCCTGTAATAGCTTAGGTCTTTACATTCCTCACTTTACTTTTCCTGCTATATTTTATACTACTAGTAACTAGGGTTTTTATGACAAGACTAAAATCAATCGATAGAAAACCCTAATTCAAAATAAATATAATTGAACTGGATACACTTTTCGCACTCACACCTCTAGGATAACCTCTCTTGTTGCCTTAAAATAATGGTCATGTCCCTCGAAAATATGGATACCTTAGCAAAAGACCCTCGATCAAATCATCATTGTCTCTTTCTGTAGCGGTGAAAATCGGAGATCGAGCTATTAATTAACTCGACTCACAAAAGAAAGAGTCGCCACCCGCGCTTTATTATTTCCAAGGGAAAAGGGAAAAGAGCGAAATAAAACCCTAAAACATGCAATGTAAAATAATACTTAAAAGTAATAAAAAATATAATGCGTTTTTTGAAAGAGATCGAGAGTTCGGGGGGTGGTTATGCAATGGGAAGGTATTAGCACCCAATGCATCTGCGGTACTCTGCAGGAACCTTTTGAAATATCTGTTTTTGGTTTAAATTGTTTGTTATATACAAGGGTGTATTTATCTACAACTATGTTTGCTTAAAGGGAAAAAAATGAGTTTTTATTATTGCGTTCGTGAGGGTTTCGCGACCCTTTTCCTACGTATCCAATGAAGGAATTGAAACACCGTAGTTCCTCTAGAAAAAAGTTGATTTGTTTGTGTTTTTTAGTGGGCGACATTATCGCATGCATTCTTACAATAGGCACGGCCGGTATCGCGGTAGAACGGAGATAACATGCCCTTTGGGGGGAGTTTTGATTTGTCGAGTGTTTTTGTATGTTTTAAAGTATATTCAAGTAAGGATTAAAGAGTGTTTTTTTTTGGATTTTTTGGTTTGTTTACTTGTTGATTTTATCTTGCCTAATTACTAGCATTTGTACAAAGTAAATAAAAATGCAGAAAGATAAAAACCTACGCTATTACAAACATATCAAAAGGCATAAAAAATAAGAAGGAAAAGAAAAAAAGTAAGAAAAATGGGTGTCTTTCGACCCAGGCAGTAGCAGTCTTCGATTTGCATTCTGCTAGCCTCCTTCGATTGGGGCTAGCAACAGCAAAGTCACGTCTTTCGATTGGGCCTTGGCAGGGGCGAGGTCCTGTACTTCGATTGGAAGTTCTCACCAGTGAGGTTCTGTCCTTCGATTGGGCTGGAAGTCAGTGTATGGCGAAGTATTCTGGTTCTGCCTTGTTGCCTTCTTCAACTGGGAGTTGAAAGCAGTGATGGAATGTCTTTCGATTGGACATGGTTTGCCTCCTGGTTGTCTCTTTCGTTCGACCTGGAGAAAAAGGGTAGAAGCCAGAAGCTTCGTTTCCTATTCCTGTTTCCTGTTTCTTTCATTTCAAACATTAAATGACAACATGGCCTGAGGCCATGCTAGTATTTATCTTTCAAACAGTTTAATAATTAAAGCTAGTTCAGGTAAACAGAAAGCAAAACGAAAGGGTTAACTTTTAAAACATGTTAACAGGGTGGAAACGAAAGGAACAAATATGTACATGCTTGAAACGAACAAAAGTATTATTTACATGTTATGAAACGAAAAGTTAAAAGGTAAGAATAACTTACCTTGCTTCAGGCCTTGAATGGATGAGGGGCCTTGAGTGGTGGCCCTAGATGCTGGATTCGACAGAGGGGGCCAACAGGCTATCCTGGGAGCGCTGGATTTAAAGGAAAAGAAAAAGCAAGTGTGATGCTTCTTTGATTTGAAAGAGACTGAAGTGTGGTTGTTCTTCAGAATCGAAGGAAGTAAGTGTTTGGGGATTCTGGGTTTGTTCTCACAAGTATTGAAGGGACTTGAGAGATTTTTTGTGTTTGAGAAAATTTGGTGTTTTTGAGAATTTTCTGAAGATTTGCTCGCCTGGCCAAAAGGTCCTCTCCTAAAAAAATGTGTTGTAGCCTCTTTATTTATAGGCGAGCTTTGATATGGTTTTGGGGGGAAATCAAATAATATTTTAATTATTTGGGTATACTTCCCCCTTGTTTTCTTCAATGCAGTTCTTGTGCACTCCATTTTTGTGCAAGTACAGGACTGAGACAACGCAGGCTTTTCAGTATTTTGGAGCTTAGTGGCTGGTTGGTGCAGGACTGATGCATAGCAGCACAGCTGGCTTGAGTTTGGTAGTATATGGGACTTTAGTCAACAAACTCTTTGAATACTTCCCCCTTTCATTTCGATCACTTCGACCAGCTTTATGATTACACAAAAATGTTTGTTTCCAAACAATGTGTGCTCTAAGTACGTTGCTTCGAAGGATTTAGTGGTCCAACTTGTGAATCGAATGAGACTGTATTGCCTAATCGAAGCTTGTGGCTGAAGGGAGACTGTACTACCTATCGAAGTTTGTGACTGAAGGGAGACTGTACTGCCCATCGAAGTTTGTAACTGAAGGGAGACTGTATTGCCCAATCGAAGTAGGTGGATCGAAACAAACATATTGCCCAATCGAAAGCCCGTGTTCGAAGGAAGCAATGTTGCCCAATCGAAGCAGGTGGATCGAAAAAAACATATTGACCTATCGAAAGCCCGCGTTCGAAAGAAGCAATGTTGCCTAATCGAAGCATGTTTGCAGGCAGTAAACTTGTCCAATCGAAGCAGGCTTGCAGGCAGTAAACTTGTCCAGATTCGAAGCAGGCTGAATCGAAGGAGACCTGTCAACACATGAAATCAAAGAAACAAAAAAAAACACACATTTCGTGTTTGATTAGAAGTTAGTGATACATAGGCTAAAAATGTTCAAAACACTTGACGATTTCTGCATAATCAATGCTCGAAGGTGAGAGGTTAAAACCAACTGTATTTAGTGACCTTGACCTTTGTATAAAAATGCAAAAATGCAAATGGGATCTTAGGTCAAAAATTGGGGTATGACAGCTGCCCCTATTAAATTTCTTCTATCTGGAGATATGAAGATTGGGATCTTCATTTCGACGAGATTGAAGGGACTTAAATATAGGAAACACAATTTTTGGCCTTAAGATACTGCAATTATGTTTATGATATGACATGAATGCAATGCTATGAATTTTATTGGGAATGACGCCATATGAGACAAACTATGCTGGAGAAACTAAGCACAGTAATCACATAGGGGAAGAGGTTATAACTCAACTGAGGAAACAAGAGTCATAGGATGCAAATGAGAGACTCTTGAATGATTTACATCAGTATTGAGACTGGAAAAGAAATGATTGACATCAGCACTGTGACTGGAAAAGGAAATGATTTACATCAGCACTATGACTGGAAAAGGAAATGATTGACATCAGTACTGAGACTGGAAAATGATTGGCATCAGTACTGAGACTGGAAAATGATTAACATCAGTACTGAGACTGGAAATAAACATTTCTGACTTCTGAATTTTACCAAGATATCGCTTGAAAAGGATAAAATACAAATTTCCCCATGGAACTTTTCCGAAGAGGTGTCGTTTGCATTATTGTTGGGGATACACAAGCTGCTCAAATAAAGAGGCTGCCACTTACTTCCTTTCAAAGGTGTCAATAACATACAAGTTGCTCATGAAGAGACTGCCGCTTGCTGTTTTCAAAGGTGACAATAACATGCAAGTTGCTCATGAAGAGACCACCGCTTGCTGTTTTCTCAAAGGTATCAATAACATACAAGTTGCTCATGAAGAGACCGCCGCTTGCTATTTTTCAAGAGAACAATAACACACAAGTTGCTCATGAAGAGACCGCCGCTTGCTGTTTTTTCAAGAGAACAATAACACACAAGTTGCTCATGAAGAGACCGCCGCTTGCTGTTTTCTCAAAGGTATCAATAACATACAAGTTGCTCATGAAGAGACCACCGCTTGCTATTTTTCAAGAGAACAACAACATACAAGTTGCTCATGAAGAGACCGCCGCTTGTTGTTTTTCAAAGATGACAATAACATACAAGTTGCTCATGAAGAGACCTCCGCTTGCTGTTTTCAAGAGAACAATAACACACAAGTTGCTCATGAAGAGACCGCCGCTTGCTGTTTTCTCAAAGGTATCAATAACATACAAGTTGCTCATGAAGAGACCGTCGCTTGTTTTTTTTTTAAGAGAACAATAACACACAAGTTTCTCATGAAGAGACCGCCGCTTGCTGTTTTCTCAAAGGTATCAACAAAGTATCGTGAAGATATTGCTGGAGGTGAGAATCAATAATTTCCTCGGGGATGGACAAACTGCTCATGAAGAGACCGCCATTTGTCATAACATAAAGAAAATTCAGAAATAATCAAACCGCTCAAATAAAGAGTCAGTCGCTTGTTTTCACGTCGATATTCCAGAAGAAGGTTATGATAACACTACTAGGGAATAAAGTTCATCTTCAATGGGGAACCATGAATAAATTCTTCCTGAGGAGACCAAGTATTTACATACGCAAGATTAATGCACTCTTCATCTAGGTTTCACAGCCTAGAGATATCAACAGGGTACCGTTCACAAGAGACAAAGCTCAATCCAGGAATAAACTGGAGAGAAAACAGTCAAACAAGACTCCACCCAATAAGGAAACAACTCAAATGGGGATTTATCCTATCCAGAGATGGAAAAGGAAAGCTAAAGCAAGATTCTTCCACGAGAGTTAACTCAGTGGGTAATTAGAAAGGAGGCGCACATTCTGCTTAAGTTGACACTCTATTTGAGGAGAGGAAATATGATAACCAAAGTATACGGATCAAGAACATAAACAAATATCAATGTGTGTGCATGATGCAGGTGTGAATGAATAAATGAATGTCATGTATATGCTGACAAAACAGACAGGGGAGATAGACTGAAGATGATAAGATATCACAGCACAACCCGACACTCAGCTAATCTCAACAAAATGGTAACATTACTGGAGATAAAAACAAAAGCCATCATTGGAGAAAAGTCCTTTTACAAGGCTTGAATATCTCTGGAGAGGAAGATATTTTCAGGTAGAAAACCCAAAGTCCAGTCTTCTATCGCAAACAATCCATTGGAAGGATAACAACACAAACAATGTTTCAGCTGGAAAAAAGTCTTGCTTAGCTGGAGATACTGGGAACACCACCCTCTGATAATGTGTGCAAACATATCACATATCTTAACAAATTTGGATTGCCCCTGGGACTAATTTTTGATGCCCCAAGTTTACTACTGATAAGCTGCATGTTGCACGACAATTCTTGCGAATAACTTCACTTCTAAAATGCCCCAAGCTATATGGTTGATAAGGAGAAATCGTCTCAAGAGGATTTTACAAAAGACCTGGAATTCACCATGCTCTGGTGTCTTCAAACTCTTAGAGAGATTCATCAAATCTCGACGTGATTGCCCCGGATTGATTGTAGTTGGCACAACAAAGTCTTCAAATTTTGCCCCAAAAGAGTAAACAAGTTGGGAAAGCATTAACTAGGAGAAGCAACATGTTCGTGCTTAAGGTATTCATGTGACATGCCCCCTGATATGATTTTTTCTTGAAATGATTCTCTAATTACTCAATAGAGTTTCAAGCCTTAAAATAATAAACTCATCACTAGTGCTTATATGTGAGCTTCCTTGACATCAAACAAATGTTTTGCAGTTAGAAAAAGTTTATTATGAGAATGAAAATTCTAATGCAACAGTTATGTAAGTCTTGAAGATTTTGAAAAGATATCGCATAAATTTTGCAAGTTAGAGCGCCATTTATTTTTGTGTAGGAAAAGCATATGATACCAACATAACTATTTAGAACATTCATGGGAGTCAGGAACACTATCTCATTGAAGTATGCTTTCACAATAACCTTGCTTCAATTAGGAATTTTGAAGGTTGTAACGTGGCCTGGTTCATGGTTTTTAGAAAAAAGATTTTAAGGCTCAAAATTTATAGGTGCCCACCCATTCTTCATGATGTTCTCCAACCCTATGTTCAGTTAATTCGATATGAGTGTTCATCTCTCAAAAGGATTTTGTGACGGTTAAGGAAACAACGAGGCTTTCGGAGTAGAAACCACCCTTATGTCTTCGTGTTTGTAGTCACCAATTTTTTCTTTGCTGAGGACTTTTCTTTGTATTCCTTTCTTTGCAATTTTTATTTTCCCTAACTTTTGCCTGAACTAATTCTTTTGAATTGATAGTCCAGCGGGATACCTTAATTTTTTCCTAAGCCGCACGTTTTCAAGTTTTCGACTTAGCAGGCTTTTTCTTTTTCTTCTTGATTTTTTTTTGAACAAATGTGTGACATTAGCTTGTCTTTATTTGTTGAGAGGATTGCGACTTCCTCGTTTCTTGATGAATGAGGGATAAAATTGTGATTCCACATCTTATAGCTTCATTATACATGAAGGATAGCCCTCATAGTTTCTCTTAAGAAATATCTTTCTTATGAATTTTGAACACTCAATCAGATTAACTGAAAAACTACCCTGCCCCAGGTTAAATTTTGAGGGTTTTTTCGTATAGAAAAAGAAACTTCTACTTCAAAGGCTCAAAAGGGGTTAGCAAGGGATTATCTTCCTTATATCTCCGGTGTTTAGGGATTTGAAACAATGCCTGTACATTGTCAGTAAGATTTTATCCAAAAAGCATACAACCAGAGATTTTGTGTTCTTTAGATCATCATCCTCCCTTCAATCTCTGCCCAGGCAAGAGAATGAGCAACAATTTGGTATCATAATGCAAAAAGAAATTTAAAATTTGAAAACAAATATGGGTGAAATGAATGAATTTCTTCAAGACAAACATACTCATTGTATTAAGATAATCATTCAGATGCAAACAAGTTCTTACATGCAAACAATGTTTTGATAAACAAGAAAAATTACAAAAAGCATGAATAAGTTAATAATCCGGGAATGCTTTCCATCTGGATTTAAATCATCGAAAACATCCTTCAAAACTCAAAGTTACCATCAATCGTGTTTACTCTTCGGCGCATGCTTGATTTGAACTTCAAAACTAACGTCCTTGAATGACAATCAGTGAATACTTTTATCATCGCTTCCTCCTTCTTAGAAGGATTGACTTGGGCGGTAACCAGAATTTCAACCAAACCGGTTAAGTGCTCCATACTAGCTTTCAAAATAGTCATCTCTCTACGGAGTTCAGAAACCTCTTCTTGATATTCTCCATTGTTCTCTTAGCGCGAGTGTTGCACTGGTCAGACCAAAAGGAAAAATAAGACTTGGAAAAAGACCTTTGAAAGTGAAACAAAAAAATGTATAATGATGCATGATATGCAAAAGATAGTTTTTATTTGACTTTCAAGGAACTCAAGATATTAAGTTGTAAACATCAAATTATGAAGATAGAAGATGAATTTTAAATTGGATCAAAGTGTTAATCAATTTATCATCAAGATCAATCATCCATTTTGGTGGATTAGGGTTTTCACCCCATCAACACCCAAGATCCATTGAGCTTGACGAAACTTGTGATGTTTACAAAGAAAGGCTTCCAAATTCCTTGAAAGTCAAGTGAAAAGGGTTTCATGGATGCATGAATGCATGGCTATGCAACAACCACAAGAAAGGTCACAAATAAAGTCGAAAGGTTCAACGTCACGAGCATGGAGTCAAAGGTAAAGACCAACCCCAGGGTATGTACTAACAGTTTAATCACACCTGCAAGACAAGGTTCTAAGAGTTCCCGGAGTCTACATTCCTCCTTCGGATATTACCAACGTCTTGATTACTCAATAATTAGCAATATTCTCAAGAGAAACTCATCCGAGCGTAGCATCACATAACAATTACTTCCAGATTACTCCGTTATAATCTCCGCGCTACACCTAAAAGGCCAAGATGGGTTAGGGTTCTATGGTTCTCAGCTTCTCTGGCTCCCAGGTCGAAAATAATAATGTCTTCCCAATTACTCGGTAAATAAATATTACGTTCAAAGGGGCTTCCACTGAGTGGGGGATCTCATGCCTCCTTCTTCGGGATTACTCCCTCAAAGTTAACATGACTATACCGCCCGTCCTATTCTTAAGTGTAACTTAATCCGGGTATAGGACTTGTCCTTTGTAATCAACACCCAAATAATCACAATATATCACATATAATCAAACAAACAAGTAATAATAACAAAAACAGATATTACAAATTAGGCTTAACCCACTTAGGGATGGACCAGCAAGAGGTCAATCTTTCCCCAGCAGAGTCGCCAATTCTGTAGCCGTGAAAATTAGAGATCGAGTTATTAATTAACTCGACTCACAAAAGCAAGAGTCGCCACTGCGCTTTATTATTTCCAAGGGAAAAGGGAAAAGAGCGAAATAAAACCCTAAAACATGCAATGTAAAATAATACTTAAAAGTAATAAAAAATACAATGCGTTTTTTGAAAGAGATCGAGAGTTCGGGGGTTGGTTATGCAATGGGAAAGTATTAGCATGCAATGCATCTGCGGTACTCCGCAGGAACCTTTTGAAATATCTGTTTTTGGTTTAAATTGTTTGTTATATACAAGGGTGTATTTATCTACAACTATGTTTTCTTAAAGGGAAAAAAATGAGTTTTTATTATTGCGTTCGTGAGGGTTTCACGACCCTTTGCCTACGTGTCCAATGAAGGAATCAAAACACCGTAGTTCCTCTAGAAAAAAGTTGATTTCTTTGTGTTTTTTAGTGGGCGACATTATCGCACGCATTCTAGCAATAGGCACGGCCGGTATCGCGGTAGAACGAAGATAACATGCCCTTGGGGGGAGTTTTGATTTGTTGAGTGTTTTTGCATGTTTTAAAGTATATTCAAGTAAGGATTAAAGAGTGTTTTTTTTGGATTTTTTGGTTTGTTTACTTGTTGATTTTATCTTGCCTAATTACTAGCATTTGTACAAAGTAAATAAGAATGCCGAAAGATAAAAACCTACGCTATTACAAACATATCAAAAGGCATAAAAAATAAGAAGGAAAAGAAAAAAAGTAAGAAAAATGGGTGTCTTTCGACCCAGGCAGTAGCAGTCTTTGATTTGCATTCTGCTAGCCTCCTTCGATTGGGGCTAGCAACAGCAAAGTCACGTCTTTCGATTGGGCCTTGGCAGGGGCGAGGTCCTGTACTTCGATTGGAAGTTCACACCAGTGAGGTTCTGTCCTTCGATTGGGATGGAAGTCAGTGTATGGAAAAATCTTCTGGTCCTGCCTTGTTGCCTTCTTCGACTGGGAGTTGAAAGCAGTGAGGGAATGTCTTTCGATTGGACATGGTTTGCCTCCTGGTTGTCTCTTTCATTCGACCTGGAGAAAGAGGGTAGAAGCCAGAAGCTTCGTTTCCTATTCCTGTTTCCTGTTTCTTTCATTTCAAACATTAAATGACAACATGGCCTGAGGCCATGCTAGTATTTATCTTTCAAACAGTTTAATAATTAAATCTAGTTCAGGTAAACAGAAAGCAAAACGAAAGGGTTAACTTTTAAAACATGTTAACAGGGTGGAAACGAAAGGAACAAATATGTACATGCTTGAAACGAACAAAAGTATTATTTACATGTTATGAAACGAAAAGTTCAAAGGTAAGAATAACTTACCTTGCTTCAGGCCTTGAATGGATGAGGGTCCTTGAGTGGTGGCCCTGGATGCTAGATTCGACAGAGGGGGCCAACCGGCTGTGCTGGGAGCGCTGGATTTGAAGGAAAAGAAAAAGCAAGTGTGATGCTTCTTTGATTCGAAGGAGACTGAAGTGTGGTTGTTCTTCAGAATCGAAGGAAGTAAGTATTTGGGGATTATGGGTTTGTTCTCACAAGTATTGAAGGGACTTGAGAGATTTTTTGTGTTTGAGAAAATTTGGTGTTTTTGAGAATTTTCTGAAGATTTGCTCCCCTGGCCAAAAGGTCCTCTCCCAAAAAAATGTGCTGTAGCCTCTTTATTTATAGGCGAGCTTTGACATGGTTTTGGGGGGAAATCAAATAATATTTTAATTATTTGGGTATACTTCCCCCTTGTTTTCTTCAATGCAGTTCTTGTGCACTCCGTTTTTGTGCAAGTACAGGACTGAGACAACGCAGGCTTTTCAGTATTTTGGAGCTTAGTGACAGGTTGGTGCAGGACTGCTGCATAGCAGCACAGCTGGCTTGAGTTTGGCAGTATATGGGACTTTAGTCAACAAACTCTTTGAATACTTCCCCCTTTCGTTTTGATCACTTCGACCAGCTTCATGATTACACAAAAATGTTCATTTCCAAACAATGTATGCTCTAAGTACGTTGCTTCGAAGGATTTAGTGGTCCAACTTGTGAATCGAAGGAGACTGTATTGCCTAATCGAAGCTTGTGGCTGAAGGGAGACTGTACTGCCCATCGAATTTTGTGACTGAAGGGAGACTGTACTGCCCATCGAAGTTTGTGACTGAAGGGAGACTGTATTGCCCAATCGAAGCAGGTGGATCGAAACAAACATATTTCCCAATCGAAAGCCCGTGTTCGAAGGAAGCAATGTTGCCTAATCGAAGCAGGTGGATCGAAACAAACATATTGCCAAATCGAAAGCCCGCGTTTGAAGGAAGCAATGTTTCCCAATCGAAGCATGTTTGCAGGCAGTAAACTTGTCCAGATTCGAAGCAGGCTGAATCGAAGGAGACCTGTCAACACATGAAATCAAAGAAACAAAAAAAACACACATTTCATGTTTGATTAGAAGTTAGTGATACATAGGCTAAAAATGTTCAAAACACTTGACGATTTCTACATAATCAATGCTCGAAGGTGAGAGGTTAAAACCAACTGTATTTAGTGACCTTGACCTTTGTATAAAAATGCAAAAATGCAAATGGGATCTTAGGTCAAAAATTGGGGTATGACACTTTCGAATAAAGATCATAATCCCTCGATGACCCTTCGAGTTCCCTACAATATGATTTAGTCCCTCAATGACCCTACGAGCAAAATGATGATAGTCCCTTTGATACAATTGCTAAAGTATCTTTACATGTTTCCTTCGATGACCATACGATGACCCTATGCCTGTACCTTCACATCCAAAAGAAAGGGCTACCTACCAACTAATGGTATGGATAACACTATCTCTAAAGGAGAAGGGAAAGAATAAGAGCAACCTTTAGTGGGTAAGAACTCTTAATCGCTTGCTCATAATTTTTTAACTCAAAACATTTTTTACACAATACACTTTTAAACAAATATTAAAAAAAAACACTTTGTACGCATTCTTGAGGACTGATACAAGAATCATTACAAAGTCAGCCTTACATTGGCATTTCAAAATATTTTTAAACAAATTGCACACACAAAGAAAATTTTCAAAAGTGAGTTAAGCGATTAAGAGCCCGTAGATAACTACGGATGAAAAGGGTTCTAACACCTTCCCTTTTTTATAACCTGCCCCCCGAACTCAAAATATATCAAAGGCATTTCTTGTTCTTTTCACCTTTCCTAAATATTGGATAAAAGAAAAGTCGATGGCGACTCTTGCTATCCACACATTTGGATAAAACCAAAAAGTCAGTTCTCCCACCGTATTTTATAAAATTGGCGACTCTGCTGGGGATCTTCTTAAAAAAAAGAGGGGTTACCTTAGAGTTTAGATCACTTTAATTTTATTGTTTGCTTTAACTTTAAGGGCTTGTTTGGGTTTAATTGCTTGTAAGATCCTACACCCGGATCTAGTGATTCCTTAGGTAAATAGAAATAAATCATAAAGGTTTTACGATGTAGACCAATATGGTTAACATGATGGCTATAGTTAGTGTAACATGTAACACCCCAATTCTACCCCAAGCAAATTATGCAAAATAAATTAGAGTTACAAAATTTCAATCATACAAACGAATCGGGACATCACAAATTCTTCAAACAAATTCATTGCATTCATCATGGATATATAACACTTATAATAAAACATCGGATGAACCATCAACATAGCATCTTTAATAAAATAATTCAACAACTACGCAACGGAATTCTTCAATAACATCTTTAAATAAACAACAACTTCGAAACATCTCATATTTAGTAAATAAATTTTTTAAAGTCCAACAACTAAAAATCAGCAATAAAAAATTAGCAAGCGTTCATCCCCCCGAGTGTTACAAATCAGAGCAATGACACTGACTCGATCTATTGAAGGTATACGGCCTTCACTCTCGATTACCTACACATTACCAACATAGGGCAACATTCAAACAGAAGGGGTGAGATATCTAACAATATAATAAAGCGCATGATAATTAATAT